>CM033626.1:4575531-4904300 GCA_019453435.1 Rhinogobius similis
CGATCAATAATAAACCTGGGAGCGTGGACTGCGCCGAGCTCGGCCTGTAACCCGCTCTGACAAATTAAGGCCGGCGCTGTTTTTTCATTACGCACACATCCGATTTCATTTTTCCCATCGGTGGAAGCAATTAAACAATGCCTCCTTAAATTAGCCATTGATTTTTAGCCGGAGTGACACTTTACACAAGGAAATGATAACTTTAAGGCTAGCTACCTTTTTCATTACTGCCAGCCGTCCATTCACCTCCACCGAGAAGCGCTCGCTCAAATTAGCCATTGATTTTTCCTCAGGTGTCACTTTGGTTAAATGTTGTTAGCTCGTCTGCGCTCAGTGGGACCAGGAAGTAACGCGCCAGCTCAGGTGCCCCGGCCGCTCAGTGTGAATGAAGGATCTTAAAACGGGTGAAAAATGATCAGTTTTCCAAATATTTGAGAGTAAATTTAAATCTTTTTAAGTTAATAAGTAGACGTAGCGTGGAATTTGAAATACGCTAATAGGCTAACGCTGTTTTCTTCAAATCCTTGCCTGGAGACAGTGGCGGACCGAGGGATTTTGGGGCCCAAGGCAGATTTGAGTGCAGGCCCCTCGTGATCAAGTGTGATTTTCTATAACTTTTCTGTCGTGTTTCTTGAATTGTTCTTGAAGGAAGCTTTTGGATTTTTGTTGTTTATGTTTTGTTTTCCTTCACATAATGTTTTCATGAAACATTTATGACTAATGGACAGAACCAGGTTTAAAATTCTTAGTTCTTAGTTTTGTAGACACATTACTCAGAAAAACCTTTTGGATTTTGGATTTCTTATTAAGTTAGTCACTAGATTTGATGGGAAAGTGTCCTCATATTCAAATTTCGTCTCATTTTTTAGACTTAAAACTTCAATAAAACAGTTTTAGAGTTAGAGATAAAAAAAAATCCTTCCACACGTTTGGTCTAAATCAGGGGTTCTTAACCTTTTTTACCTTGAGGCCCGACTTTTCCCGTATAAAGTAACTTGAGGCAGGCCCAATCTCACATTAAATGTATTATATTTTAGTGATTATGCGGCCCTCAAGGAGGTGCTCGCGGCCCTACTTTGGGCCCCTGCCCTATGGTTAAGAATCACTGGTTTAAATCTTGTTGAGTCCAGATTGTACAGTTTGGTGTAGGATCTACTTTAAGGCTGATCTTTATGTCTCGAGGGAGAAAAATGCATTTTAAGAAAACGGAAGATACAATGTCCCAGAGAAATCTATGGATGAAGTGGATTCAATGGAAGAATAAAACATTATTCATTATTGTTCTGATTCATTTGTGTGTATTACGCTTGTTGCGTATCACTTTAATGGTGGAATACAGTTATTATCACATTATTTGGTGGAGTTGAGTCCACCTTTGCTGTACGTTTGACTCGCCTGAAGAAGTAACTCACAGCACGAGAGCTTTAGTGTCGATGCTCCTTCCTCTGATCGGCCATCGTTCATCGCTGAAGACAGTTCCTCCTTTGTCAGTTTTGCTCCATGACAAATGTTTGATTTTTATGCTGACAAAGACCACAGAGATCAGAGGCCCACCTTATTTCCTCTTACTATAGTCACCTTCGACAAGAGATAAACCCATTCTCTCTAAACCAGGACTGAACCAGGACTAAACCAGGACTAAACCAGGACTAAACCAGGACTGAACCAGGACTAAACCAGGACTGAACCAGGACTGAACCAGGATCAAACCAGGACTAAACCAGGACCAAACCAGGTCTAAACCAGGACCAAACCAGGTCTAAACCAGGACCAAACCAGGTCTAAACCAGGACCAAATCAGGTCTAAACCAGGACCAAACCAGGTCTAAACCAGGGCTAGACCAGGACTAAACCAGGACCAAACCAGGTCTAAATCAGGACTGAACCAGGACTAAACCAGGACCAAACCAGGTCTAAACCAGGACCAAACCAGGATTAAATTAGGACTAAACCAGGACTTAACCAGGACTAAACCAGGACTAAACCAGGACTAAACCAGGACCAAACCAGGTCTAAACCAGGACTGAACCTGTAACAAGAGATAATATATTTCCTATATTTTTGGAGGGTGGCCTGAGGGCCGGATCAGGATGATTCTTTATTATTCTAAAGTTGATTTCCACTCTTTTATAACACAACTGTTTCTTTTGCCCGTCCCAGCCCAGGACAGAACTCTGACGTTCCAAAACCCTTTAATGTTCAGCAGAAGAGTCCAGCTCGTGAGGCCTTCCGTCACAGCAGCCTTTCCTTCACCTTCTCTTCGATGCTACAAAATCCACTTAAATCTGAAGCGTCAACAGAATGTGAACACTTTTGACTCAAATGCTAAACCCTGAACGGATATGAAGTTAAATTTACACGAAAACACCAGGAACAAAAATGCATGGAGAAACTTGTCAAAAGTCAATGGTGTTGTGTGTTTTCGTATATATGTTGCTGAATCGCTGAAACGTTTCTGACCTTTGAGCCATGTTGAAATGTGTTTGTTTCTTTCACACACTTTTTGAATACACACAGCAATAAAGAAGGATCTTTAACGGGAACATATTAAGCAAAATCAACTTGTATGAGTTTTAAGTCACGTTACAACAGCGTTTCTTCATTAGTTTACTCAAAGTTGTATTTAAATTGATTCATTTTTGTTTGGTTAATCTTGATTTTTCTGCAACTGAAGCTCGATTGCTAAGATAATAGTTTGTTTTCGCCTAAAAACCTATCCCCGCCTGCTTTCCTATACTATTTTTTTTCTAAAATTAGACTCTGGCTCATACATGTAAGATTTAGGTACATCGTGTAGCCATTTTTCATCAATCAAACCAAGTAAGAAAGGAAAAGCTGCTGCTAAAGTGAAATGCGGGGGCGGGACTTATCAATTCTACTTTTAACAGGAGTCATGGTCCAATTTCTTTTGCTGAACCATTTCAGATCAAATAAACAGTTTACAATGAACAAAGTGTGGAATAACGATCTATGTGATACAGTTTATTACTAAGTACTGGGGGGAAAAAAGCGTAATATGTCTCCTTTAAAGTGCCTATGACAGGATGAATATTAATACTAAAACTTACAATACCAAAACACAACTAAGATCATTATATTTAAGATCTTTCTTTACTTTTTTCTTTACCATTTTTAATCCTAGTTTGGCAATGTTTTTGGTTTAAATTGAATTTTACTTCCTGGTTGTATGTAAATTATGACATCACACTAGGAAATTCTATAACTAGCCACCATGTTTAAACTGGGCCAATGATCCTTGATTATTATTGTACCTTTTATTGAATTCTTGTTTCAAAAAAATGTGTTTCTTGTGCATAAATCAGTCCCACAGTGTGATGTCATCGTGTGTCAGAACTCTGCTCTACTTCCTGTCATTCGGTCAACATATTTTTCAACTTTTCCCCACAAAACTGACACGTGATTGGTGTAAAACTATCATATACCCTTACGACAGGAATTATCCACCAAATAAAGTCATAACAAGAAAATCATAAAATCCTGTCATGCGCACTTTAAGGGTGGGGGTGGGTTAAAATTACTATTAAATATAAATATAAAATTGTTTTTTATTTGCGTGATATTCTGAGGTAACAGTACTGCATACAAACATGTTATTCCAAATGCTGTCAGTCAACTTTATCAGCACAATGCCAGAACAAACACATTTTGCTTTACTTTTATTTGACTAATGTTGGAAAGCTTTTTTTTTTTTTTTTGACTTGAATTATACATTTGATTTGAATGATATTTTTGACTTCTCTACCCAATAAGATTTATTCTGTTGTTATGTCACACATGTGTCCATGTGATGATTTGAACGCCAAACAACAGATTACACACGTCATGGTCTGAAGTAGGCGGCCCATATAATGTCTGAAAGGTAATATAAAATTATTGCAAAGATGGGAAAAAACGTTCAGGGTATAGATGTTTCTGCATTTTACTTTTTGAGGAACACAATAATCTAAACAAAGACATTTACACCCACATTGTAGCACATTTCTGATGCATTGCAAAAATATCATCATTATTTTTTGCCGGTTTTGCCCGTCCCTTATACTGAGTCACAGAGGTCTTTTGCCTCGTCCTCTTCACAAGATGTACACTTTATTCACTGGGAAATACTGACATTTTTACTGCATTTCCAAAGTGTCCACATGTCCTTTTTTTAATCATATTTTTCCATGTGATTACAGAAGGGTTTAACCAGTCCAGTCTCACATAGCCTGGCTGGCCGTACAGCTTTCTCATTATTCCGGTCATAGATGGCAGGTTGGATTTCCTTTGTTTTCCTTTGTTGGTCACTTTCTTCCTACTGCACTTGATTCTGTAAACAGTGCTCTGGCCCATCCTTCAGTCTGGGGCGAACCTGTCCGGAGCAGAGGGCGACCGCAGTGCAGCGGGACACGTCTCCAGGGCGAGGGCGAGGGCGAGGCTTGGTCAGGAGGAATATTGTTTGTTTTATTGTCAAGGGTCTGCAGCCTCTGTTTCAAGAGCTCTGGTGCAGCTCTTTGCACTTTGATTGGAAAAAAGCAACGTAGCAACACTGTTTGTCTGTGTTTTCTTTATTTGCATGTTGTGTCCAATATTTAAAGTCATTCTAAACTTAAGGTGAGACGCTGCAGGTGAACAGGGAAACATCTTAAATGTAAAGATATTAATTTGAAACTTTTTACTTAAATAAATGTAAGAAAGTTTTTCATCATGTCATGTTTTCATGAAGAAATAAAGCATACTATAAATAAAACATATTTGTGACATAAAACTGAAAAATGGACAGAACCAGGTTTAAATTTCTTGGTTCATTTTGTAACATATTAGTTGTAAAAACTTTACTGAGGGGATTTTGGATTTCTTATTTAGTTTTTAAATAAACTGAAAATTGGACCAAAAATTTTCCTAAAAATTCAAATTTCACCTCATTTTTTTAATTTTAAAACTTCGATAAAATTATCAAAATCTTGTTGAGGCCCAGATTGTACAGTTTGGTGCAGGATCTTAAAATGCATGTTTCTCCCACAGAGACATAAGGATCACCACTTAAAGTAGAAGTGGTGATCCTTATGTCTCTGTGGGACAAAAATGCATTTTAAGAATGGCCTTTGAACTTACAATGTCCCAGAGAAATCTATGGATGAAGTGGATTAAATGAAACACAATAAAACATTTTAGGAGCAAATTGGACAAATTTGTTGCTTCCACATGAAAGCCGATATGTTGAGAGAACAAACTGACTCAAAAACAAAAAAGTAAAAAAAACAGTGTAGCCTGTAGCCTTTTGCCTGTAGTGTCTCACTTAAGTCTTTTGTAGTGTAACGGCCTAATCCAGGGGTGACATTTCTTTGTATTTTTTTGCCGTACATTGTAACACGTTTGAAGTGGAGGGCCACAGACCTGTTTTTCAAATGGATGGATTTGATATTTGCTTTAACTGAGCCATCATAACTTTAATCTGTCTGTATCTCATTGCTATTGAGGTTATTGTTATTGTTATTGAGGTTGTAGCGTTAAAAAACTTACCGTAAAAGGTAAGGGCCAAAAAAATTGGTCAGGCCCCCCACGCCTGTCATAAATACTACATATTTGATGAATCGTGGCAAACCATTGACCTTCTTCAGTTCTTTTTATTTTCTAATTCATTTTATTAATCCGTTTGTCTCATGGTTTGTATTGAAATACAACTTGCGGCTCTTTCTGAATTATATTTGGTTTGAGGCAGGCCAGTGCAGCTCTTATACGTTTAAAGCTTACAGACCCTTTGTGTTGACTGAAAACCCAATCTGACACAGAGAGAACATGCAGAGGCAGAGAGCGAGGCGCGAGTTGAAATATGGACCTTCTTACAGTGAGATACGAGTGCTTAGTCACTGTTAGGGCTGTCAGCCTTTAGTCGATGGTGTTTTAGTCACAGTTTGTATTACTCGACTTTTTGAAATGCATGTTTTTATTTAGATGAGAAAGACAAAAACAGAAAGGAGCAGGTATGGAGGGAGTTAGCTGAAGATTTGGGAACGAATCTGCTTTTTTAAAATTCCAAATAAATACTCTTTTTCCAAGTACTTTTTCTGTACATAAATGGTTGTTTTTGCAGTAGTTTAGTCGTCTATATTGGGTGCAGTTTGAGTCAGATACAAAGTCAGATCACAGAGATACTAAAAAGTTTTGAGAGCTTTTGCCAGTTTCGCGACACTGCCCCGCTTGATCGTTGGCATGTCAGGTCACTGTGCCGTCCTTTTAATGCCACACAAACCTTGCAGTACCAGACTACTTTCAGTGTCGAACAATGAGAAAGTTGTCTAGCTCGCCAGGCTACCTTACACGAGCATGGACAGAACCAAACGAAAGACGATGAAGTTTGTTGTGCATTTCCCGTCACACAGACAGGAAATGGAGTCTATGTTTCAGCGAGTCCTGGCCTGGTTCGGAGTCCTGCCTCGGCCTCACGCTCCGTACTCCACCCCCCTGTGATAAGCACATGTACAACACCCCCGCGGAGGCTCAGTCTGAGGTGCGTGGGGGCCCTGTCAGTAGACGTAGCCCTCGCTGTAGGGGTGAGGGGCGCAGTAGGGCCCGTCCTGCACGTAGGCCAGGCTCTCGTCGAAGTGGGACAGGGGCACAGTGTCCTCCTCGTTGATCTGCCTCTCCGTGTCCGTCTTCAGCACGGGACGCTGATTGTCGGGGAACGCCATGGAGAACAAGGCCTCGGGGTCGCACACAAACTTGTACACGTATCTCTCGCCGGCCACCTGAAAAAAAACATACGTTTGTTCAAATCTAGTGGATATTTTTGAGGTCTTTAATTGTATTTGACCATCAACCAACACCCGGAATGAGTTTGACCCCCTGACCCCACTATCCTAGGCCATCCAGCAGCACAACACAGACTGGCTGTGAGTATGATAATGATGCTCGGATAACCTTTACAAAGATCAATAATCATTGATCACCCACCATTAAAATGTCACAGAGGATTCGTTCATACGTTTGCCAATTTTGTCTTCTTTTTGTGTGATTTAACTGCCAAAAAAACAAGTATTGTATCTGTAATCACTCATTAATTATAAACTCAATCTAACCTGACATTTCTAAGCCTAGGACAGGGTACTGTTCAGTTTTTTTCTGAGGGACCAATACTTGAAAGATGTGGTTTTTTTTGTATCAGTACTTGAACAATACCTGGTTTTCTGTACCGGTACTTGAATGATACCTGATTTTTGGTACCAATACTTGAACAATACCTTGTTTTTGGTACCAGTACTTGAACAATACCTTGTTTTTGGTACCAGTACTTGAACAATACCTTGTTTTTGGTACCAGTACTTGAACAATACCTTGTTTTTGGTACCAGTACTTGAACAATACCTTGTTTTTGGTACCAGTACTTGAACAATACCTTGTTTTTGGTACCAGTACTTGAACAATACCTTGTTTTTGGTACCAGTGCTTGAACAGTAATTGTTTTTTGGTACCAATAGTTGAACAATACCTGATTTTCTGTATTCAAAAGATACCTAGTTTTTGGTACCTGTGTTTGAACAATAGCTGATTTTCGGTACCAGTATTGGAAAGATAGCTGGTTTTGGTACCAATAATTGAATGATACCCGTTTTTTGTTACTGGTACTTGAAAGACACCTGGTTTTCTGTGCCAATATTTGAACGTTAACTGGTTTTTGTTCCCGATACTTGAAAGATACCTAGTTATCAGTCCCAGGATGTCAACGATATTTTTTTCTGGTACCTTTTACTGGATAACTGAATACATAGAATGACAAAATAAAAACATTTTAATAATTCTAATTAAATACTATTTCTTTACAGAGGAACTTGTTTTTATCATTTGTGTGTGATGGAACCGCCTAATTTTCTACAGTGCTCTCCCACCGGGCATCAAAAAATGTTATCAAAAGAGAAATATTTTGAAGACTGTTTTTTGTACTGTACAGCTATTTTGTTGCAGACTGGGTTGATTTTCCTGTCATATTCTATTATTTATCCATAAAGTGCTTTGTAATATTTGACTAGCAAGCTTGTGTTGTGCTCACCTTCTGCATGATTCCCTTCTCGTAGTAGTAGCGCAGAGACCGGCTCAGCTTGTCGTAGTTCATGGCCGGCCTGTTCTTCTGGATGCCCCATCGCCGCGCCACCTTCAAACACAACACGGCGCATATTAAACCTGAGCAGAACCTGTCCGAGCCCGCTGGAGCCACACACCTCCAGGATGTGTCCGTCTGAGTCTAATCAGAGCGATCAAACACGGCTGACCGCGATGTGTTCATTAGGAGCCCGGCGCAGGAGCAGCAGATGTTCCAGCACCTGTCCCACAGAGCAGCCTCCAGCAGCAGCCTGAGCCCATGGAGAGCCGCCGCTCACTCTCTCACCGCTTTGTCACAACAGCTTTGGAGAGCACCAGCAGGACACTCCTCACACACACCTGAACGCCCAGAGTTTAGTCCTTTTACTACTTTTTTGTATTGTTAATGACTGTCTCAGAAGCTAATATAAAATCTACATCAGTGGCTCTCCAAGTTTTCACACCATGTATTATTAAAGGAGCACTGGGTTACTTTTGGTGGAGGGTTTGCTAGGTGCTTGTCTCCATGGAGATGTTACTGGCTTGCCAAGGACGCTCAGTATGACATTAAACTACAGTGAAATAGATTTGATAAGATTTTATAATCCATAACAAGTTATGTTTTAGTGAAGCTCACATATCAACTTTTGCCTTTGTAAAACTAAATGTATTAACCTGGGCAATAATCATTTATTCCATTCCATTTTCCATTTGTTCCCATCATTTTCACTGACTGTCTATTTAAAAACACATCTGGGAATGACACGCAGAGGCTGAGGCAGTGCAGAAACAATATCAGAGCCAAATATTGGCTGCATTTTTAGTATTGGATGATACAATATCTGGGGAAACCCTCTGATATAACCAATAACAAATACCCCATTCCTAATTCAAATCTTTCAATGCTTTTATCGTGTCTGTATTGCTCAATAACACCTTGTAAACCTCACTTCTCCACAGATCTGACCTGTAACTTGATCAGGTGGTGATTAATTGAACACCATACTGAAGCATTCGAGGCAAAGCACTGACATCTCCATAGAGACAAACAGCTGGCAAACACTCGCCATGAATAGTGGAGTGTTTGCTCAAAGACTCAAAGGAACTGGATTTGGCACAAATAGACCCAAACACATACTACATTTGGACGATTCTACATACATACAAACATACACAAACAATAATTAAAGGACTTGTTCTCAATTTCTCCCATTGAGTTAACAATTCTGCCTTTCAAAATTCTTTAAATACATGAACTTATGTGTACGTTTTATATATTTTAGACTGCAAAGCTTACCATTTGTAACACACTGACAGGGCTAAAACATGCACATACTATACTGCTGGGGTTGATCTTTCACAAACCACTGCTTCTCATATATATGTATGAGGTGAAAATAATTTGACTCCACAGCAAAGGACACAAAAGTCAGGTGTATTGGGCTCCTCTGCTCCTCTAAAAACACAGATCCTGCCCTGTTTGAACTGTCACCGTTGCAAAGCACAGCAAAAGACAATGTTTTGACTGTCACAAACACTCCCCACAGGACTGCACTGCTGGCACGGAGACACTGCAGTCACACGCTACAGAGAACAAAGATTTGCCTAAAAGCCCTTCTGTGTACACATGTAATCCTCTCATTTAACAACTGCTGTGTTCTGTTCAGAATGTCAGCTCCTGAACTGTTTGGGGAGTTTGTCCAGAGGGTTGTCCAGGGGAGGTTAAACTTTTCAGGCCGTGACCCCCACAACAGCTCCGCAACCGATTCAGGAGCCCCAGTGCAAAGTGAAACTGATAGCGATGATAACGAAAAGTAATATTGTTTATTTGAATAAGATAAGATAATGTATTACTGAACCAAATGTCACATTAAGACACCTGGATTTATTTAACCAGGAAAACCAAGATTACAAAATGATTTCTATTTGTCACTTTATTTTAATGGCTCTTATTTTTCAGGTAGTTTTTATATTGTATTGCATTTAATGTATGTCTGGAAACCCTTTGGTTTGTTGCTGTTGTTGTTGTTTTTTTCTTTTTGCTTACATCTACATTACATGGTATTGTATTTAATTTCTATAACACTGAATGTAATGTTAAGTGTCATGTGTGTATAGAATTATAATAAATCTATTCCCATCCATTACTGATAGATTAACTACTGTAATTACTCATATAGTGTATAACTAGACAATTATCCAAGATTTATAAAAAATAAAATGTCAGAGGCATTGTAAGTATGAGTAGATGAGAGAATTGAATCCCATCTCATTGTTTCATAAGAGCATCTTGAGGCTTATAATAATCTAAAAATACTGGTGATAATTATCCTGTCAAAATCTGATGAAGTGCCACAGACGTGAAAAGTGACTTCATTATCGACTAATAACTAATATCTGTCTGTCTGAGTCAAAATACAGTCTGCACTGTATCTTTACTATCAGTGAAGCACTGTTTGTGCCAAATTCTGATAGAACTACACTTTATACTGAAAAATGTGTTATTGCTAAATAAGCTAATGTATTTTTTGAGTTGAAAATGTGTTATTTATTTAGCCTTGCCTCTTGCTTTGTCAAGTGTCAGTAAAATGTTTATTTCTATTGTACATTGAGGATTTTAAATATATTATTGACCAAACAAAAGCTGAAATATCTCAATAAATAAAGTGTATTATAGGTGAAAATCAGAAATTTAGTTTAGTTTTTTTTGTTTGTTATTTGGGGTTAATATTAGGGTTGCAATAAACAACTATTTTAGTAGTCGACGAGTCAAACTATTATTTCTAATGTACATTGAGACAAAGAAGGGTTGAACGATCTTGACTGAAGGCGTCTAGAGGGAGAATATTTACAAATGAACTGTATTATTGATAGAAATCCAAACTAGTTTAGTCTCTTTTGACATACTGTTTTTTTTTTGTTTTTTTTTTTAAGTCTTTTTGTATGTGTTTCACTGTCTGTATATTCCAGAGAACGTTTACAATGATCAAAATAAGATTATGATTATTTTTTATTGTCACAATGTGTCGCTTAATTGTTGCAGCCATAATTGAACGTATTACATGTTCAGGAATGATGCACAAAAAAGACACACTTTTTTTTATGCTTATGCCACAACAAAGCAACAAATAAATAAACAAATCAGCTCATTTATTTATTTTTCTAATACAGTTCAGCCCAAATGTCTGCTTTTTCCCCTCTTAGTTTTATTCCTTTGCCTTTTTTCTTGCACTTGACCCTTTTCCATGAACTCACCTTTACTCTTCAGTCGCCTGAACCATTCCCCAAACCCCCGATATGTCCAAATAGTCTGTGTGTCAGTGTTTTTTGGTCCGTCTCACCTCCTCGGGCTCGATCAGCTTGAACTCCATGCCGCGGCCCGTCCAGGCGATGAAGTGCGAGTTAGACGGGTCGTCGAGCAGAGCCACCAGGAACTGCCAGAGCTGCAGGGAGCCGCGGCGCTGGTACGACGGGCCCTCGCGGTACAGGCCCGACTCCTGCTTTACGTCTCCTGCAAACACAACTGACTCTTAGCACAGGTTTAAAGATGACATACTGGACTTTATTCTGTGTTAGCATTTCATTTGGTTTTTCACTTTTTTATAACTTGCTTCAGTCTTTGTTTGAATGATTATACAAGGTGTCTAATGCCCTCTGCTGGTAACAGTGAGTAGTGATACAGTTTGAAATGACGAATTAGCAGCTACTGGCCCTGGCCGCGCAGACCAAAACATAACTAATGTTAAAAAAATAAAAATAAAAAATCTAAATTGCGCCTGAATTTTACTTTTAATCATGAGACCAAACTCTGCAATTTACAAAAAAAAAAACGTTTAGTAATTCCAAGTTTGTGGCTGTGAGACGTGGCTAAAACTAGAGTAAATACAATTTCAGCTTTATCCTCAGCTCTTTCTGCATTTATTTCACTTCTCTGCAAAGCTTGTACGTCACATTTTCACGTCTCTTTTATGGCTGAAACAAGTGAGTTGATTAATCACAACTAATTGATTATAGAAATGGTTATCAACTAATAAAGTAATCGAATAATCGTTAACTTGTCTATATACAGACTCCAAAACATTCTATGCACTCAAAGAAGAGGTTTTATTACTCAAACAGAGCAGGAATCATGCAAAAAACAGGAACAGGAAACAAGTGAACTGTGTTTTTTTAAATTAAAACAAAAAACTTGTTCATCTTTAAATATTTTCCACCAGGATGTCATCCAACGGCTTCACTTCAGCTTTATTTGAGTAAAATTGAGTAAAAATTTCATATTCACAAGCCTTTTGTGTTCGAAACAACTAATTAATTAATCAAAAGAATAACTGCTAGACTGACTAATTACCAAAATAGTTGTTAGTTGTAGCCCTAGTCTCTTTATGTAATGCAATGGCTTTGGCTGCTTTATGGACTGGAAATACAGTGGAAATACAGAGGTTTATCACAAAATCAAGACAGCGTTTGGTAAGAAAAGATAATTTTCTGTTAACATCTGCTTTTTGCCTCTTGTTTTCACCAGAGTCGTTGTTCTCTCTAGTCCAAACATTTTGCACTAAAATGTTCCAGGAGCCAAAGTGAGCCAGACTGCTTTGGAATGTACTGTAGACCCCGCAGAGTCCGCTTGGATGGCTTAAATGGACGGTACGGTTCACATAAGACAGAGGAGACACTTGGAGACAGTGGAAGCAAGCCGATAGTGCACCTTTAACCACATGGTTGACACAGACGTGTACTATTGTATTAGTGAATATATCTGAGTCCGCTTGAATCAGGATGACGATTGGTCAAACAAAGCTACGTATGTTTGTAATGCACTTACCTTCCACCTTCTCAGGCACCACACATGTATCATCGTAGAAATGTCTTGCTACTTTGTCGAACATGCACCCTGGAACAGAGAGAATGAGGACAATAATGAAGACGTGTTTAGTCCTTTTTGTCCTTGGTTCAATTCAATTCTTTAGGCTATAGTTTAGTCCTGACTTAGATCTGGGTAAAACTCACTTTAGTCCTGGAAAGTTCTTGCTTTGTCTTGATTTTGTGATAATTTAAAGCAGAAGTAACTTCAGCTACAGAGTTCTCCCTGCAGGTCTCTTATAAAAATACAGTTCCCGGTAAAAGACGCCAAAAGCTTTTTATTGAAATAAGGAAGTACAATCACATACAAAAACATTTCATGTCGCCAAATATAGAACAGAGAGCCAGTGTTTCTCAGGAGAGTTGTCTTCGGGTCGACGTCAGGAAAGTTAGTTTTCCGCGCAGAGACAGCAGGGGGAGACAGCGGGGGCTTCAAATGCCCGAAAATACATTCACAACCACCACATGGACTTACAAAGACGTTTAATAAGGTAAAAATGTTACTTAGTTCTACTTTAAGTTAAGATTAGACCTTCAAGAGTCCTGGTTTATTCCTAGTTCAGCATCAATTTACGATTATTTTAGTAGTCGACTAGTCAGCCATTTAAAAAAAAAAGTCGACTTGTCAAACGATTACTTCTCAGTACATTTTAAATACATTATCAACCAAATAAAAGTTAAACTATGGTGATTTAAATGTGCTAGATAGAGAATATTTAAGAATAAACCAGCAATGGTTTATTCTTTTTTTACATTTTGATTTAATAACGCAACTGTCTTTATTATAAAAGGTATTTTGTCTGTGTTTTAGAGTCTGTTTAGTCCAGATAACAATTATGATTATTTTCCATAGTCAATTAGTCACGCTTGCTCGATCAATCGTCACAGCTCTGCCTGATAATACTTGTACTGTAGTTGGTGTGCAAACTGTAAAACCTACTGATAAATAAATAAATACAACTGTACCTTCTGTCCTGTTAGCGTGAGCCAGGTATCCATCTTGGCGTAGGTAGACCGAGTGGCAGCTAGGCACTTCTGCTGTGAGCCGGGAGAGAGAGGAGGAGGAGGAGGAGGAAAACAAGAGCAGGGTGTGAGAAGCCCAGAGGCAGCTTTAAAATCATTGTATCTCTTTAGTTTCGTGTCAGTGTTGCTCAATGCACCGCTGGCTCTGATTAAAGAACAGGCCTCCAGTTCCTGCTCTGAGGCTGAACCATTCTGGAAAATGTCTTCATTGTGATTTTCTAACAAGAACAGAAGCTGGGATTAGATTTAGATTTGACTTATTTTTAAAGATTTGGTTTCTAGAGGCATTAAAGGTGACATATCGTGCTTTTTTTTCAGATTGTTAGCATTGAACTACAACATAAGTGGATCATCATTTTAAATTTTGTTCCTTGTAAACTGCAATATTGATCTAAAACGGCTTAGTAATAGAAACGGGTGCACCGACTTCCTGTTCAGAACTGCAGAACTGATAAGCCCCGCCTCTTCATCGTGAGGAACAACAGTGATTTATGTGTTTTTCTTTTTGAAGTGGCCTTTAGATCTCTAAATGTGCAAAAAAATGGAAATATTGCAACTAAGTACAGGACGTGGGCGGGGATAGGGGGTAGGCGTAAACAGGAATTTTCTCAGCACTCGAGCCGCAGTTGCAAAATACAACTTTGAGTAAAGTAATGATGAGCAAACACAGTTATAAAACGGTAAAAACTCATTAAAGTTGACTTTGCAAAATATGTCTCCTTTTACATTCGAGAAAAAAATAAATCCAAAGCTAAATATTTAATGAACTGCTGTTTTTTAAACTGTATTATCGAAATATTGATTTAAATATTTGAATAATTGTGAATATTTGAACTGTAATGTGAAGTTGTTGAAGTGCATTTTGTTCTTCGTAATTGAACAAATTATCAATGGAGTCTTTTGTCGGCTCCTCCCACTACACAGACAGGCCCGTGTGTGTGTGTGTGTTTGTGTGCGTGTGTGTTTGTGTGTGTGTGTGTGTGTGTGTGTTCGCGCGCGCAATCAAACATCTCCAAAGCGATGCTCGATAAACAGATGCAGCCCGTAAACATTTCTCTGAACTTCATCAAAGTAATGGGCCTGAGGAGGAAATAGCTCTGATGAAATTACAGCTGGTCCTCGTCCTCCTCCGCCCTGCAGCAGGCTGACCAGGACACATGAGGAGAGCTGTCATCAATCTGACACAAAAGGCACAGAAAATAGTGTTCTAGCTCTGCGATTAACCATTATTTTAGAAGTCGACTTGTCAAACCAATATTTCTATTGCGCGTTTTTAAATAAATAAAGCTTGAAATATAATGACTGAAGGCTTCTAGATTGACAATAATTATAAATAAAGTGTATTATTGATGAAACTCTGAAATAGTTAATAGTAATTTTTGACATTTTGATTTAATCGTGCCACTGTCCTTATTAGAAAAGGTCTATTAGTTTGTGATTGTATTTTGTATTTATTTCAAACTCCACTCCAAAAAGCTGTTTATAGTCGATGCAGCTACAGTGCATTTACAATGATATTATAATAAAATAATAATAATACAAATAATAAATACAATTATAATACAAATAAAAAATGATAGAAGATATATGATAACAAAGACACACACATAACCAGGACTTAAATTATGTTGATGTTATAATTTTTGTTTTCAGGTTTCTGTAAGTGGGTGACTTGACAGTATGCTTTGATAATGTCACTGTGACTGTGACTGTTCCACGCAGACATGGATCTATATTTTACTGTGCTTTTTCCATGTTTCATTTTTGTTTTGGGTCATTTGAATCTGTCCTTCTGTGTCTTGTTTCATAATTGTGCTCGTCAGAACTTCGACATATTGATAAAGCGCAATTGGTGATTTAGTTACAACAATATTTCTTGACAGATTGTATGATGAGCTGTCAAATCTCTCGTTTATCTTTAACCAGGAGAATATACTGCGCATCCAGTTTACATTTGTTTTGTGTGTTTTGCACCGTTTGAACAGCTGCACATGACCAAATCTCAGAACAATAATCAAACTGTGAAAGTACAAGTGTTTTACAACATTTGCAACATTGTTAAGAGGCGATAGCACTGGTGTGCTTGGACCAGGACAGTGGAAACTAAAGATTCTCCCTTCTATTAACCAACTGAAAAAGGGACGTGTCATTAGCAAAAGCTCTCAAAACTACTTGACCCAAAGTGCATGGACAGGACAATAAAGAAATAGTTTATTAATTTGTAAAAAATGTAGAATTTGTTCACAAATTTCTATCTAACTCATTCATGCCTTCGCCTTTTTGCTGTGGTCCAGGTAAATTCTTTCTAATTGCAGTAAAATACTGTGTAAAACTAGAGCCTAAATGACTAAGGCTTACAGCTAAATGTGCTTTTAAATGTCTGGTAATTGCTGTGAGAAAAATGCATTTCAATTATTATTTTTTAAATCCTAGTTGTTTTCTTTTCTCTGATTTTACTAGTTGTTCTTGTCCCATTATAAAGCAATTTTAGGACAGCAACAAGTTAACCGCAATTACTCGATTAGTGAAAAAATCATCAACTAATTAAGTAATGTGATTGTGATATATAAATAATTGTGAACTGGTCAATACATGGGTTCCTAAACATTCCATGAAAAAAAGAAGTTTTATGACTCAAATTGAGCCGCAATTGCCTGAAAATGACCTGAAAAATGTGTAAATTGAGTGTATCTGACGAAAACTTTTGTCTCTTTTGTCGATAAATGTACTCCGCCAGGTCCTCAGACGGCTTCACTTCAGCTTCATCTGGGTCAAATTTAGTTCAAATCTTTTCATCGCGAGACTTTTGCGTTCTAACCAACAAATGGCTGGCCCACACTCCTGCCTGTTCGTCTGCCGTGGCTCTTGTGTGAATGGACTCGGGTCTGGAGGAGGTTCATTCATGCTCCTGCCGTCGCCCCGGGGCACGTCTCTGTCCTGTCAGCCCAGAGGGAGAGCACCGGCGTGGGGGAGGAAGGAGGGAGGGAGGGAGGGCGTGGGACCAGAGCTCTTCTATTAGCCGTGACAGGAAATGAGCGGCGGACATTAGCAGAGGCCTGTCTAATAATGGGCAAACTCAATAACCCCCGCCTCCTCGTTTGTGATGGAGGGACGCGCGGGGCCAATGGGATTAGGGACGCACTGCATTTGTCTTTGTGTAGAACCTTTTTATCACTCAACTTAAATCATAGCACACTGTTTGAAGAGGGATTAGACAGGGATCCTGCATTGTCAAATTCATTCATGTAAGTGTGTTGTAAGTTCAAGATTTGAAAACTATTTAGACCTTCTTTAGACCTAAAACATACAACAATGTGGCGGCCATAGCACTTTGAAGTATTAAATCAATGAAGAAATGTATGCTCACAAATAAGGGCTCGATTGCTATGACTTATTGTCCACCTTGAGTATTTTAAGATAATGTGTGCAGATGTAGTTCAAAAACCTAGATAATTTATTAAAGCTAAAATGTGCCTGTAAATCTAAATATCACAAAAAATGAACGAACTGTAAAATTAACCACAAAACTTCAGAAATATCACTCGTTTGGATGACTGGATGGTTTTATTTTTATCAGCTCTTTTTGCAGCCTTTTATTTAATTTAATTGTATGTTTTTTATCATTATTATTATTAAAGATTATATGCTCAATATTTTTCTGCAAAACAAAAAAGGTCACGTTAACTCATAACTCTGAGAATAAAGTGCTAATGTAATTGATTGATTGATATTACAGCACTAATAATGTCAGCTCTGTAATATCCATGTGAAATACTCTTGTTTGGGAAGAGAATGGACTTTCAGTGGAGTTTTAAACAATCACAGCAGCCAATTGACATGCTACGACAATAAAACAATATAGTTTTTGGCTAAATTAATATGCGTGGTACCTTGTTAGCAAGTATTAATAGAATATGTGCTTTCTGCTCTACACCAAAAGTAGTGTTGACTCAAGGGTTCAAAAACTCAAACCTACCAACCGTCCAGCTGCACTGCCAGGCTAGGGTAAATGTTCTGTGCAAACGCGTCAGTACCAGTCCTATCTGCAGCATTTGTGGTGTGCTGACCTGAGTCGTAGGTGAAGTCCCTGGGCTCCTGCTTGATCATCATAGAGGGAGGGTAGGCGTGTGGCAGAGGGGCCCCCATCATGGCAGGGTGCTCAAACAGAGGGTCCTGGTACTCCTGCTTGAAGCCCTGTGGGGGGAAGGGGATGTTGGGCTCAGACATCT
This sequence comes from Rhinogobius similis, assembly GCA_019453435.1. Taxonomy (NCBI): domain Eukaryota; kingdom Metazoa; phylum Chordata; class Actinopteri; order Gobiiformes; family Gobiidae; genus Rhinogobius; species Rhinogobius similis. The sequence goes on from CM033626.1 coordinate 4,593,717, forward strand.
GTCGGTGGTACATGGGTCTGCTGTCCCGGGCCAGAGCCGGAGGAGAAGGAAACGAGTGGCACGGCTCCGACAGCTGCCGACGAAACCTGAAACACACACAGCAAGTGAGACAAGCACTTTACCTTTACAGGGCTTAAAACCAGTTGTGATGGGACGCTGGATTTTTTCTTTTTTTTTTTTTCTTTTTATTCACCATCTGATTAAAGGAAATTATCAAGCTGCTGGCCGTGTTAAATATAAAAAGAAAGCTGTGTAACCCACTTATTTACACTTAGATCAAACATTCTGGGATGAATTAGAGTCAGTATTTACTCCAAACGCACACATTTAAAAATTTCACAAAAATTCAGAAAAAATGACTTTACTTTATTACAAGTCCCTAAAACTATTTTTTGTTAAAGTAACTTCAGCTTTGGAAGAGGAATTCTCAAAATCCAAAAAAAGCCAAAACTAGTGTCAATCAGGCAAAATCTCCAGACAGCAGCTTTACTTCTTCATACATTTAACAAAGAAAATATAGGCGGCCTTTAAAATCTGATATTCCTCTGAGTAGAGCTTGTTTCTAATTGTAATCAGAGTAAATCAGACACTAGAGGCTAAAACTACAGAGTGTCAGCTTCACAAAGAGTCAATAGTTTGTGCTCCAAAGAATCAGAAACATCTTCAGTTTGAAATTAGGCCTATTTTAGTCAGATTGAAACACTCACTTTTATATATGAAGCTAATCAAGACTGGTCCTGGTGATTACTGGGATGGGACGACCGTAGTGGCACTGCAGTAGCTCTAGTACATCCTGTTGTTGTGTCCTTAGGCAGGACACTTCACCCACCTTGCCTTGTATGAATGTGGTGTGAGAGAGAGTGTGTGGCTACAATAGTACATGAAGCAACCCCTCATTTGTCCAGGAGTGGTCCAGAACCTATTTAAAATGTATTTACATTTTTGATTTTCAGATTGAAAATGACTTTTAGATGGCAGTCGAAGCATCTTTTTCAACAATGCAATATCAATAGTAAAAAAGCACTATATAAATTTAATATATTCATTTTTTTTCCAATTGAAAATTACATACAGTATCTAATAAACATATGTCAACAGAAAACTTGCAGAGCGAGATCCACTGCCAAAATAATACCAAAATATTCAAATGCAGTTGTGGGATTTTTGAGCTCATATAGGCTGACAAGCAGCAATAGGAGTCGGGGTCCCTGTTCTCCACAAACCATTACTCCCACAGGTTTGGATGGCAAACCAATCACAGCTGTGTATCTGGCGCCCACGTCTCAAATGCAGTGAACGTTTGCTCTCAAAGATCCTTGAATTCCTCACAGCAAATAACTTCTCTAACCTTAGAATGAAAGTTTAGTGCTTGCCCAGTTGATTTAGCAAAAGTCTATACCATTTTGCCTTTCCAGTCATTATTAATCCTTCAGTCCTTACTTGTAAACGGACGAACCATGTGTTTCTTTGATTGGTTAAACGGTCTTTCAATCAAAACTCACTCGCACTTTAGGAGCTTAGACCTGGTCTGAGACATGTATAACCGTGCAGTCTGGCAGGAACGGTTCATCATTTCAGTGTGAACCATTTCAACCTCTCAAGACAACATAAACAAACTCAACAAACTGAGGAGCGAAACCATACGGAAAGCGGCTCCACGTAAACGAGATGCCGTCCCACTTTGGCCTCCCTTCCCTTGCGTCTGGGCCGTACCGGTGGTCCATGGCGTAGGCGCTGTCCGGCAGGGGCTGTGAGGCGGGCACGTGGCTGCTATACGTTCTCTCGGGGTTGGGGGAGCCATGGTGGAGCGGGGACACGGGGGTGCTACAGGGGGGCGTCACTGGGCTGGAGGGCTTCATTCCTGCGGGCTGCTTCTGCTCGTAGGCACTGGAGGAGTAAAACACGCAAACGTTAAGATTGCCGAATACTTTTTGTGAATACGTTTTGTGCCACCGAAGACAAAGACACGGTGTTTAGATGGAAGCTACCGACAAAAAACAGAAATGTTCACTTGGGTTTTTCTGGGCAAATAATCCAATTTTAATCACGATTCAGTCATTTTTTTTATCGGCAATGATCAACTTGGGGCTTTTAATGCAGAGATCTTTTGAATTTTATCAACTGGACAAAGGTTTAAAGAGTGATTGGTTTTCTCTGCTCATCCAAATAACTTCTTCATTTGCAAAATTAGATGACTGAGGCTTTACAAGAATGGGAGGACTTAAGAATTATGATATTTTGGTTTTAAATGATTGTGATTTAAAGTCTGTCTTGTTAATTCCAAAAGACATTTTTTTTTGGAAAGAAAAAATGAAACTGAACAAAAATTGAGATTGCTTTGAGGAAAAGACATTGTGATTTTTTTTCTTTTGCACTGTTATTCTTATACTTAATTTCCTAAATTGTGGAACAAACAAAGTTCTCTTATTTCATCTTTTTTCATCTTACTGTTGGTGTAGTGCTTGATTTCCTGGCTCTTCAGACTCTCCTACACTCAATAGGGTCAGGGACCAGACTCCAGGACGGTCCAGTCAGTGCTGCTAATCTCCCCTGAGTGTCCTAGTGACCTTTAGGGTGAGCAATCCTGACAAAATGAATATCACCATGTATGTTTTTGCATTCTCTCGATAAAAATATGCAGACAGTATTTCAACATTGCACCAGGAATGTTGTAAAATGTGCCTGTAAACGTCTTGGTTGAGATACAAGTTTCACACAAAACATGAATGGACTGTAAAATTGACCACAAAAGTGCAGAAATATCACTTTATATTCTTGTTTGGGAGATTACACTAGATGTCTGTGCATTTAATCTTAATCAGCCCTTTTTGCAGTCATTTTTAATTTATTACAGGCGATATAGTCAATGTCCTAAGTTTGCAGAACAGTTGCGATTTATTATCATTTTTTTCAATATGTTTCCCACGTCTTGTAACATTCACCAAATCTATTACTTGTTTTACTTCAGATATATAAGGGTTTATGGTTTGCTCCTTGATTCTGCTGAAATCCGTGCAGCAATCTGTTATTTTTTTCTTTATTAAGTAAGCCACCATGTTTGTTTTGACACTGCCAGAATGCGTTTCTCTGATCGGTTAGTCCGCATGTCAATCACGCGCATTGGGAATCGAGACAGGATACGGCTCTCAAATATGACGTCTTTGTTATGTATTGATCAGCAACGGCCACTTTGCCTTGATGGACGGCAGAAACGCTGTCTGTGTATGTTAAATTATGGAAACTCTGTTGAAAACCTGTCCGTTAATGAGCTGATTTTACAAGAAAAATGGTGGTCATCATTTGTGCATTTGGCTGCACTAACAGGCAGGGTGTAAACCTATAATGTCACTTTTTAAGACATCGATGATTCGGAACGAGAAAACAAAAGAACTCGTAGCTCACAGATCCACCATGAGTACTTTTTAAGGTGAGTCAAATATCTGAAACGATCTGTGTTACACGGCATGGCACGTCTTAAGACATTTACAAAGAGCAAAGATAATGGAAATGAACTTGTGTGAATGTGTGATCCAACTTGCAGCTTATGCATTATACATATATTCACAAACTACTTGTGCAGAATAAGTTTTATTCAGGCAAACTCAAGTGAAAAGCATTATTCATTTGTGCCAGTATCCTGCCCCTGCCTCTCAGGTTTACTTTAATGGAGCTCATTCATCAACTATCATTTAGAATCCTCTAAATCAAATTTTTCTCAGATTAAAAGAGTTTTGTCCTTTGTTCATTGATTCTGTAGAATACACAGTGTTTTTCAGTCCCCAGGGTCAGCTTCCAAGCGTGCAATCTTTACTTTCTCCAAAAAATGTGCTTTTTGAGCGTCTAAAAGATTCCACTTCCACCGACAACTGAACTGAACATGCATTAGAAGTGGTCATCACCTAATTGACAAAAACTGCAATCAGTGTGAGTTTTTGTCAGTTTTGTGTTCCCTGCACTACTGCGCTCACGCTTTTCTGCCGTCCGATATGGCACATCCACGTGATCATGTAACATAGGTCAGTTGTAAAAGCATTTGGTCTTGGTGGTGCTCATGGGAAACTGAGTATATGAGACAAAGTATTACTTTCATGTGCTGCTAAATTGTTTTGCCATAGCAGTCTAATTGCCTAAAATTGAGTTATGTTGTACGTACAGCTGAACCATTTTGGAACAAATATCTAATATGTATCCAAGAATCCCATGTGTTTTGTAGAGGTCTAAATTACAGGGTTAGCACAAGATAAAACAGGATAAATGACAAGGAAACTATGTTAACCAAATGATTGTTTGTGATTTTGATTCGATTCGACTAACCCTAACCCAATTGCGGCCTTATTTCATGTTGTGTGGTGTATTTTCACAGATACACCAGTATGTTTCTTCACCACCCGTTGTAAACAGTGGTGTGTTTTTTTTTTCCAGAACACAAGCAGGTGAGAAAATGAATCACTCTGTTCTCCTCAAAGCAATTTACAGATTGTTGTGGGCAAACAGGGAGAAGTGGCACTGTATTTCACATCAGGCGTAACTTAGCAACGTGCTCCAGCTCTAATGTGCACTTGATCAGAACAGAGCCTTTATTACAAACTCATCTGGACGCACTTAAGAACTGACAAGATGGTCTTGCAGATACATGCAAATGTTTAGACCAACGTTATTTGAGATGAACACAAATAAACCCGCTGTTATGCTTCTGTTTATAAAAAGAATGACGCACATACATTTTGTGGATTAGTGTTTAGTGTTTTAGTGGACCAAAACTTGTATTAGTCGACTAATTATTTCTTTTAGATTATAAGGATGTGCACAGGGAGGATGCACTTGTATCCACTCTCAGAACAGTACACCAGGGGACACGTGTACTATTTTGCTGGGGTCCAGTTTGAAAAAATGTCCACAAGCCACAAGCTGGGACTTCACAGGCAACCATTTCATTAGCCTATTTTTAAAATCTATTTATTTTGTTAATACTATTATGAAAAGTATACTAGGCTGAACTTTCACAACATTCCAAATTATTTTATTTTATAACAAGTAAGGATTGTTTTAACATTAAATGAAATATTTTACTGCTGTTTTTAAAAGTTGATTTGTGGTTTAAAGCTGCTATAGCACTGATCAGAACATCATGGACTCTTCTGCACCACATCTATCTCTCCTCTGTGTCTGGCCAAATGCAGCGATTTGATTGGTTGATCCGTGTTACATGCAAAAACCCTTTCTGCGTTTACACAGAGGACAGCCAAAAGTGAGAAGGACAAACAAGTGATGTGCACATGCTCCTCTCATTGCTCTGAATGAGCAGAAAACGGTTACGTTGCAAAGTAAACTCTCTGATCAGTCTGTGCACCACTTCTTATATCGTCATACAATAGCAGATATGACGAGTTATCTCCCAATTTTGTAGCCACAACTGCCCAGGGGCAGACTGATGGAAGTGACGTAGCAACACAGCGGGTATTGAACTTCCAACCTTCAGTTTGGGACCTACTGTCACACCTTTCTATTCACACATTTTTTAAATGGACTGAAAAGTAAAAGTATTTTTCCTCATGGTGTGAGACTTGCTGTCTTGCTTTATTCAGTTGCTTCTGGTGACCAAAACCATCATAATTATTTATTAAGATCACCCCATTTGATTCTGAATAGTTATCTAAATATATGAGAAATACATTTTAATACTTGTACTTTTACTTTTGCTTGAGTACTTTTTTGCCTCTGTAATTATAGGGACACTTGTGCAGTGTAGAGTACCTGCTGTAGGGACACTTGTGCGGTGTAGAGTACCTGCTGTAGGGACACTTGTGCGGTGTAGAGTACCTGCTGTAGGGACACTTGTGCTGTGTAGAGTACCTGCTGTAGGGACACGTGTCCTGCTGTAGTGTGTAGAGTACCTGCTGTAGGGACACTTGTGCAGTGTAGAGTACCTGCTGTAGGGACACTTGTGCGGTGTAGAGTACCTGCTATAGGGACACTTGTGCAGTGTAGAGTACCTGCTGTAGGGACACTTGTGCGGTGTAGGAGTACCTGCTGTAGGGACACTTGTGCGGTGTAGAGTACCTGCTGTAGGGACACTTGTGCGGTGTAGAGTACCTGCTGTAGGGACACTTGTGCGGTGTAGAGTACCTGCTATAGGGACACCTGTGCGGTGTAGAGTACCTGCTGTAGGGACACTTGTGCGGTGTAGGAGTACCTGCTGTAGGGACACTTGTGCGGTGTAGAGTACCTGCTGTAGGGACACTTGTGCGGTGTAGAGTACCTGCTGTAGGGACACTTGTGTGCTGTAGGAGTACCTGCTGTAGGGACACTTGTGCGGTGTAGAGTACCTGCTGTAGGGACACTTGTGCGGTGTAGAGTACCTGCTGTAGGGACACTTGTGCGGTGTAGAGTACCTGCTGTAGGGACACTTGTGCGGTGTAGGAGTACCTGCTGTAGGGACACTTGTGCGGTGTAGAGTACCTGCTGTAGGGACACTTGTGCGGTGTAGAGTACCTGCTGTAGGGACACTTGTGCGGTGTAGAGTACCTGCTATAGGGACACCTGTGCGGTGTAGAGTACCTGCTGTAGGGACACTTGTGCGGTGTAGAGTACCTGCTGTAGGGACACTTGTGCAGTGTAGAGTACCTGCTGTAGGGACACTTGTGCGGTGTAGAGTACCTGCTGTAGGGACACTTGTGCGGTGTAGGAGTACCTGCTGTAGGGACACTTGTGCGGTGTAGGAGTACCTGCTGTAGGGACACTTGTGTGCTGTAGGAGTACCTGCTGTAGGGACACTTGTGCTGTGTAGAGTACCTGCTGTAGGGACACTTGTGTGCTGTAGGAGTACCTGCTGTAGGGACACTTGTGCGGTGCGGTGTAGGAGTACCTGCTGTAGGGACACTTGTGTGCTGTAGGAGTACCTGCTGTAGGGACACTTGTGCGGTGTAGAGTACCTGCTGTAGGGACACTTGTGCGGTGTAGAGTACCTGCTGTAGGGACACTTGTGCGGTGTAGGAGTACCTGCTGTACCTGCTGTAGGGACACTTGTGCGGTGTGGGAGTACCTGCTGTAGGGACACTTGTCTCCATACTGGAGCCTGAGCGGGCGCTCCTGGCTGCAGGCTGAGCTCAGCTCCAGACAGGGGCTGTGCAGCTCCCTCTTGATCTTCAGCTGGAGGCCGTGCAGAGCCACTGAAACACACAGAGGACACATGACACACTGACAACATGAGAAGTGAAAGCTATACTACGGAACATTCTCCATGGAGATTGATACGTTTTATACCATACTGTGGAATCTTATAGCCAAAGGAAAAACATTTCCATGGAAACAAGCAGGAGGCCAAGTACGAGTGTGGTTTGTGGAGATGCAAGCCTGCTCAAGGTTGCTTTTATCACAGCCTATTTTGTGTCTAAAAAGTTTAGAACTTGTTCTACTTTAAGTTCACAAATTAACGTCTGCGTTTGTTTGTAAATGATACATTTGAAATGCAATTGTAAAATGATTATGTAGCTCTCCATACTCCATACATCACTTTGTTGTGGTGATGTTTACGGTGATGTAGCGGGTCAGACATATTTCTTGTGCTGAATCGCTTTAGATCAATATTGCAATTTGAAATGTCCAAAATATAAAATAATGATCCGCAGGTCATATATTATAACTGTTGCAGACAAACGCACAATGTGTCTACAACATGTAACAGTAAAAGAGTTACAAGAGCTACAGTTCATGTTGGTGAGTGATGACAAATGTTCGACCAGAGTCAGACAGAGTCCAGCTTCATCCTCGGCCCATCGCTCTCGCAGACAACTCACTCCAAATCTCATTTGCACCGGCTTTTCCTCCGCTCTCTCATGGTGAAATATGACAATCACCGAGAGCGGGGGGTGCGGTTCAATACGACGCTCCTGACAACGACAACAGCTCATTGATCTGAAGGGGTCCCGCCGCGCGCTCTGCCTGTGGCCCCACACTGAGCCCGGTGCAGGGGAGAGGCTGCTAAGTGCCTGATCAGTCCTGATTAACTCCCATCTTCTGCTGCGCGGATCAACACTAATTCAATTGGCCGAGCTGAGGACCAAAGAGGAGAGAGAGAGGGTGAAGTTCAGGTTCCTGGTCCCACAGTTGGACGGTGGGCACATGCTTTCAGACGGGTGATGAATTGGTCTGTCCAGAGTACAAATATTCAGACCGCATCGTTCCAGAGTTTGGGGTCGTGTTTCCATGGCTCGTTCACAACAAGTATAAGGTTCCACTTGTGTTGGATGTGAACCAGACAATGAATGAAAATCTTAAATAGAGATCGACCGATATGAGTTTTTATCACGGCTGATGCCGAAGCAGACCCCGTCTGATTGGCTCTGCCGATATTTTACGGCTGATATGTAAGGCCCACTTTGATCATTTTTCAATATTACGTAATTATATAGTACAAACTCAAATAAAGCTTGGATGATCTTTAGGGAGGTTTTTTCTTCTTATGTTTAAGGAGACATGACCTGGCCAATCTTTCAAAATGTAGTAATTTTTGTAAAAGCAAAATGTGTTGAAATGTCAAATGTCATAATCATTAGGTTGAAACTTTTATAGCAAAGAAGCAAGGAGTTAAAAAGTTAAAGTGAAAAGTGGCCATGAGGCTGTAACATGTATCCTAATAATTTAACCACAATCTAACATATCAGCAGTTGTGATCAAGAGTTGTATTCATTTGATAAATATCTGACAAAATTGGTTGACTTAATATGAAAATATTTTCACTTGAAATGAAAAATCCCTTTGCTCTTGTAAAAAAAAAAGCACACAAAAAAATGCACATTAAAGTTGATTTAGCATAATATGTCCCCTTTAAACAATTATAACATCATGCGATCGCAACAGCCCCGTATCCAGGAATTGGTTTATCTCAAACTTTGCAATTAACAGAACTGAATGAGCCACGATTTCCAAAATTGAAATCATTCAGGTTTTTTTTTTCTGTTGGTGGCTTTTGCTTATTGTCTGCGCTTCACTACCCGCAGCTCTGAAGTGGCAGAAGTCAGATTTTCCTCCTTGTTTTTCGTTCTCACGCCTGACTGTCAGCTGCCACGCGAGGAGCAGGAGGAGTCCATGTGCCCTAGACAGAGAGAGGCACCCGCGGGGCCGTCCACAGGGTCCCGCCGTGCCTCTGCTCTGGGTGGCTCGGGGCCGCGTCGGGGGCCTGACCTTTCCGGGTCGTCGATCAGGGGTCAAACCAACACTTCCTATGGGGCGACCTTTGGCGACTGTGAGCTGGGAAAGCCTTGTTAGGGACAAAACAATGCCTTGTAATCGTGTCTAGTGTTTCTCTGGTCATGGTGTGTCCTCAAAATCGACTTTGAAATGGGTTGGAAGATGAATCATTTTAAAATCAAAGTTTCAATTTGAATTATCACCATTAGCAAATCGCAAATTAAATGTCTCTGCATCTCCATGGGGTCTTATAATGCATGACAGCTGCTAAACCAGACATTCTGCAAAACTGGCTTTTAATAGAACAGTGTTTCCTCAGGTTTAGTTTTACTCACAGTTGTATTTTTATGGATTGCTATATGTGAGTTAATCCTGTATTGTCCTGCAACTGAGATTCAAGCGCTCAGAATATCCCTGTTTTCACCTACCCCTTATCCCCGCCCACGTCCTGGATTTAGCTGCGATTATTTGAGAAATGAAGACTCCGAGTGACACATGTAGAATTCTAAAATGTCACGTAGACACTTTTAAAAAATAAACACATTTGCTGCTTGTTGAACGTGAAACGTCGAAGAGGCGGGGCTTATCAGTTTGGAAGTTTTGAGCAGGAAGTCAATGGAACTGTTTCTGCGAATGAGTCGTTTGAGATCAAAATTGCGGTTTACAATGTACAATGTGTAAAACAGTGATCTACTCATGTTGTAGTTTAATATTAAGAAAAAAATACAGAAAAAATGCATAATATGTCTCCTTTAACCCGGGAGTCAAACCCAGCTGCGTCACCATGTACTTCATTGTCTCTTTTTGTCTACAAATGGTTCTTTTCTGTAATTACTGATTTATTAAAAGTTAAAACATGAATGTCTTGAATCTGATGTTAATTTGTTTTGTGATTTTGTATTGTAATTGCACTGACATTATTGCATTGATTTTAATGTATATTAATGATAGTATGTATAATATGACATATATTTTGTTTGCTTGCTAATACTCGCAACTTCACGTCATTCACACATTTTTGTTGTTGCAAAAATAAAATAAAAAGTTAATTTGATTGATCTAGAGACCCCAAAAAACGATAAGGGTATTTAGGGCATTTAGTTTCAACCTGTAATAGACAAACTAATTGTACTGCTTTTGGGGATTGGACGAGACCAAATCGCTACAAGACGAGACACGAGATTTACTCCAAGAGATCGAAAGATGAGCTTTTGACATCATTTACGATAAAGAAATCACGCAATCCAGTTCACAATTTAGTTTATAGTTTTGCTGTCGTTGTAGCACTGCTTTTTGCAGCTTTAACCCTTGGATACATTTTCTTCATGTCTGCACAATCTTGCAGCACAAACTCTGGTCCCATCCGTAATTGTTTTGTTTAGTCATACATTCTAAACAACCGTGTACATTGATTATTACTTTTATATATAAAACGAATATGTCATTTTGTTGATAGGTTTTCTTTTAGCTATAAGCGTCACAGCGGGGGGCCTTGACAATATCTTCGCACGATGACGAGCCCCGGAGCCCTAAATTAGAAATGGAAATGTCACAATAGATTTGGCCAGCAGGGGGGCCAGGTACACAAATCAATAGCCGGGGCAGAGCTGGGTCTAAATCGCGCCTCTCTCCCGTTTGGGTCCAGGATGTCACGGTCGTCACTGCCTGATTGGTCTCATTATTGCCGTATTGATGAAGTAAGATGTCACGGTGTTTATCAGAGGAGCAGTTACAACAATTACAGGCTCCGTTCACAATGCAAATGTTGTTTTTCAGGAGTTACGGCGAGGTATAGAGTGGGATTTTATGTTGTATAAGGAATGTTAAAGGTGAACTATGTAACCCTGTAATGTGACGTTAATGTTTATATAGCTTGCATTTTTAAATTACAGAAAATGTTAACGTTCATTTCAAAGTAATATGTTGTTTTTTTTTTATTGGTTGAATATTGTGAATGGGAATAAAAATGTCCAAGATTACATATATGTCCAGGGCTGTTAGTTTGATCATATTTTCCTATGAAAGCAAGTGAAGAGTTCAAGATAATCTCTGTTTTGAAAAATAGTCAAAAAGTATTTTAGTAATTTTTGTCACCATCATCTCCATATATAATGAATTAAAATGATGTGTATTAGATTAGATCAAGCAGGGGTGGAATAAAATTTGGAAAGCAGTAAAATACATTTTGCTTTCGAAAACATTATTATACAAAGACTTGACTCCAAGCCTTCGATGATTTTTTTTTTTTTTAATGGCACTTTTGAACACGAAAGACCCTTGAATATGAGAATTATATTTGATTTCAACCAGTCAAAGCTGAAGTTTGACGTCCTGGTGAAGAATATTTATAGATGAACAAGGATTTTAATAAAAAACACACAATTGACATGTTTCCTGTGTGTTTTTTGTGTCATTCCTGCTCTGTCAGAGGGATAAACCCTCTTCTTTCAGCACATAGAATGTTTTGGAGTCTGTGTATAGACAAGTTTACGATTACTCGATTATTTAATTAATTGACAACCATTTCTATAATCGATTAGTTGCGATTAATCGATTAACTTGTTGCAGCCCTATATTAGTGCTATAGTGAAGATTCGAAATGTAAACATTTTGTTTTTCATTTGAAATTTCATTTTAATCGATGGGTAACAGATGATGAATCCAGATAATAATTCACCCTTCTTATGTAAAGAGAGCAAACTGAAAAAAAGAATGAATTAAAAATTATTAAAAAACTTTCTCTCCTGTTCCATTTGTTGATTCTCCTCAACATCAACAAATCCCTGGCCTCAGTAAGTAAACAAGCTACAAAAGTGCGTCTTGGCAAACTTCGGCGCTTCGTTTGGCAGATCCTTCTCCAGTCCATTCACAAAAAAGTGCAGGTCTTTTGGCAGCGGTGAAAAAGCCTCGGTTCCATTTTCACCTGCCGTAGGTGCTCCTCTGGCTGTGAAAGAGAGAGACCGCGTTTGTGCAGGAAAAAAACGTGTGGCCTCGTTTTACACCTCCGCTCCTCCTCCTCCGTCCCCGCTAAGTTATGCTAATGCCGGGCGTCTGTGCGGAGCCGCAGACAAAAGGAGAGCTTCTGCCGCAGCCCGAGGAGGACACTTGTGGGGAGGTTTGGGCGCATGCTGTTCTGGTGCTTCACAGGTTCAGAGGGCAAAGGAGAACGGTCAACCATAAAGTTTAACACAAGTTATGAAACAGCAAAGGGCCAACGGTGTGCGGGTGTGTGGTGTTTAAAAATATTTTTAAAGTATTTTAAACACCACAAGGATTAAAAGGATTTATTTGTGTTTTTTTTATAGCCAGACAAGGTTCAGAGGGAAAAGTCAACATCGAGACTAAAGACTAAAGCTTTGAGGTGTGGAAGAGGTTTAGTACTTAAGGCAAAGGTCAGCACCTCAGACAAACACTTTATGTTCTCCGTTTGTGCCCTTGAGCAAGACTTTTCACAAGAGATAAACAGACATAGGTTTTTCATGGCTGATGTGAAATATTTTAAAATCCAGAAGTGCAGTTGGCCAATAAGCGCTGCTATTTTTTAGGCTGATGTGTGACAATTTTCATTGTTTTCCCAAAAATATATGATTTCAAATGACTACAAAAATATATGATTTCAAATGACTACAAAAATATATGATTTCAAATGACTACAAAAATATATGATTTCAAATGACTACAAAAATATATGATTTCAAATGACTACAAAAATATATGATTTCAAATGACTACAAAAATATATGATTTCAAATGACTACAAAAATATATGATTTCAAATGACTACAAAAATATATGATTTCAAATGACAGATTCAGTTACTGCTCCAGGCCCAAGTCAAGACTAAACTGACAGAGGGTGCATCCCAGTTTCAAAGGGTTGAAAAGACAACTCTCCTCCATTAAGCGCCATTATTTTACACGTCTCAAATGAGGGTGCAAAAATGTTTGCACTCCTGTAGACCCGGGCCTCCGCTGCACTACAGAAAAAGAGAATGATAGTAAGGAATAATAATATCGATATAATTGTTTTAAGTGTTTAATTGTTTTAGTGGAGCAGTGAAATCACAGTAATGTGCAGTGCCCTCTTTGCACCTGAGTGTTAAAACAAAGCTTTATGTCTTTCCTTTAAACAGTTTGGCCGTCAAACTAAATAACAGCCAATGCATAGCCGATATGCCAAAAAGTGTAAAGTCAGAGAGGTTCATGGGAAGTTGTGGCTACAGAAGTATGGGGAATGAATATATGAAGCAGGGTAAAGAGCTCTCAAAATCATTGTTTGTTCTACAGTTTTTTTTACAAAGACTCAATTCTGATCACATTAGGGGTGGGTTAGTGTATTATTATCTTAATATACAAAATATACAATACAATATTCAGACCTTGCATCAGGAGTGTCTAAAACAGGGGTGGGCAATTATTTTGACGCAAGGGCCACATTGGATTTTTACACTTGCCTGGGGGCCGGACCATTTTACACACATACTACTACACATAGACTTAATGCCTAAAATACACAAAAAATTACTACAGAATAGCAAAAATCATTACCTTTATTTAGTGGGAACAGTGCAGTTGATCACTCCTTTTATCCATTGCATCAAAGTTTGGTGTTATTCTAGTGGTGGCTGTTCTCAAAACGGATTTTTAATGAACAAGCAGCTGCTCAGGAAACTATAAAATGACAAATGCACCACACCTAACTCATACAATTTTTTATTGAATGCTTTGCGGGCCGGATCAAAATGCCAAAAGGGCCGCATGTGGCCCCCGGGCCTTAGTTTGCCCCCCTCTGGTCTAAAATGTGCCTGGAAGGGTCTTGTTAAGATTCAAAAACAAGAATGGACCATAAAATGAGCCACAGAAGTGCAGAAATAGCACTTTAAACGTTTTTATTCATCTTAGTTTAAATCAGCTCTTGTTGTTATAGGATATACTTTATATTATAATTTTGCATATCTCCAAAACAGCTATTTCAATATGATACATTTTTTCGATACATCGGCCACCTCTAGATCACACAAAGTGTCATGTCCTCTGCTGAGGACTAAAGATTACACAGTATCTCCACATGTAACAAACCTTCTGAAGTCTAACCCTTATGATTTATTTTTGTACCTCCCCTACTTTGTACACCCAGTTTGTCAGGCCATGTCTGCTCGTGTTTCATTCATCACCTGCCTCCACCACCATCCCCTCTCTCTCTGTCTGTTTAGTGCAGCACGTGAGCACAGGCTCCGGCTCCATCTGGGACAGGTGCCGGCTGGGGCCCCCACCAGGCTGCCCCAGCGGCCCCTCTGGCCATCTGTCCGTACCTCTGCGCGGTGCTGCGTCTGCGGGCCGGTGTGCCAGGGCAGGAGGATTCAGATGGTCAGCAGCGGTCTCTCCTCACAGCCCCACGCCCACCCAGCCTGGCCCGGCCTCTGAAGGACAACGGGACAGTCTCGTGACCTCTGCGTACGGGTGGCCCACACTCACTACACACGGGCTGTAGTTATAGGTGGGGTTTTTCCAATGGACGCGACAGGGGATGTGAATGTGTCGTATTATATTATAAAATGAATCTGCATATGAGGGTCGAACAATAAGCAAGGATGTTGTTTATTGCGATAAAAAGGGTAAATAACATTTGTTCTATAATTGTCGCTGTTATCCGAATTAGAAAAAGGTTCATTGCTATCGTCAGTGAACAAAATTCACAAACAAGGAACTTGCTTCGGCGTAAGGTGCAACATAGAACACTGAATAAAAATAATAATCAATAAAATATGTGTAAGACTGCGCTGAAAAAAGCTTCTTGACCATGATGTTCTCTTCTAGGTCGCTTGTTGTTTTCACTTCACAAAGTCCAATCCTATAATACTTGTTCAAACATGGCACATATTCATAGTATTAACATTTAAATATGAAATGTCTATGACAATCATGGCTGTCATATTATTGTTAATCATAATTATTCTAGCCATAACATCCGTGACACAAATTTTCAGCATGATCTATGCCTATCCACATAGAGCAAAAATATTATTTTAATACTTTTTTTTTTTTTTTTTTTTTTAAAGAAACAGTTATTTGAGTTTTACGGTTAGGAACAAAGTTTAAAATTATTGGAATTACCTTTCAAACAAGTAACTTTTTTTTTTTTTACATTGTTTTCAGGCGGGATTCTTGTATCTGTAAAAAGGCATTTAATATCAGAATCTAAAATTAACTTAAACTAAAACTGTTAAAATATACTGACTATGGCACTATATTGAGTATACTGAGTATCAGATGATTTGAAGTAACCCTAACCTGAGTGTCTTGGTTCATGATAAGATTGTTAAAAGTATCGAAAAATAAGATAAATTAAATTAGTATATATTAGTATAAAACTGGAAACTAGAAACTTCTTTGTCAAATATATGAAGAGGTGAAGCTGGTGTCTGTAGGTTTTGCCTGATTGACACAAGTTTGGACATTTATTGGGTTTTGACAATTCTTCTTTCAAAGCTGAAGCTAATTTAACTAAACTACTTAGTTTTAGGGACTTGTAATATATATATATTTTTTTAAGTCCAGGAAGAATCTATATAAAAGTCCTATTAAATGTTTCTGAATTTTTGTGTATTTTTTAAAATGTGTGTTTTTGGAGTAAAAACTGACTCTAATTCATCCCAGAATGGTGGATTTGACTGCAACTAAGAAGGTTACAGCCTTCTTTTCGTATTTAACACGTCCAGCAGCTTGTTAGTTTCCTTTTATCAGATGTGGATAAAAAGGAATAGATTAACAAAGTCCATTAGTAACAGGTAAAATTGGTATCGAGTCTTTTTCTTAGTCTGCAAATTTAATATCGTCCCAACACTGGTTCATGGTGTCAAAGATAATATAAATCGTAAAATCTGTGTATTAATTCTGGCAATAAATCCTAACACTCAGAGCTCAGACGCACTGACTACATTTCTATGACTTGTTACGTTAAACAGATTTGGCGCTAACAGGTCGAACCATATTCTTGGAGATGTGGTGAGCAGGCTCGGGGGCTCGGGTCTTTCTCGGTCTCTTCCACGGGCGTCCTGTGAGTCCTGGCTCGCGGGGCAGACATGTGCTGCCTCTGGCTCCTGCTGGGATCCACTCACACCTCCTCCTCCTCCAGAAGAGCCCCGCGCCAAGCCCCCCATCGCCCAGCAGCCTCGGCGAGCTCAGGTAGACCGAGCACAGAGATGTACTGCGAACTGAGCGGTATATCTGCTGGGTTTTTTGACAGGTGGAAAGTTTGAATCCAATCCTTGGCAAGACGCTTTCCCTTCTTGCGTGCTAAAACAATCTGTTTAAGCAAGAATATGATTTGATTCCTTGTAATTCCTTGTGTTCTGTTATGTCATGTCACATTTAGGTCATCTGTCAAAGATCTAAATCTCCTGGTTTGGAAATTTGATTTTTAAAACGATTTCTAAGTGAGATGTTTAGCCATATTCTCATTGTTTCAGTTCATTCATGTTGGAGGTGAAGCTGACGCAGCATTTAAAAGTACGGCGGCACAAATAGGCATGGATAAGAAGAATTGTTAAGGGACGAGACGTACGATCCTGATGGATTGCTAAAAATAGAACCGGCTCTCAAGTGGAACCGGTTCTCGATAACCATCCCTAGCCGCGACAATCCAAGACTGGACTGACTGAATAATTGACATTCGAAAAATGGAAAAAAATTACATTCAGACTTGATTTGAAAATGGATCTTCTTGATAGACTTTGGACTAATGTTGTCCCTGTGTTCTATGTTTTTAATTAGTGTTTAAATAGAAAATAATAACATGAGATCACACTCACTTTAAAAATATTTTTCGCAGGTATCTTTTTTTTTTTAGACCATTTACTTTTTCAATCAAATGTTTCAGAGTTTCAGTCCAATAAATACTAAATGTTGAATAGGGCTGCACAATATACACACAATATTGGCTTAAACAATCATTGATATTGCAAAGAAATTCAATTAATAATTGAAGTCATTAAATAATTAAATATTTCTGAATGTCATTTTGTGTCAATAATATCGTAAGCACATTACAAAACATAGACAGTGGTTCTCACATCTTTGTTCATATTGTGCAGCCCTAATATTTATGAGATTGATACTGATTTCTTGAGCTGATATCGATATTGGTCTTACTGTTGTTGCTGATACTTCCCGATACCAATATTTAAA
The DNA here is from genome assembly GCA_019453435.1 of Rhinogobius similis. Lineage (NCBI taxonomy): Eukaryota > Metazoa > Chordata > Actinopteri > Gobiiformes > Gobiidae > Rhinogobius > Rhinogobius similis. The sequence goes on from CM033626.1 coordinate 4,611,092, forward strand.
TTTTAAAACACACAACAAGGCCCACAAATTAGTATAAATAAGCAATAACAAATAGCAAAAATAATAACAGAATGTATTTATCTGGAATATAAAATAATGTGTATAATATTGTTTAGTTAATTGTGGTTCTATTTCCATTTTTACTCCTAAGTCTGTTCAAAAAAGAATACAACCAAACGTAAAAATTGAAAAAAACATCTACGCCAAATAATGAAACCGATATATGGCCCGTCCCATCATGATTTCACAGCAGATATATGACCAGCAGACTTAAACTTAAATCAAATATTACGATTACAGTCAAAATAAACTGTGCATTAGCTTCTCCTCTGCTTTAGCATGCTAACCACGGAGCGAAAAGTGTTTCTTTCTATCAGGTCAGAGAGGAGGCGCGTTTTACATTTCAAAACAGCCACAGACGGGTTAAATATATCGCTCTCGTCCCTAAAAAGCCCCGGCACTATTTTAACTCATGCAAATAAGCCATGAGTCTAAGAATATCGCCGTTAAAGAGAAAACACGGCCGTCAGTCTGAGGCAGCAAAGATGACAGACGTTTGGGAGGATTTTTTGGGTGGAAAAATAAGAAAATGTCACTGTTTCTGACAAAAAATGCATTTGTAACTATTCTGTTCGAAGCAGATGTTAGAATTGGCGAAAAATCACAAAAAGGACAGAATTTGACTAATATTGAACATATTACAAGAAGAAATGGTAATATTAAAGAAAACTACTGTTATTTGTGTTAAAAATTTCATTCTGCTGCATAAAAAGTTGTGTTTTTTGCTTTTTGTTCATCAGTTCAATAGGAATGTGCAGTTTTTGGTAACTACCAATCCTCCCAACTTGATAAATTGTGTAATCCTTAAAAAATCACAAATAAAAACAATGATATAATGAGTTTTTTTTGTTGTCTTCACAATATTAAAATCTGTATTGAGTATCAAGCCATTTCCTTGAATTTTAACCAGCTTTAAAACTGTAAAATCGTGAAAACACAAGAAGACATTTGAAAAATAGCTAAAAATCAACTAATCCAAGAATCCCATCCATTTCAGAAGGTGTTTTTATAAGTTTTTCGCACATTGATAAATAATCGTAATCTTTTATGATTTGCTAATTGTGAAGATTGAAATTTGTGATTTGGAGTTGATGGCGGTTCATTTTTCGGCTCTACACTGCAAAAAACTCATTTCTAGCTGAGTTAAAGTGTCTTGATTTTAGGATATAAATCTGAATTTCAGACGTTTTGACTCGTTAAGATCAGTGGAGACTATTTATTTGATGGAACTAGATAATTTTACTTGCCCTACTGACGAATTTATTTTCTTATTTTAAGATAAATTATCGTATGATCAGTCAGAAATACCTTGAAATTAGTTAAATATTCTGCATTACATCAGCAATTGAATCTAAATGAGTCAAAACGACTCAAATCCAGATAAAAATGATAAATTCAAGCCATTTTAAGCTTGGATAGATTTACAGTTTTTGCTGTGCAGGAGATCATTTGGATTGAAGTAAGGAATAATGTATTGAAACAAGTCAGAAACGGTAAAATAAGTTCCATCAAAAACGTCTGGAATTCAAATTAATATCCTTAAATCAAGACATTTTAACTCATCTAGAAATTCCTTTTTGCAGTGTAACAGCTGTCCACACACACACACACACACACACACACACTCAGACACACTCAGACACACAAACACATACACGTACTCACAGTTTTCGCTCTGGAAGTCCGGGACAAACTGCTCATCATTGTCGGGAACTTGAGCTGCACAAAAGAGACACAGAAGGAGAGCGTGATGTGGACGGACGGAAAGAAGAGGAGCAGGAATAACAGCAGCAAAGACCGGAGAAAGACCGACTTAAAGCGTTTGAAAGAAACACCTGAGCCTGTTTTACACGACCAAAACAGACGTGTGAATACTGCCCTTTAACTGGAGTCGTTGTAACCTTTATTGAGTCATTTTACTGCATTTTTATAACTTTTCTAATGGATTTTCGAGAAGAATCGTGGCAGGTCAAAGCAATAATGTAAGGTTGGCGCGTACAGTGTTAAGGTTTTGCGACTATTGTGAATGTTTATAGTAAAAAATGCTTCAAAAAACAACGGGTAAAACATAAAATTAAAAAAACAAATGTCGCAAACGTTGTAAAAATGGTACAAGGCGATGTTTGGGGCTCGTTTTACAGACATTTCACTTTGGTTTCATGATTAAATCTCGACTGATATGTCTAAAGATATGTAGTTTTTAGAGAAATTGCACATATTTTCTCCCATAAAATAAACATGAGATTGATTTTCTTTGAAATAATTTACTAATCAATATGTTGGGAGAGAATTTTTGAATCATTTTTAATTTGATCTGAATTTTGTTGTTTTCTTCCATGATTTTAAAGTAGATTAGAAGTAGTAGACATTTTTTGTGACACACATTTGCTCTCACCTTCAGCCTGAGGATTCATTTCTTTTATTCTTCTTCTTCTTTTTTTTTTTTTTTTTACACTTATCTAATCAATGTATTTGGGCTGAAAGATTATTTTTTTTTATTTTGATTTTTTTTGAGAAAAATGAATACCCCAATATATTTATGATGATATTATCTCAATCCAACAGAAACGTATTAGTTGAGGTTTTATTATCAGACAAATGTGAAATATCTGTCAAATTCTTCATACAAGTGCAGAAATATCACCTTTTACACTTATTTGTAAGTTCACAACACATTTTTGGTTCTTTATCAACTCTATTTGTTGCATTTTTTACAATAAACGATACACTTGATATTCAAATTGTGCAACATTGATGATAAAATTGTGTTTTTTTGCTTTTTGTTCATCAGTTTAATAGGAATGTGCTCCTAACTTGTTGAAATTGTGCAATCCGTAAAAATCACAAATAAAGACAGTTGTATAATGTGTTTTTTGTTATTTTTGCGGTATTGAGTATCAAGTCTTTTCGTAGAATAAAAAAAATTGCTTTGAAATTGTAAAATCATGAAAACACAAGAAGAAATTTGAGATAGAGCTAAACAATGTCAATCCACCAAAAATGTGTAAAAATGTGTGCAAAATAAAGCTGACTGTAAATGTTTCAATGATTCTCTCACATTAGATCTAAATTGTTTGTGTTGGAAAAAAGCAACACATTTGAATTTCCAGAGTAGAAAGGGCAGTTAGTTTGCTTTTCTGTAACAAACGATGGACAAAATACAATTTTCTAGCCTTAAAATTGTATTTTAGCTTCAAAAGAATCTCATTTATGGAATAGTATCTAATATATCTCTAGATAAAATGAAAACATATGTGGGCTCAACATGTCTGTGAGTATTTTTCCAGTAAAACCCATAAATCTGGATTGTTCCTTCATCATAATTTCCTAAAACATAAAGTAGAATACAATAATAAATGTGTTGTGCAGCAGCTCTGATGTCACACTCATGTGTCTGAGGCTTTTACTTTCACAAAATCATCTCCATTTTTGAAATCACACTATGTTCCTCTTCACTTTTGCCTCCATTCAGAATTTAGAAACTTTTAAAGGGTCTATTAGTTGAGGTTTTATTATCAGACAAATGTGAAACATCTGTGAAATTCATCACAAAAGTGCAGAAATATCATCTTTTACACTTTTCATTTTTAGCTATTTATCAAAACATTGATAACATTGACATTTACCAAACAAAATCCAACTTTTTTTTTTAGTGACGTAAAATAGAAAATATTAGTTCGAATTGTGTCTGACGCAAATTTGAGATCTACAAATATTTTCTTTGAGTAGTTCATTAATGTTTCTTGTTGTTTCTTTAAATGTTTAGCTATTCATCAACTCCATTTGTTGCATTTTTTACTCTAAACCTTAAAGTAGTCAATATTTGAATTTAGCATTTCTTCAAAACAATATTATCTTTGCATTGACATCAACTTGACGAGCCCTTATTCCTCCATCGTTACTATATTTTCGCTCGAATTCCCGACATCCTGGTCCATTTTTAGCCTCCTCGTGCGGACTCTGCGGACTTCTTCTTCTTCAGGTGACAGTCTTTCCCCGACTCGACGGCAGGCATCGCGCGTCTCCACTTCCCCCTCGCTGGATTTAATTGGGTCCCTCCCCCGCTGCCGGACGCACCTGTAACCACGGCGCTCCGCTCCGCCACAAACCGGGACGGTCTCCTCACCCGATCGATCTCCCGACGCACGCCAATGCTCCGAAACAAGCCGCCGCAACCGCTGGAAACGCTGGTCCGACGTGCGTTGTAGAGTTTAAGATGTCATTAGCGCGTCTATTTTTACACTCAATGTCATTATCGCAGGAGCAGGGATGAGTTCGAACATGAAAAGGGGGGGAAAAGACGGATTTTCCATTTGTGACACTTTTCATATCATGTTTTCTCGCCCGAGGTGTGAATTGAAGAGAGTAAACAATTAACAGATCGCGAAGAGAGAGAGAAAGATTATATTTTACGACAATGTTTAACAGGTGGAGATAAAAACAAGGGACTGAATGAGGATTCTGACCACCGCTTTTGAAGCTAGTCTTGTTTTTTTTTGTGTGTTCTGGATTTTTTGTGTCTGAATCTGGATTTAGTGAGCAGATTTACATGTTTCACAAGGTTTATTTTGTGTCATTTATATGTTTTTTTTTTACTTGTAATGAATTTGTAATGAAATAAGTTAACGTATCATAAAATTAGAGATTGATTTTTTTGCAACTTTTGATTTAGAGTCTTTATTTTCAAAGCTTTTTGCATTTTTTGTTTGTCTTGCAATGAATGCTTAATGTAGCAAGTATTATAAAACATTTTTTTTGTGTCAAAATTGATAATATAAGTTCAGACTCTTTAAAATTTTATTTTCTAAACGATTCGCTTAAGTTTTATGTTGTTTTTTTGCTTTTTGTTTTTTGCTTGCAATGACTTTATAATTGAAACATGTTTTGTAGTAATTATCAAACATAAATAAAATTAGATTTTTTTCCCCCCACTTCAGCAAAACTGATGTTTGTCATTTGGAATTCATTTTTTTAAGTCCAGAGTCTTTTTCCAGCAAATTTTTGGTTAGAAATTCTAGAGAAAAAAATACAAAAAACAAACCTTGTCTTTTAGGGAAAAAATGTAAATTAAATCCAATTCTATCAAGACTTTATTTTAACACACACACACACACACACACACACACACACACACACACACACACACACACACACACACATACACATACACACACACACACACACACACACACACACACACACACACACACACATACACAGCAAAAATGTAGATTTAAAATGACTTGAATTTATTGTTTTTTAACTGGATTTGAGCAGTTTTGACTCCTTTAGATTTAATTACTGATGTGACGCAGAATATTTCACTGGTTTCAAGGTATTTCTGACAGATTATGCGACAGTTTAGCTTCAAATAAGAAAATACATTTGCCAATGGGGTAATAAAATTATCTAAACCCACTGGCAGGTAATTTGGCTTGAAGAAATGTATTGAAACAAGTCAGAAACGGATTGAAAAAGGTAAGAGAATCTAGTTCCAGGAAATAAAAGGGTTCACAAATCTTAACGAGTCAAAACGTCTGAAATTAATTAAGATTCAAGACATTTTAACTCATCCAGAAATTCCTTTTTTGCAGTGTATATCTTCAATCTAAGCTCATTTATAATATTCTGAGGGGAAAAGAAAGCGTTTGACACAAAAAGCAGCCCAAAGACGCGTGAGTGTGATAGAAGACTAAAATAGCGTCCTAGCGGAGGTCTATAGGATGGATGAGTCACCGGAACCAGTTTTTGTTCTAAAGCCAAGCTGCGCCAAACGTCCCGTGGAGCCACTCGGATCTGGAGACGTGCCAGCGCTCACAAAACGACAACACACGGGAGAGAGGGGGACGCTGGGGACGCACGGGGAAGGACGCACTTAAAAAAAAAACATCCAAAAATCTATATCTGCTTGTTTGTTATTCACTTGTGACGGTTTGATTTGAGTTTTTATCTCTTAATGTTTTTGAGTTTTGTGACTGTTTTTGTTCTGTTTGCTGTGCTGTGTATATTGTTTGAGAAAGAACATTTGAAATCTAAAAAAGTCCAACAGATTTTTTAACAGTTCATTCATGTTTCCTGTTTGTTAATTTATATTTTTTCTAACTTTTTGATATTGCATTGTACGAAAACAAACTGAATTGAAGTTAGAGTTGAAAATGTGTGTTGGAATTGTCTGAAATCCACCAGAACTTTTTTGATTTTTGAGTACTTTCTTGATTTTTGATCTTCGAATCAAAATGTTTTGATATATTTTTGATATTGCACTGTACAAAAACAAATTAAAATTTGAGCTGCAAATTTCAAATCTAAAAAGAAAAAAAAAAAATCCAACAGTTTTTGTTTTTATAGTTTTTTGTGACTATTTTAAATCAGGTTGCACAAAAACTTGCACATTTTATTGAAGTTTGAATTGAAAATGTTAGTTAGAATTGTGTCTGAAGCAAATATCTGCAAATATTTTATCTGAGCAGTAATTAACATTTTTTGTAACTGTTTTGGTATTGGGCTGCACAAAACTAGAAAACTGGATTGAAATTGTCTGTTAGAATTGTGTCTGAAGCAAATGTGAGGTTTACAAATATTTTAAAAAGGTATTTGAGCAGTTAATTAATGTTTTTTGTTGGTCAAATAAAAAAGTGTGTGAAGCGGCTGTTTGATATTGCGCTGTACAAAAACAAGTAGAAGTTTGAATTGAAAACGTGTGAAGAAAATGAACGTTCTGGAAATATTTTTAAAGGTATTTTAGAAAGTAATTAACATTTTTGTGAATTTATTGTGATATTGCGCTGTACAAAATACACTCCACAGAAAAATGCGCTGAAAATCTACGAAAATTTAAGATCTAAAAATACTCCAACAGGTATTTGAGCCGTTCATAAGCAGGACATACGTCGGAAATTCGCTCTCATAATTCTACCTCTTGTTCCAATTACCTGTAGTCATAAATCTCTCAAATGAAGAGATATTCCTTTTATGGTAATGGACAGGAAGTGGTTCATTAAATCCACAGTGTTGAAGTAAAAGTGTCATCTTTAACAGTGATACCTCGTCTCGCTGCTGCTGCTCTCACTTCTCGTGCTGAAATATTAAACGCCCCGGTCTTTTTCCTCATCTTTGTTCGCTCCGATGTGTGCGAGCGCGAACGGCACAGGCTCAGATTTGGACTGTTCCGAACTGAGATGGATATGAGTGTAAAAGAAGCGTTTTTGTAGAGGGTTTTTAGAGTGAAAGATGGAGGCTGACTCTGGAGGTAGTTTGGAGTAAGAAGTGGGAATGAGGTTTAAAGTGAAACTGTGAAAAATATATTAGATTTCTGTTTTTTCGTGGCAAAAAGAAGCTAGGAAAGTTTTTTTTGAAAGTCTGTTTGGACTGATATATTGTACACTGGCACTTTAAGTCAGCTTTAATCTAAATTATTGACTAAAACTAACATTGTGTTTATCTTACATTGATCTTACACCTGTTGTTTTTGTTAAATTGCTTATAAAAACTAAATTTAAACTATTAAATCAAACTAGAGAGGATTAGTTTGTGTTGATGTTTAAAAGTAAAAACATGTTTTAAAATAATTGTGATGAGAATTTGGTATGATTAGTTCAGAAAAGAATGGCATGCTTATGTTTTTCTTTCTTTCTTTCAGTAGCAATTTATCAAGACAAAATGACTTTCTCACATAAACTAGTTTTACAATTGGAAATAACGTTTCATGAGAAGCTTTTGCCGTTCAAAGATGTATATATATACTATATTATATTTTGTACTAAAAGTTGACAAAAATACAAATTGTAATTTATATTGTGCAGATGCGTTGTCTCCACAAGCGACCTCAAATTACTTCAGTCTTAAAACTAAACGCAAAATCTGAAAGCTGTTTTATTTTTATTTACAAATTAATTAAAATGTAATGCTACATTTTGGAATTTTGTCTTTCTCAACTAAATTTTACTATAGAATCTCAAACGTAAACTGATAATATAACAAGACATTAAGGCCTTGTAGAATTTAAATTTGACAAAACACATTTTAAGCAAATGAAACTTAACATTTAACTTAACAGACTTTAGAAAAGATGAGATGAAGAAAACACTGACCAAAAGTTCGGTGCTGCAGACACGGTGGAAAGAGGACACTGGCGCTTAAATCCTGAAGCATCACGTCTGACTTAGACCACAACCTGCACGCCTTTCCATGAGCCACCAACCGTTTGGAAAAGTTCAGGAGCGGCTAAAAAAAAATCAAAATCTACTTCTTTCTCTTACTTAAAAGTTTACAAAATTAAAGCCATAGATCCATTCTCTTTGCCGCTCAGATCTGAAAGAGGCGCACTGACGGTACAGCTGGAGCCGAAAGAAGGTGTGCGCTGAGAGGGAGGAGCGCGCTTGACTGATAGTGAGAGGTGCACAGAGAGAGAGAGCGAGAGAGAGAGAGCGAGAGCGAGGGAGAGAGAGGAGGAGGGGGCGGCTCCAGCTCCAGAGCCAGAGCGCGCCGTGAACAGGAGCGCTCCGAGCTTCTCCTGGTAATTTGTGATGACACTGTGAGCCTGGTCCCCGGCTCCTCCTGCAGAGCCCATCCACACAGTGTAATGTATGCAGCACACAGCAGCCTCAGCCACCACCACTAATTGGACTGCTTAGGCAAGGAACTCCACAAACTGTTTTTTATACATATATAGTGTACCTAGCTCTGGTTGTTTCAGCTGCACATTTGAAAAGACTCACCTGGTGCCAGCCTGGGCTCGAGCAGCAGACGACGGGCCGGGAACAGCTCTGGAGGGCCACCAAAAGGAAAGAGACATGTTCGCAGTCTGGGAGAGGAATCACAGAGAACAGGGTTTGTTATGGATGTGTGATCAGAGCCGCAGTGTAAAGAGACGAGGTCAGAGGTCATGAGGGGGGCTTTTGTGTGGCAGAGTGTGGTGTCAGGAGTGTATTTATAGTCAACGGGACAATTTTTGTGTGCACACATATACAAAAAAGGAAAAAATCAGACAGAGAACTGAGTACAATTCTGTATAAGGAACAATTTTTAAAATATATTTTCTAAACTGAAAATCTAAACTGAGAGCTGGGATCTAAAGAGCACATTGTGGGTTAATAATAAAATCATTTAAAAGGACAAGCTGCTATTTATAACAAAAACAGCCCACATATTTTAGAGTTAATGACAGAAAACAAAGTTCAAGTTTACAAAGGAAAAGGGATAACTGCCCATAATTGTCACAGAATGGAATAATTAATCCAGGAGAGCCCAAAGAGGGGCCCCTGCGGGGCCAATTTTGATCCAATTTTCACACAGTCTCAATGGGAGATCCATCCAGTCTGCCCCATAAAGAGCACAAGAATGAAAGACTATAATCCTGAATCTTCAGGTGTAAAACATAAGGGCCCGACCGGTGTGGATGGAGCTGACTCTGATGCTTGGATGTACTGATCACAGTTATTATGCCATTTACATTTTTGATTGTGTTATTTAACATGAACAGCCACGTTAATGTGCTTATTGATAACACACTACATGGTTATTATATTTAATATTAATTCATATGTCTACTAATGCTGTTTATATGCGTCTTTTTACCTCTAAACAATGTTTTTATTATCACTTTTGTATTATGTATAACTTTAAACAATAATTCTACAACAGCAAACAATTAATTACCATTAACATGATGTAAATACACTTAAATCACATCAAAACACTGTCCCCATGAGGATGATTCACCTGCTGTGGCCTTTGACCCAGGCTGCATGCCTTCAATTTCGCTAAATAACTATGTGCCATATTTAACACGACAATCAAACATTATTGTATGAATGACTGAATTCTGGAGGTTCTGGGCTTTAAAATGAGGTGTGACATGTCCATATTGACGGAGCTGAGGATTACATTATGTTTATCCTCATTGGCTGCTTTGGGCGAGCGTGATGTGCCGACCTTTGCCTGGCGATCAAAACTAGAAGTGGAACGTCAAACAAAGTGAGTGACTGGACTTCTGAGGGTTATACGTCCATGTTAACAGAGCTGAGGCTGGTAAGAATGTGGGCCAGTTCCTTCCAAAAACCTAGAACAACGGCGTAAATCGATGAGTGGTTAAAGCAGCATCAAATATGCCCCAATTCCCTGCCACACTGTCTGGTCTAATAAAACCTACTGTGGAAAAAAATAAAGACAACAATCAAATACAGAAAACGTATTGAACTTAGGTGTTTAAACATAAGTGTTAACATAACTCAGAATAATCAGGGGGTCATTTTGAAACCCTGCTTACCCTGGCCCCTCCTCTCACCTTTGCACCCCTGCTCCTGATACCGTCCACATTAGTGACTCCGTGTGGACCTAATAACAAGTCAATCTGTGCGTGCCGACCAGCGAGGAGGGCTCGTGAGACACCTCTAATTGGGATTCTGTAGTTAGCGGCGCAGGTGGACACAGACCAATTGAATTTTGCTAAATGTTTAGGATCCGTGAAATGAACTTCTCCCTCTGCTCTGCTGCTTACCCTCAGAGTCCGTGGCCAGCCGGACTTAATGAATCCGCTCCTTTTTTTGTCATTTGCTGCCGGTGTTTCGCAGCAGGTCGACTTTGCTCGCAGCTTCTGAAACAAAGAGTTGATTGTAGGATGAGACGGTTGGCAGTGAAAAAGCAATAGGTAGCAGTGAAAAGAAAAAAGAGATTGTGTGAAATTTAGCACATTATGAAGTAGCCTGTTATAAGCCTAGTATTTCTGGTTGACAAATGACATCACAACATTCTAATCTACAGGGCTTAAGTGGATCTTTTAAACCGATATCCAATATTTTATAAAGTCATCAAATTAAAGGACACATATTTTGCTACAGTGACTTTTTTGAGCGTTTAACCCTATACTAACAATGTTCTGTCATCAAAAACATACCTGAAGTAGCATTCAGTTGGATTCACGCTGTTTTAAGGAATGTTCATTAGAAAATCCTCCCCCTCCGAACGTCAAAAACACTTCCCGCTGAACTTCCTTGTTCTGGGACGTATTTTCATACATCACTTATCCGAGAACCTTCTGTTGTTTTTAGTCCTTAAATCATCGCCAGACTCGTTCTGAGCATTTCTGCCTCTAAACATGATAACTGCTGCTACTAGGGTTGATAATTGCTTGTAGCACATTCGTATAGAGATAATATTGCTCAATGCTTGGCGCCATCTACTGGCCGGATGCACTATGTAAGTATCTTTCCAGACAGCTAAGAAAAACATTATTTATTGGATAATAAGACTTTTTATTGTTTGTTTCAAATCATGAAATGGCAAATTAAAGGTACTAAAGAGCATGTTTAAAGCCTAAAAACAATAGAAACCCTTTAAAGTGCATATGACAGGTTTTTATCATTTTTAATTATGACTTTATAATACCTGTTGTAAATAAATATTACAGTTTTACACCAATCAGGTCGCTGTTTATGGAGAAAAGTTGAAAAATCTGTTGAAAATTACAGTAAGTAAACAAATTGATGACATCACACTAGGAAGACAACGGTTATGCAGAATTTACACAAAATAAACTACTTTTTGACCCTTTAAACACTGATTCAACAAAATAAAAGTGTTCAAATGTATTTGTCATATAAAAAAATAAAATATAAAAAAATGTTGGGTGCACTGTACAGGATGATTTCTTGGTAATTTCCTAGTGTGATGTCATCATTTACAACCAGGAAGTAAAATTAAAAACCTAAAAATATAGCTTAGTAGAACTTGAAATACATTTATCTTAACTTCATTTTAGTTAAATGAGTAGTCCAACCTGTCAGAGGCACTTTGGGGTCCATAAATCTGTCCATAAATTACGGTGAAGTAATGTTCACAAATTAACACTTATAAATTTCACCTACATCACTAAATAAATAATAACAATTAACAAAAGTAAAGTAAAAAGTAAAAGTAAAGTAAAGTAAAGTAAAAATAGAATGTATTAATTGAGATATAAAATGATTTATTGGTTGTGTCAACATACAGCCATATTTTTAGCCTAATCAAGATCATCATCAGTTTTGTTTCTTAAATTATTTTGCATATCATTTCCCAAATGAACACAAGCACTACATTTTGTTAAATGTAATTCTACTCCTATAACTTCAATAACAAACATGACATTGTGATACAAACCTAAAATGAATGTTCCAAGCCTTTTTAAAAGAACGGTGGTTCTGTCAAAGCTGTGTAAAGTGTCTATCTGAACCATAGACATAAAAAATAATGGACAGACTGTCGTCGCTCCGCCCCATTCATGAAAATGCGGCTCAGTCATGGAGAATTCAAAATGGCCGCGGGTTAGCCCACACCACTCCCCCCTCGGTGGGGAGGCGGGGAGAGGGCGACTTTGGGGTGGCCTTTTGCTGACGTACTGCCGTCGTAGCCTCTATAGTTACCGCCCACTCGTAGGTGTATGGCTGCGTCCTGACATTTCGGGCGCGTAAAGCCCGCCTTCTTCATTAGATATGCAGGAACTTTAAAAAATCACAGCGGCTAAACCAGCCTGGTTCAAAAACATTCACCCCCCTCAGCGTTGTCACAGAGCCGTAAGCTAACGTTTGAGACCAAAGCCGTATTTTGAGCCAGGCTCTAAAGTAGGTTTTGAAACGTCTAACTCCCCATTGACTTGCATTGAATAATTCTACTTCCGCAGCCAGCCCCTAGCGGTCAGCAGCAGATTGCAAACATGGCAGCCTACAGTCGGCGGCTCAATTTGAGCGCGGTAGCCTCGCCCACTGATCTGAACGAGTGACCACCAATCAGTACCTTTTATATGTTTCAAAGTGTAGCGGGTCGGGTCTGGCCTTTACAAGGTTTAGCTGTTTATTTTATTTTTTTGTTTTACATGTTCTTTTGGGCTGAAAACAACCGTTCTATGGACATTAGTTACCAAGGAGCTTTTTAGCATCTGCCGTGCCTTCAAACTCTCAATTTGATTTTTTCTAAACATTTTTTTTAACATCCATATGTGAAATCGTCATATTGTGACTCACCGTTTGTCTCTTTAATACAGCTCTCTGTTCAAACCATGGATGCATTTAATTAACTGGATAAGGCACGCCCCCTCTGTCTGTGTCCCAGATTGATTAGTGGCCGTGCGAGGTACTGCAGCCTCTTGGAACCAGCCTTTTTCTAAAATTGCACATTATAATTGCAGACAGGACTGAATTATTATCGGTATTTAAATAAAATAGAAGGAAATGTTCTTTTCTACCGTGTCTAAAATCGCCAAAATTACCGTTTTTATGTTAAGTGATGTCACGGCAAACGAGCCGCGTGAACGAGCACGTCGGACGATACAAACAGAAGCACGTGGACATGGCTTGACTAGCGATATCTGTAAGTTGTATTTATTCAGACGCTTTCACGTGTGTCTAACATGAAGAATACAATTACAATCACACAAGCTAACGTTAACACAATTACGTCGAAGCATCATGGGGGATTGTCGTCACGTGGTGCCCTAAAGCAAAGATGGCAGCCTCCGTATCAGGAAGTAACGCGGATGTACATTTTTGGGTTCATGCGCCAATGACCACACGCCACAGGGATAAACAGGGCGCCATTTTGGATTCATCTTCCAGTTTTAATTATAGTTCCATGGTTCAAACATACTTTTTCTCCTGTTGTTTAGCCTCTGAGCCTCAGATGACTTTATTTACCTTTTAAATTAATTAAATTAACCAATTAAATGAAATCCACACAAAATAGTGAATTTAATGGATGCAATTAAAAATCGCAAAAAATGACTTGCTTTGATTTGAATAAAACCTGCCAAAACTGTAGTTTGGACTTGTGTAAATGTTCTAAAACAAGCGACCAAAGCGCAACAGAAGCAATAAAAATGCGTTCTAAAGCAACAAACACGTCTATAAACAACAAACACGACTCAATGCACCAAAACGCGACTAAAAGTGACACAGACGCAACTGAAAGTGAAAAAGATGCATTTACATATGACAAGCACAACTCAACGTAACTGAAATGCGACTAAAAGTGAGTGTTTAAAACGTGAATTTGAACAGAATCCTATTATTAAAACATAAATTCAAATCTAATCACAATAGCACTGGTCAAAAAATCACAATTACATATTTTTCTTAAATCGTGCAGTTCTATTAAAGGCCTAGATGAGATTATTAGTATTACATTATTTGATAAACATATTGAGCTAGACTGCATAGCTGACTTAATTGACTAGCTCATATCTAATTATCTTATTTGGATGAAGGATCAATTAGTACAGTGGTTCTCAAACTTTTTCAGTCGCGATCCCAAAAATAAAAAAAGTTCACAATCGGGACCCCCAAACACATAAAATAGGTGACACGCAAAGTGATAACTTAGCCTTATATCTAATGTTTGATTTTATTTTGAGAATATAGACCTAGAAAAATGACTTTGATTGGCCAACAAATAAGAATCTACCTTTACCACTGCATTTGAAGGGTGTTAAGCCTTGTTTAAGACTTTTGTATTAATTTTTCCCATCATCTGGGGACCCCCGAAATCATTTCGCGACCCCCATTGAGGTCCCGACCCCTAGTTTGAGAAGCACTGAATTAGTAAACCAGGACTAAACAAGGACTGGCATTTATGACTAACTTTAACCTCATTTTATTTTCTTTGGTCTGCTCAGGGACCGCAGATGGAAATGATAATGATATAGATAATATGGTCACTGACAAATAAAGACTAAAGTAAACTAACTAACTATCAGGACTGAGTCAGAGAAAGACAAACTAAACCAGGACTTAACACAGCCTCTCAGAACCTTTGCTTCTACACAAACAGTCAACAAAAAGTCAGAGGAAAACCCGGGCTAAACCAGAAGTACAACAGTATTTCCGAAACGACAACTTTTAAGCTAGTAGCAGTACCATGCTAACAGCTTACCTGATCAGTGTTGCCAGATTTTACTGACAGTTTCCAGCCCAAAGTCCACATAAAACCCGCCAAGATCAATGAAAACCAGCCCAAATTATAAACTTTCCAAAATGACTATTTAAATGGTATACAAAGCACAGTTGCAACCGTAAAATTATGAACAAACCAACGGCACACACCAGATAAACAAATAGACCACAGTCGGGCCCTTAGCCCTCCTTATTTGGCAACTATACAGTACCACTATCTGATTGTATGTGCGTTTAAAGTTGACAGGTTAGACATGTTTGACTAATATATACTGAATATGATTGTATTTAAGATTTTACTACACATTTAGCCTCTTTAGTCATCTGTTTGACAATCTTCATAACATTTATAGTGTTAACTGTCTATTTATTTTCAACTGTACGTCACATTTTGATGACACACACCTGTAATTTTAAACTTTTATTCATGAAAATTTCTTCTGGAACTGTACTTCAAAAATGTAAAACTGCTAAATATTTACCACAAGTGCCCTCCCACCAAACTAAGCCATAATTTGAATATAATGAGAACTTGTCATATAGACTTTAGTCCCATGCAAACTGGATATCAGAATTGTAATACGTGTAGCATGCTTTGGACTCATTCTCCAGAACTGGGGCAATCCACATTTTCAGCTCGGGATGGTTCTCCCATTACTTCCAATATAATTTCTTGTATTTCCCCCATTTGGAAATCTTGTTTTAAATCCTGTATCTCTGACCTCGCCTTAAACCCTAAACGTTAAGCAGGACCCAGCGCCAAACCCGAGGGTGCGCAGACTGAGCCGGTGTTTATTGTTTCCATCCAATCAGAGGTCGATTAGACATTTTGACTGACAACCAGCACAACCAATGTCACTGTTGCAAACCATTCAATATGCAATTTCTGTAATTTATTATATTCTATTTAATATTCTATCAACAACTCAATAATACACAAATATTTATGAAGATATTAATCTATTTTGCATTTTCAAATTCCCGCCTGAGACATCCAAAAATAGCCCAAAATATATGCACCCGCCCAACGCTATTTTTTTCCGCCCGAAGCCAACAAAAGGAGCCCAATTGGGCGGAAAACCGCCCAATCTGGCAACACTGTACCTGATGTTGGCTAACTTCAAAGCTGCCGCCCCCACATTCGGCGCACGTGCGGAGCTCTTCCCGCCGGTGCGCTGCTCCTCTGCCCTCGTGCGCGCTCTTCTCCCGCCGCTGTGCCTCGCGCGGACAGGAGCCATGACAACGAGCCTCGCGCCGCCTCCCATTGGCTCTCACCCCGTCCCACAGCTGACTCCGGACGGAGGGCAGCGCTGGCACCCGTAGTTCTGATGCTGGTGGTGTTTGGAGTAGATTAAAGGCGAACCTGCCTCACTCACAGCCTTATTGACACAGTGGCGGACTTACCATTAGGCAACAGGCCACAATTGCCTTGGGCCCCCAACTAGAAGGGGCCCCTAATGAGATGCCTCCAGATTATCATAAACAGAAGGAAACTTTTTTTTTCTCAACATCACATCAAAGTGCTCTTTTGAACAAAACAAAAAACAAAAAAAAAAGATCAACGAAATAGTCTGAGATGATCAAATGTTACTATTTAGTACATATAAAGCAGTGACATAACATGTGTTTAAAGGCTAAAATGCACCAACAAATGGCAAATATGTTTCTATTATTCTATAATTTCTTAAATATTCTTCTGCGGAAGGACCTCCAAACCGTTTGAAGCTGTTTAGAACATTTAAGATATACATTTAATGAGCCTTAAAAACAAAACAAAAAAACACAAAAAAAACACAAAAACCTAAAGCTTTTTTAAAGAACAAATCAAGAGACACAACGCATAAGTTGTAGAAAATCACACTTGATGATTAGGGGCCTGTATTTCATTTTGCCCTTGACCCCTAAAATTCCTAGGTCCGCCACTGCCTAACCTAAAAGGGCCCTCAATAAGATGCCCCCCAATCATCACAGACAAGGCTCTGAAACAGTAGCTATTCTCTCAGTATCACAGTGAAGATGTTAAACAAGAAAAAGACTGACAAACTAGTCTAGGGTTGTCAAATGTATTAATTCTGCTAAAGCCACCACCCCCCTCACAATAAAGCTGTATCATAAAATTACAAAATGATTATAATCTATTTAAATCTGCTGGAACATGTGTTACAGTGCACCAACAAATGGTCTGATTTCTTACATATTCTTCTCTAGAAGGACTGGGCCCCAGGTACAAACCGTCTCAGTGGGCCCCAATACATCATTTTGTAAATGTAATTATCCCTGCAAATTCAGTTATTGTTATTTTGCCATTCACTATTGCTAGAATATACATCCTATGGTTTCTACAAACACTTAACTATTTCTTCCTAGTGTTTGTTTGTGCAATAATTACCAGACAAATTTCACAAACATCTGGAAATGTGTTATTACTATTAAACAAATACACTAACTGCAAATTATAATCAATAGTTTTATTTGTTAACAACTAACAACATGTGAGCAATGATTTTCCTCTTTTGAAAAGTGTGATGGGGCCCCCAGATCTGGTCTCTCAAAGACTTTACTCAACCACATTGCATTTTATTATCAGATTAGATTCAAGCGTAGAAAAATGCAACTGAGAAAAAAAATCGTCACATGCTTTTGAGGGCCCCTCCCTGCCTTGGGCCCCGAGGAAAGCAGTACCCTCTACCCCCCCAATGCGACGCCCCTGGGAAGGACCCCTGTTTCACTCTGTTAGATAGAACATTAGAACATGTAAGCGACTGCACATATGGATTGGAAATTTCTAATAGTTCATAGTCTTATTAAAGGTGCACTATGTCATTTTTAGTGCTTGGGCTTAAAATAGGTCAAATAAAATAAATAAACAGGTTGATGATTTTCTCATTTTGATTTTTATTTGGTGTTACGCATTATTTACACAGAGTAAACACACTTTTTGTCCATTTTAAGCATGAATTCAAGTTTTTAAGTCATTATTTATATTTATATATTTAAATTTATAAGTCAAACAAAAAAATGTCTGTGACATTAGATGAGTTTCAAGGTTATTTTCTAGTGTGATGCCATAATTTTACAGGGGGCAGGTTGGGCCCAGACATGTTGGGAGACCGTACAGATGCTTGAAATCCTTGAAAACGCTTGGATTTTACGATGTTGTTTTCAAGGTTGGGAAAGTGCTTGTAATTTTGGAAAAGTGCTTGAAAATGCTTGAAATGTAAACTTTCCAATCTGTATCCTACGCATTTGGAAAGTAAACATTGCTAATAGTCTTCAGTTTGTTATTTTGAAGTATTCTTAAACTGAAAATTAAATTAAAATTCTTAAAACGACTTTCACATTCCAGAATGCCCTAAAATACAGGAAATTACTTCTAATTTGCCCAGAATATCCAACAAGGCTTACTTGACCAAGGTTACAACTTGTGATACTTATTTTTTTGTTGATTTCAAAAACTACAGTTTAAAACATACATTTGTAAGTTTGACCTGAATGCAGAAAAGATGGCGGTGCTTTGGGGCTGAGTTAAGTATAAAGGTAATGGAAAAAAATGTGAGTCTACCTTGAAAGTACTTGAAAAGTGCTTGAATTTTATCTTTAAAAAGGTGTGTGAACACTGAAATAGGATATAAAATAAACAATTTTACAGATTGCAGGAAACTGAGCTTTTATTTAAAGGTGCTGTACCTGATTTTAACTGTTTTGAAACAGTTCATGTACCTGATTTTTTCTTCTGAATGTATTAAAGTAAAATCTGTTCTGTCCCAGTTCAGATATGTTTTAAAAGAATCTATTTGTGTGAGAATGAGACCATAGCGCTTTCTTTGCACCTATTTATAGTGTTTTATTCTACGAGAAGCAGGAAGTACGTCGTTAGCATGCAAATGTTTGTTTTCTAAATAACGGGTAAACCTTCCTCAGAGACTCGTGAAAAGTGCTTCTAAACTCATGGAGGTGAATATTTAGGATGCTGGGACTGATGTAAAGACTTGAATGAACGAATTCAGGAAAAATCAGGTACAGCACCTTTAAGGAAAATCTTTGATGACATCTCAGTGACTTTAATCATTTGTTCATCATGCTTGTACCTGTCAGTTTGACCAATGCTTGGTTCTGCTCACATTACATTGTCGTTCCTCTTAAAACCATCCGACACTGGACTGGACCTGAGGAGGAGCAGGACGGCCGGGCTCTTTGTATCATATCATACAGTCTGTTTGTGTACTTAAGACTGGCACATTTCACACTCACTTCTACTTTCACACACCGTCCACCCGCAGACATGTGTTCACAGAATGGGCTACTTCCTGTTTCCTGTGGGACTTTTCCAGTTGAACATTAAGGTGATGTTTACACGCGTCGTGACATTAGAGCAGTCCCAGGACCAACAGAGGACAGGCGTGTGGCGCTCCCCTCTCCGACCCCAGGCTCCCCCTCTCCTCTCCGGCCTGAGGGATCAGAAGTGATGGCCGTGTCCGTGTGAGCCTCCCACACTCCCAGGACAAGGAGCCGGGCGACGCTGACAGCACACAAACAGGACGCCCGGAGAACAGCGGCGTCCCATCCACGGCAGGATTCACTCAAGCTCTTATGCAAAGCTGAACGTTAAATAGTTGTTTCCTCGACAAAATATGCATCGAGTGGTGATTCAAAGGTGATCCTCCATGTTTTTAACCAGCTGTGATCCCAGGATCAAACATTCTGGGATGAATTAGAGTCAGTTTTTACTCCAAAAGGCACACATTTAAAAATTACACAAAATTTAAAAAAAAAATCTATATATTTATATTTAGAGGACTTTTATATGGATTCTACTTGGACTTACTTTATTACAAGTCCCAAAAACAAATTTTCAGCTTTGAAAGAATTGTCAAAACCCAAGAAATGCCCAAACTAGTGTCAATCAGGCAAAACTCACAACACCAGCTTCACTTATATATTTAACTAAGAAAATTTAGTGGGACTTTAAAGTCTGATATTCCTCTTTGCAGAGCTTGTTTCCAAGTGGAATCTGAGTAAAACAGACACCAGGGGCCAAAAGAAACAGAAACAGCTTCAGAAATGAGGCTCATTTTATTCAGATGTTTTAGGAAAAGCAGGTCCGATCTGTAATACTTTAAATCCACACTTTTGAAACATGAAGCCTCAGCCTCATTTCAGTGTCAGTGCTCTGTCATCAGAACATTCACACAGCAAAACATATAAAATGACTTTAATTTATCATTTTTATCTGGATTTCAGTACTTTTGACTCATTAGATTTAATTGCTGATGTGACAAAGAATTTCACTGGTTTCAAGGTATTTCTGACAGATTTTGCGATAATTAATTTGCCAATGGGGTAATTTCAATTATCTTAACCCACTGGCAGGTAATTTGGCTTGAAGAAATGTATTGAAACAAGTCAGAAACAGATTGAAAAAGGTAAAAGAATCTAGTTCCAGCATTCCAGTGTTAACAAATATTAAACTAGACAAAACATCTGAAATTAAGATTAATATCCTTAAATCAAGACATTTTAACTCATCCAGAAATTCATTTTTTGCACAATTCTGGCGGCAGAAGTGAAGTGGGCCATAGTACATTTTTATAATGGGTTCTGCTGTGTTAGCGTCAGTGCTCCCATTTCATTTTCTCTCTATGGGCTTTTTGCTTAGTCAGTCTAAAATGAATAATGAGTGAATACTATAAGATCAGGCAGTGCAGTGAGTTGTGGAGGATGTCTCTGAAATATGTTAATATATATGTTAATAATATGTTAAAGTCTGTGTGACAGGTTAGATCACACATTTCACTAAACATATGAACATGATTATACTTAGGATTTCACTAAACATTTTGTACATCTGTCCCCAGTTTGACAGTTTTCATAATGTTTATAATGTTACTTCCTGGTTGGACAGGTGCAGCAAATATGACAAATGTAGAGGTAATTCCACAACTGTTACCTAGCAACCATTTTGAAAACATGGGCCAAAATCATAATAAATTACACAATAGTTATGATTTGACAAATAATAAACCTGATAACACCTTTATTTTTTTTAAACTGTCAGAAAAGTGTGTCAGTTGAGTGTTAACTATCTCTGTATTTTCATTATCACTTTTTGATGACATCACAGAGGGATTCCATTTTAGAACTCAGCACTACTTCCTGTATTTTTTAATTTTTATTGTTCAAAATTTCTTCACAAACTGCAACTTCACGGACGTTAAACTATGATAAATATTTACCACAGATGCCCTCCCACCAAACTAAGACTAAGAATTAGAATGTCATGAGATCCTGTCATGTAGATTTGTGCCTCTCTGTGAAAGTATGTGATATACTTATAGATAACATTAAAAACGATGGAATGTGGAATGTTTCTGAAAGTATTTGTCCGGTAAAACAAAAACAAAAAAGGAAACATGAAAAATCTAAACTAACAAATAATATAAAATACAATAGTAAATGTTCGCTCACATTTATGATTATATTATGCTTTTACTGTGACAAAACCGCCTTGATATTTCCTGGATTTGCCTCTTTTGTTCAATTTTCTCCAAATACAGTGAATAAAGTAAAATAGTTTAAGTTATCCCATTAGAAAGGTGTCATTAAAAGTCGTACTCTTCACTCTAGAACTTGTATGACACATTTAACAAATAATTATGTAAAATGCATTACTTATTCTCCAAAACAAACACATTTTGAACCTTGCTCCAGGAAAATACTCACATAAAGTAAATTAAACCCCGAATAGAAATGAAATCACAAAAATACTCAAAATTCAAACAACATACGTCTTTATTGGAGTCCTTTGTCTGTCCTCTGTCACTGGCACACAGCAGGCATGTTTACTGCGGAACACATTGTTTAGTGTGGTTTCCAAAGAGAAGCAGAGAGTCAAGAATCAAAAGTGGATACAAAAATACAAGAGATCAGGCTCGGCGGGGTTTGGCACTTTAGATTGTCAAACAGTCAGACCCACGGTACTGTCAGGAACCATGCAGGAGTGCAGCAGAAACATTTAGCACAGTACACGATGTGGGGGTGACGCTGAGGAGATGGACATGTGGGACGACGCTGCTTCATTCGGGCACGTTTGAGGAGTCATCTTTGTTCTCCTGCACTGGAGACGCCGTAGCGACCACCAAACGTGCCCACTGCCCTGGTAAGTCAATCGTCATTTTATGTTTTGTTCATCGCAAACCACAATATTCATGTAGAAACAGCTTAATAAAACAAAATAAACAACTGACTTCCTGTTCAAAACTGCAGAAATGATAAGCCCCGCCTCTTCAGGGGAAAATTCACTGTAGCAAGCAGCAGATTTTAATTGACGTGTTGTAAAGGAAAAATATTCAGCGTTTTTCATATAGCTGTTAGCCTTAAAATGTGCTCTTTAGTGCCTTAAATTTGCCATCTTATGTTTAAAGACAAAAAAAGTTTCTAATTCATTCTATAACCTGTGTTATTCAGCCACTGCACTGAAAATATGTCATTGTGCGGATTTGCTGCAGCAGTTACCGTGTTTAGAGGCAGAAATGCTCAGGTTAAGCGATGCTTTAAGGACTAAAAACAGCAGAAGATTTTCTGATAAGTGACGTAGATCTGAAAATACGTCACGGAAATAAGGAGTTCGCAGTAAGTGTTCTTGACGCTCGGAGGGAGAGGATTTTCTGATAAGCATTCCTCAAAACAGTGTGAATACAACTGAATGCTACTTCAGGTGTGTTTTTGACGACGAAACATTGTTAGAACAGGGTTAAAAACTCAAAAAAGTCACAGTAGCAGAATATATGCGCTAAAAATGACCACGCAACAACTTTAAACCCTATCTTTGAGTCTTACTTTAACAGAGAATTGTAGGTAGTAAAGGACTGTGGCTTTTGGATCTCTTTGTTTGTTCTAATCCACTGCTCGCTCTCATGATCTGCAGCTTGTGATGACGTCTGCAGTGTCGGATCCTAAAAGAGGCAGGCTGTGAATCGGCAACAGTTTTCAACCAGAAATCAGTGAACTTGTTCCTTTTATTACAGCAGTAGCTGATTTTTACACCGTGAAAGGAGGAAGTAAATCACAAATCCTTTGGTACGTGGTTAATTTTCAACATGCATTACATTTTTTTGGAGAGCACATCTTTTTTTACACAGAAACTGGGGTGGTTTCAGCTCTTATTCTGGGTTGACGAGATATAAAATCCTTTTTTTTTTTTAGATTCAAACAGCACACTGCAGCGTCATTTTGTCCCACAGTGTTACTTTTACAATAGACTCTCTGGGGGAAACACTAAATTTACTTATTTACAAAAAATAAAAATCTGGTAGTAATATTTTCATAAGGTTTTACTGAATCAATTTATAAAGCTCTCTTTGAAAACGTTCCAATGGTATAAAGTATGCTTTGCTGTTTTGGTCCACTTTAAACTGTAAATGACGGTAATATTTACAGCTTCTGGTGCTCCTCCTGTAGAGCGTGTACCATCTTTACTGAGATCAGGGCCTTACACTGACATGTGACGGCTTCACACGGGCCCCTCTAATACAAAGGAATAAGAAGAGAGTCCAGTTCTGAGACCTCGGGCCCAGGGAAACTGACCCCTTTGTCCCCCTTGTCTACTCCCCTGTCTGAGTCTGAGATGTGAAAATATTAAGAGGACATGAAACCAAAGTGTGCTCTGAATGCAAACAGTGAGTGGTGCAGTGAGCTAAGCATCCCCGTAGCTGGAGGGTTCAGAGTTTGACATTTGTTGAGCGACTACATATGCCCTTTTCGCTCTTTTCGCAGTTTTTTGTAAATATAAGTTGTATTATGAACTGCACTTGCCACATTTGCGATTTTCTTCTTTAAATCCAAGCCACGGGGACAGTTTTTCTTCTGCTTTTGAATAATCGCCATCTACAGTATGATATGATTGTTCTGGAGCTGCGATGAAGAGGCTACTACCACGACACATCTCTGTCAGTCATGCAACACAATCGTTTGGTCGCCATGCTCCTGTTTTTTTACAAAAGCCTCACTCTACGCTGACAGGACGCCACTCACCAAATCAAAACTCCAGACGTGACACGGGAGCCGTTTAAAAATACCGACGACGTTTATGGTTTTCGCTAAAAAAAACGAGCGGGGTCTGCACCTCCCGAGGCTGCGACTGTCCATCATGCATCAGGGCTATGCAAATGCAGAAGGCCGACGCCCAAAATGACATCAATAGCAGCAAAAAATATGAACAATAATAAATAGTAAGTAAATAAATAAATAGAAGTATCGTTTCACAAACACATTCAACTGTCACTGTACAAAGACATATCTACATGAGTTAAAAAGGACGTCAAGTCAGAACATTCGGAGATTCTTTTCAGAGTAAAGTGAGTTTGAGTTATTAGGTCTAGAGTATTTTGACTTGAAGTAGTTTTTTTGACCAGTTTTAATGATGTGTTAGAAATACTTTATTGACCTGGGTATTTTATTTACCTGGGTATTTTGCTTTACTTAAATACATTTCAAGGGTAATGTTGGGAAATAGCTAAATATTTGTACTGAAATGTGCTTAAAATACATATTCAGAATACTAATTTAGACTTTTTAAATTTGAACTTTAACTAATTCTAATTTTGACTGAAGTTACTCTTTCATTTGGTGGAATTCAGAATGCAGTAACTTGTCAAAATAAAATAAATACATTGCTCTACTTCAGAGGCTTTGAACGGCACTGTATTAGTGAGAAAAATAGCAGAGACTAAAATTGAAAGTTTGATACTAAATAAAAGGCTCGATACTAATTTTGATACCGAAATGATAATAAAATGCTCTATTTTTAACACAAAATGATTCTTTAGCTGCCATGGGATCTTATACTAGTTTTGATAGAGCTTAAGATCATTCTAAAATGGTCAAGTCAGATTTTGTTCTATTTATGTGATTTGTTTTACTATGATTTTGATACTAGCACAAATGATTATCTAGTTTTGATACTAGATAACTGCAGTACTTTTGGAAACGCTAAAGTGCATGCATTGTCTTTTTTTCCTTCCCTTTTCTAATCAATAGATCATTAGTGCTAACTGAATGCAACAAACAAACATAAAGCTGTTTTAATTAGGAGTGTGCCAAAATATCCAAATATCCTGATGCTAAATTTGGTGATACAGTGTTGATATTTTGGCTGCTGTATCGATGTTTCGCCATGAGTCCTTTCTGGTTGAATTTAACGAAATATTTAGTGACAGCGCTGCGATTTGGCTGTTTGTTTAGAGAAAGGAAACTTGCTTTTGCTAAATATTAAGCACATTCACTGTTTGGGGATTAAAATGGGCGTATTTCAATGGATTTTTAAGTTTGTGCAGGTTGTGGTTGAACAAAGAAAAAACACTGTTAAAATATATTGGGTTAAAAAAAAAGTGATAAATTGTAGAATATCAAGAGCAATGCATCCATTATGACATGTATTGCAATATCGTGAGGAGTGTATCATGTATTGTATTGAATCGTGAGGGACCTAGCGCCAGTTGTAATTGTATGTCACATTGGTATATATTAAGATAATGTAATTCAGTGTGAAAGTGTAAAAAGTACTCAGAATACAGTACTCTGATTAGACCATGTAAGTATTCTTCCCAGGACGGTTTACAATGTATTCTAGATTTTAGAGGTTTCTGTTCATTCTATTGTACTATATTTTTAACCAGACTGAAGTGAAATATTTTGAGTTTTGGAGGATTTTTTTTTTTGCAGTGTTCATTTCAGACATTGTTTAGACCTGATTTACAATGAGTATTTTAATATTTACATGTGATACTTTTCTTTTTTCATGATTGTTTTTCTTAACTTAAGCAAAATCACCTGAAACTACTTGAAATCCGTCAAAATCGCGAATTGATAAATATTCCATGTTGGATAAACATTCTGACTTTGCCGTCCTTGGAGCTCGTGCAGACATTCTGTTGCAGCGGTGGCTTAGTTCCACTTGGCACGAATCACAAGCTTATTATAAAAGAGGTTGGTAAGAGCGATGTAGCAGGTAAACAACAGTGGGTCAAGCGTTGGCAGTGGCCCCCCCTGTCACTCCCGGGGCGGGGCGCTCTCTCCTCGGGGGTTGTCCCACACGCGGCTCCCTCTCGGCGGGTTGTGTGGGCGGCCGCTCCCCTCTCTCAGGGTAAATGAGTGTCCGTGACGGGGCTGGAGCTCGGTGCGGGTCAGTCCTTGCTCTCGCTGCGGGTGCGGCGCAGGATGGAGGAGAAGAAGCTGCGGCTGTGAGGCGGGCCCATCAGCATCGGGGCCTGGTTCTTGTGCACGACCTCGATCTGGAAGAGGAGCAAAGGACAGTCCGTTTGTGTTTTATATATTATACGTAGCCCGGGGGTCCCATGCAGAGGATCTCTCAGTCTGGTCACTACCTCCTCCGTCTCAGGCCAAATGCAGACAGAATTCATGTTTTTCTGTCCTTTTTTTCTTTTCTTCCTCAAAAGCAACCATGTTTTGACACTGTCAGATTGTGATTGGCCAAGAAAGTCCAGCTGTAGACGCTGTATGGAGTGGAGGTTTGGCGGCATTGGCTGCTGAGTGACGTTACACTCCGTCATATCCGGTGCAAAAAAACAGGAACAATTTATGAATTAATTTACGGTAGCTACGTGCTTAAGTTGGGTAAGGTTAGAGTTAGGGTTTGGAGTAGATTGGAGCGACCTGATTGACTGAACCACCTGATGATCACAGCCATCTGAACTCTGGGATTTGAGACCGGTGTCCTAAAAACTTGTTTATACAATAGTTGGCTGGCCTCGGAGATAGTGATGAGATTTTTCCCCTTCACAGTAATATCCCCTTCACAGTAATACCTGAGCTAATATTACAATCATTGTTTATGCAGATTTTAGATTTTTAATGCCATAATCACCATCAAAACAGGACATTTACGCTTTTATCATGTCAAATCTACTGGCTAACAACCATTCCATTGAGCAGCAGAATGGGAATACAATAAACTTCATAATATTCAAAAATCTAATTTACATGTTAAACCATTGTATGTTTTGAACCTTACCTTTTACTTTTTAGATGATTTGATCAAAGCTATTTACATGAACAAATACAGAACATCTGGGATTCTAAATAAACTTGAATGTCATGACAGGCTCTTCTGATTGACTGATACAACCGCTCTGGGGAAACACGGACTGCGATCGTTATTTTATCTTATTTTTATTGTGTTTATAGTTATTGATCTGATGGATTCATCTTTTTTCAAAATGGTTTTTAGATTTACTGCTCGTCAGGAATGCTTTTTAATTCATTTTAAGGCCTTATTTTAGCCAAAATTCATTTAATGGCTTAATGCTTTTTAATGCCCCGTGGAAACCCTGTACAATATTGATATTGTGTTTGATACATGGGAAAAAGGCATTAAACTTCAAGAGTTCTGCAGAGGATCATCTCCCCCACAGCTCAACAGATGATTGGCTGCACCCCTCCTTTAGGCACCCATCTCACCCGGGGCATGATATGTTCGAGCTGTTGCCCTCAGGCAGACTTTGAAAGACTACACTGTGTTAAAAAAAAACACTTTAAAAAGCAGTAATAGCGCTAAAAGCAAGCATATCCTGATCGATCCATCTGTGATATAGAACTGGCGGTGGTTTGCTTTACAATTTTGTTGCGTTGTGTGTGATAGTAAAACACTTTTTTATTCTAACTTTTTATACCAAAGCATACATGAAGTTGTGTTTTTGTGTGCACAACTATTTTCCATTTCGAGTGATATAACATCTCTAATACAGACCAAATATTTAGTTTGCCATAGATTCTATTAATTCTGTTGATGGGTGATAACAGCAGAATAACAAATACCCAACATGTGGCTTGACATATTAGTGCATAGTTCATTATAGTGGTATAATGGAGACAGGAAGCTCCTCCATCTGCAGCGCCAGGCCTGCTCCTTCACTGCAGATCAGCGCTGTCATTTAGGGGACGTGGACTTTGACTGAGGAGCAATTACCACATTATACAGGCCACGGTTTGAGCTAAATATTCTTCATATGATTTATAATTCACTCGATAGACAAGACATCTGTGCACAAACGCAACAGAAAACAACCGCTTTGAAACGACAATGACTAGGAGTTTGTTCATGGGTACTTTGACGACTTTCACTTGCACTGAACAAAATGGTAAATAAAATGAATGGTTATTGGAGAAAGGATCGGTGGTCGAATAAGCCAAGACCTTGACTAACGGCCTTCTGTCTACATGTTAGTATAATTCGTCGATGTAAACCCTCATTCGTCCAGGTGTGGTCCATCGTAGAAAGGGGTTCAGAGGTTGTCATCCGGACGCCGTTTAAGGCCCAGGTTCCCATACCAGCTCTCTGATTGACAATGACTTTTGGATAAAAGTCGAAACGTCTCGATCTTTAAACGGCGTCCGGATGACAACCTCTGAACCCCTTTCTACGATGTTAGTATAATAATGAAACAAATGCAGTTTTACAATGTCTTGGTTGCGTTCACATCCTAAAATTTATCGTGTGGGTTTCATGTGGACAGACCCAGTAATTACATAGATATATTAATACTGAAAGCAAAATTTGGCTCCCATCCCTACTTTAGTCCAATCTAGTTTAGTTAAAAACTAAATAAGAAATCCTGTTTGTAAATTTTTTTTGTAACTAATACTTGTACAAAATGAACCAAGAAATTCTAACCTGGTTCTGTCAGGTTTATATATCCCAAATATGTATATTTTTGACAATTTTTTACACATAAAATGCCTAATTTCTACATGAAAACATGACACGATGAAAACCTTTTTTTCCCCCACATTTATATGAGTAAACGATTTTCTCCTATTCACCTTAAAGGTCCCATAACATGCAAAATCGACTTTTCAGAGGTTTTAACCTTCCTCCAGTGCTATTTGGGCCTCGTATGTTGTGCCCAAAGTGGTTTTTTGATTGATTCCCTCATGTTTTCGCTAGAGAACTGTCTTTTCCGTCCCCCTCGGCTGAGCAGCAGACGGGGGCTCCTCACAAGGATGACGCGCTTCCTATGGATGACGCGGTGTTTAAGCCACGCCTCCAGGAAGCGCGCAGCCGCAAGAATAAAAACAGCTAATGTTAATGCTACACAGTAATTACACGATGGATACGACAGATAGAAGAGTTAGCTTGTTATTTACCAAACGGCAACATCCGTCATTGAGGCCCTGGAGCACGTCAAACTCCAGGTCAGATCCAGGACGTAGGACTCAGCACGACGCACCGTCAGGACGGATAAAAGGTTTATTCAGTGTTTGTGTATCGCTGTTTACCGGAGCACACGGCGCATGCACCATCTCCGCTCTAGGCTTTGTCACGGGTTGGGCGGGGGAGGCGCGCGGGTTGGGTGGGGGAGGCGCGCGGGTTGGGAGGGGGGGGCAGTCTGCTCTCTGTTCGGGGGGGTCAGATCTCAGAGTGAGCCGTTTGCTTTTACAAGGAGGGGGGCCAGTCCAAGAAATGGATGTTTTTTGGAAACTGTTATGTTATGGATATTGCACGACGCAAAAATTTATCAACAAAGACCTTAGAATAGACTGTGTAAAGGGGAAAATAGCAGAATATGGGACCTTTAAATTATAACCCTACTCCTAAATTTCCTCATTTCGACTGACCAATCACAAGCAGACCTCCCTCTCAGACCCGCCAATCAAGCCTCTCTCTTATCCAATCCTGTAGAGTACCTTTCAACAAAAATCAAACTACTCTAACTGACTCCAGACCCAGTTATGTCGGCACCGCGCCGTTCACTTTCACTTAACCTCCAAATGCAAATGCGTCCTGGGTGTTAAATATGTCATTGATGCTGCGTAGCTCGGGCTCATTTGCATACTTGTTGTTGTTAATAATTGGTGCGCTGCTAACATCCCGTCTTGAGCTGTGATGTTTTCATATCTGACATACAGTAGGAGTGAGTCGCCATGGAGACCGCTGCCACACAATTAGGGTTGGAGCGAAGTTAGCCCGGCGGCAGAGTTGGTGCTAGCCTGCGTGAGAGCACTTGCCGGGCCCTTGTTTTGGTTGCGCTCTGGATTGGAGCTGTGATGATCTATATGGAAATGAAATGACGGCGGCGCTTCAGTCTGCAGGGTGGTAATTATAAGCACACATAACCATAATCAGCCCAGTGGAGTTTATAAAAATATTTGGAGCAGGTGCAGACACTCCTGAGCACGACGAGGACGGTGTGAGGTGGAATAAAGAGTGTTGTGAAAAGTAGGGCCGAGTTAAAACAATGTGATCTGACAGGCTGCTGAGTGCTGTTGGCATTTGCATGAAGTCGCTTGAGATATAACGCAGCTTTTCTGTGGTTTGCGACGATTCTATGTTTGATCGCTGTCCCTGTCTCACTGTGGCTCACTGTGACTCAAGATTTTCCCAACAGAAATCTCGTCGCAATCGTGCAGTGGACACCCGGCTTCAAAGGCTGTCGATGTCTAAAAATCACCTCTGTATGTATTTGTATTTTTCTTGCATAGATCAGTGCACTGCTGGACATTAACTGACTTTTAAGTAGTTTCATATCAAGCGGGAAATGTAGAAAAATATCTATTCCTGTCATCATAAACCACCTTGGATCTTCTGGTCTTCAGTTACAACCCAACAAGAGACTCTACCATCCACCGTCCCCATCCTTTTGTGTCATTAATTTCTTTTGTTTTTGTTAAGTATGTTACTGTCTGTGAAGTCATCTTTAAATAAATGTGAAAAAAAAGTATTTTCATATCATGTTATTTGTGGAGAAAATGCTAAATTGGTCCATCATAGCAGTTGCTCTTGCATTGGCCATAAAAAAACAACATCAGTTGATCTCCAGTAAAAGTGCTTTTGTGCTCTTTGTGCAAAAAGTAAATGTAAGTGAATGAATGCTGCCCCCTTTAATAACATCCCATGGTCTGAGGGGGTAAGGCCAAAGTGTGACTTACGGTGCAGGGAGTCTGCATCCATGGCTCTCCATCAATCTGCATCGGGAGAGACTTACTGGTTCTGCAAAAGACACAAAATACATTGTTTTAATGGACTTTGACTCAACCTTTTTAGATGTTTTAAGCTTGAATTCACGTCTCTAAAGCTACACAGCGGTGCACCAACCTGATAGTGACGGAGGAGCACTGGGCCAGGCGTCTCCCTGCACTCTTCAGCCCGGTGTAGATCTGCCCCATCTCCATGGCCCCCTCCAGCCCCACCACCTCCAGCAGCCCGTCTGACACATCTGCAGCACAACGACAGGGATTTTTTTTTTTTTGTGAAAATCCAATTTACTCCTATCTGCAAACAGGTACAAACTTACAAAGCTCATCTCTGATGCTTTGCCTGTTCTTGTGTGCGGTTAAAAGACTTATAACTAAGGGTGGGCAATCTCAATATTTATTCCCCCAGTATCCCAACAACGATAGTCAGACAATATTATGTCAATCCAACAGAAATGTGTTAAAACATGTATTTAAATGTATTAGTTGAGGTTTAATTATCAGACAAATGTGAAATGTCTGTAAAATTTCTGAATCACAAAAGTGCAGAAATGTCACTTGATTTGAAAGTTTATCATCTCGTAGCTTTTGACTATAAACAATCAACTTGATTACATTTTTGTACCTCCTCAAAACAACATTCATGATATTATTTAAATGATGATACGTTGCCAACCTCTACATTTAACAGATCATATTGTTACACCTTTCTAACAATAGAGCCTTGTCTCTGAACCCTTCCCCACTCACACTGAAAAGAGAAAGAGGAAACACGGCCAGCGAGCTCCAAACAAAACAGCTATTAATTAGATTGCACACAGCAATGCAAAGCAATCTTGTGATAATATAATTATTAATTTCTCTGGTGTTTTGCAGTTGAGCATTGATTTTGGCTCTGCTGGAGGCCCCGTGTCATGCAGGGCCCATCTGTCTGCGCGGGCCCCTCTCCTCCGACTCCTCATCGACTCGCCCCTCACAAAGCGGTGGGAGCACTGCGCACTAATTGAAAGTAAGAGCCATTTTTAGGCACGGCGTGTGCGTGGTACGTGTGCAGAGCGTGTGAGCCGTCTCCTGCTCCGGGCTGCTTCCTGGGGCCGCAGTAGGTCTGGAGGTGTTGTTGTTCTGTCCCCCTTGTCGTCACGGTGATGGACAGCGGTCTGACGTGTCCTCCCGTTGTCATGGTGATGGACAGCGGTCTGAACGATGTGACTGGAGCTCTTTCCGGGGTCAGGGGGGAGTGTTTGTACATACAGCAGGTTGACCCGTGACTCTGCGGAGGAGGGGAGGTTCACACGGGGCTGCCATCTCTCTCTCTCTCCCTCCCTCCCTCTCTCTCTCACGGGTCAGGCTGACATGTGCAGTATGATGGACAGCTCTGCCACAGCTGCACCAGAGGGTTCCCAGTGGCCTGGGGATAAGCACATCAGCTACAAGAGCTCCGGGAGGACACGGACATGACACCCAGACCAGTGTAAGAACGTTCACTAAACAGGCATGGAGAATCCCACAGCTGACAAACAGAGTGTTACAGCTGGAAGTGGGTGATATGGGCTAGAAAAATAGATGATAATGCAGTTGTTTTTGGAAATATGCGAAGACTGCAAAAAGAGCAGTCTATAAATGAAATGTTCACCCAATGTCCAAGCCTTTGAAACATTTTATTGATATGAAGATAGTAGGCATGAAACTAGCTCTCGTAAGTGATGTGAAAAAAATACTTTAACGATTAAAGCTGGTCAGTCAAACCTGCTGAGAAGTTCCAAAAAGCAGAGCTAAAATGAAAGCAAAAATATTCAAAAATGTGAGGAAAATATTGGTAAAATCTCATCTAGTCTTGTTCTTGTGGACATACTCTTTTGTCTTGTCTTGCGTTGGATCCATAAAAATAGTCATTTTTACTTGGAAAAATAAAAGGTCAAGTTAAAAACAAAAGCTTCAGATTGTGAATGAATAATGGTCACACACCTGATGGGGTAATTCAGAGTAATGGTTTATATAATCTTATGAATGAATATAATAATTGACATACAAATTGGTTTTGCCTAAAATATATTTTCAATAACTCTCAAACAATATTGGAAAAAGCCATTCTATTTTTTCTGAATAGGTCTATACCTAATCAGGCAAAAAATTGAAACAATTGGCAATATATGTAAAGTCTTTAGAACACATTAATTCTGCTGGCAGTAGAGTTGTTACTTTGCCTAGAATGTTTTCCAGGATGGGGATTGATTTATTTCCATGGAGACAAGCACGTGACAACATCACGCCAGGTTTCAGGTCAGATCTGTGGAGATGTTTTTCTAGATTTCTATTATTATTTTTGAGCAGGGAGTTGATCACGAGAGAAATAAGGAGTGTGAGATTGAAATTCTCTTACAATTAGTTAATATTTTTCTATATCTGCTTTTTGCTGTTTCACTTTCACCTGAATATGTGTTCTCTCTTGTCCAATCATCTCACGCTAAAGCCCTCCGAGAGCTGAAAGCAAACCAGGACGCTCTGAAAGCTAGTACCACTTGCGGCCCCCTTCAGACCCCTAAAACGAGATGGTACAGATCAGTTTTGCCCAGTGGAACCACCACAAGACCAGACCGCCCCCATGGAAATCTAGTTTATGTCTCTCTGCCTGGGAATGCCTTGGGATTCTCCCAGAAGAGCTGGAGGAAGTGTCTGGGGTGAGGGAAGTCTGGGGCCTTGGATAAGTGAGAGAATGCATGCATGGATGGATTGAAATTCAGTAAATGCAAAATACTTTTTTCTGCCATCCTGCAAAGCAATAACATCTCAATGTAGAGCAGCAAAGTTCCCCAGTGCACCTTTAAGTGTCCATGTGTATTCACAGCTCTATTGTCCAGCCCTTAGACTCAGACTGCTCTTGGGGCCCGGCCTGCAGCAGTGCTCTGGCTCTCACACAGAAGTGTCACTGTGAGGGTTCACACTGCAGGCTTTTGTGTCACTGTCACAGCAGAACTGTAAGCTGGTCCAGCACTAACACGTGTGGACACAGGGCACGGGGGCACAGACCTCTGCTCCATCAAACCTCAGTTCAACAGCCAGTTTAGCCTGTTGTTTGACCTGAGTAGAAGTGGCACAACTGGTCAGCATGAACCCTCCAAGTTCAAATCCCACCCATTCTTGTGTTTTAATCCTTACATGGACCGTAAAAATACAGAAGACTGCAAAACCAGTGGCTCAGTGATTCAAACTCAGCACGGACCAGTGCATAGAAACATTGTGCCCTTGAGCAAGACACTTCACTGACATTGCCTAAAATAAAAGATAACTTGAGAAACAATAAAACAATAAGTTAAACATCTGGGTCTATGTCAGTTGAGATTTAAAAAATGAAATAAATAAAAAACTATAGGTTTAAAATATTAAAGTGCCTATGACAGGTTGGACTACTCATGTACCTAAAATACAGGTAAGAGAAATATATTCAAAGTTTTGTTAAAAATAATTATACATTTAATCAATTTTGGAATTTTTTTTTTAGTTTTGTAATATCACTTCCTGGTTGTAAATGATGACATCACACTAGGAAATTACTCCGTACACTGGGCTAAAACTTGGCTAATGTCAGAGATTTTTTTGTCAGACAAATCAAAATATATGTGAACACCTTTATTTTGTTGAATTAATGTTTTAAGGGTAAGATAAGTTATTTATTTTAGGTAAATTATGCAAAATCTTTGGATAGAATGAGTCTCCCTAGTGTGATGTCATCAGTTTTTTACTTCCTGTAATTTTAAACAGATTTTTCAGCTTTTCTCCACAAACCATGACTTGATTGGTGTAAAACAAAAACAATTATGTACAATACGTATTTAATACACCAAATAAAATCAAAATTAGAAAATCGTTAAAACCTGTCATACGCACTTTAACAATATAACAGTGCGTGATGACTTATAGACAAAATGTCCAACATTTTAAATTATAGGTAAAAACAGGTAAAATCCCTGCTCCTGACAGTGGTATTGAATGAATGGTCAAATGCAAAGGACAAATTTCCCTATAGGGGATATATTGTAATAAATATTACAAATAAACACAACTAAGTCCAGACTTCAAATCAGAGCTGTATAACATAACTAGCCCTTGTTTGTCACAAAAATACAAAATTCACTTTCATTAATGTTTCACTACACTATTACCATTTTACAGGCCTTATAGAACTTATATAAAAATTCAAATATGAAAAAGTCAATACGAAGAAAAACTAACCAAATAATAAATAAATACATGCTATTAAAAAAATAAAAGAATATGAAATCAATAAAAGACAGCGGACCACACAATTCCAGTAAAGGCCAGTGATTAAAAGTGTTTTTACAAAAGACACAAAAGCATAAACTAAAGGGGAAATCTTTACATCAGTATGAACAGTTTGGGGCACACAGGGGAGCACCCCCTCTCATCCTCCCCCTCCCTCACCGTCCCATTCTAAATAATTCAGCGTGCAGCCATTCCCTTCCACCTGAGGGGCTTGTCTCCTGGCGTCACCAGTGGGACGATTTAACAGCTCCCAAAAGGTCACCCGTTTTTTTTTTTTTCCTCTCTCTTTCTTTTTTTTCATCGCCGAGCCTTGCACAGTCCACCCATCAATCCGCCCCCAGTGCAAACAAACACACGCAGTTAGAGAGACGAGAGGCCGAGGGGACAGTGGCGCTGTAGCTAATGCACTGCACTGTTTACCTCGGGATCTCAACGCGTTTAGCCGCCCAACCTTCGGCAAGGACGGACAAACAGGTGTTGTCTCTGTTTGGTGATGTGTTCTCTGGAAGTTCAAATATTCATGGCTAATGTTTTATGAAATATCTTCCAACACGCAGGGCATTATTGGCTGGGTGAGAGAAGTTGAGTGATGGAAATATGGAATCTAACAAAGGTACTTCCTATCACTTTTGTTGTTGTTACGTTACACGTCAGAGCAATATAATTAAGAAAATGCTTGATAAATACATTTAAAGCCATACTGCGAAACATTCTGGGCAAAGCAATGACATCTCCATTGAGAAAAGCAGGTGGCAAAATCTCCACAAGAAAAGTTACACAGTGCAGCTTTACCTCTCCCGTCTCCTGTCAACATGAGCAGGAGAACGACCTCTTTAGCTTCTCCAGCTTCTCTTTCTCACATCGTCGAGAGGGAGGGAGATATTTTTTCCTTTCCAGAAAAAGCTTAGCATGTACCACTTTCTGTTTTCTGTCTGGGACTCTGCTCATAAATCTAAGAAAAAATGTATTTTACATTTTTAAACAATGTTTTCATTTAAAAATAAGGCCTTATATGAGTAAAAATGCCAGGAATGCCAAGACTAAAACCAGGTTTAAAATATCTTGCTTCATTATGTTGACATACTAGATTATAAAAATAAATAGAGGAGATTTTGGATATGTTATTTAGAGTTCATATAAACCAGATGTAACTCTAATTTGTATTAGTTAATTATATATATATATATATATATATATATATATATATATATATGGATAGATAGATAGATAGATAGATAGATAGATAGATAGATAGATAGATAGATAGATAGATAGATAGATAGATAGATAGATAGATATAAATCAGGCTTAGAGTTTTTTTTTTTTTATCCTTCCTGAGCTTTATGTCTCTATGGGAGAAAATGCAAACGGTGGCCTGCAATATTTTGGACATATAGGAAACAAAAACACCCAAAGGAGCTCATAAACTGCCCGATACATTTGTTATGAAAAACTGTGCATTTCTCTGATTTAATCGAGAAACTCATCATAGGAGATAAGACTGCTTCCCAGACACAACAGCTTTGTAGAAACAGTGTGAAGTCTTGGCTGGCCAGGCTCACCGATCTCCCCTTTCATCGCACTGTCGACTGTCTAAAAGCCAAAACTTTATCCATTAATTATTATTTCATGTACACCTCAGTCATTTGTCTGTGTCTATTCGGGCCAACACAAGATCGCTGTGTGAATCCACAACACAGTTAAACAAACCTGCAGTGCCCTGTGCTGCACTCAGACTAAGTGCCTTCTGCGGTCCCACACGAGCGCTCCACTTCTGCACTCACACCAAACCATTGATTTTGAGTCAGGGAGTAATGGACTGTTCACTGGGACCAGGTTAAGCTTTGGATTGATCAGGTTCTTCTCTCACGTGAACCGTCCCAGTTTACTACATATACTTCAGCCTTGCATTGTCTCCATTGTCTATGGTATTGTTTTGAGCTGCTTAAATATGTTACTGAGCAATTTTCAATATTTATATCCAACTGAAATGTAATGCTCTTTGAGTCCAGAGGGTTAAGCAGAAGATTGGCGCTTACTGTTTTTGTGTCACTCGGCACATACGTCACTCACACTGACACCTCCAGAGGCCGCTCCCAACATAAGAAATCTAACATCACTGTTGTTTTAACAACTCCAAATAGAAAAGAAGAATCTGAAAAGTGTATAAGTTGTACATACACTGATGTATTTAGAACTGTTGTGCACACAGCCTGGTACTGATATACGTAAATGTCCTATCCAATTAATTTTACTAAGACAGAAAAAAAAGAAAGTTTCTAGTCAGAGGAGAAAATTGGTTGTTGTTTAATTGTTTTGTTACACTCAAAATCTAACTAACCAACTCCAGCGTCTAAAGGTCATTAATGTATGCAGGATTTGTATTTTTTGATTATTCATTCATTCATTCATTTTCTACCGCTTATTCCCGTTAGGGGTCGCGGGTGACTGGAGCCTATCCCAGTGACTTTGGGCCTTAGGCGGGGTACACCCTGGACAGTGGCCAACTCGTCGTAGGGTTTTTTGATTACATCAAACAAAAATGTCACTGTCAAATTGTTGTGGCACACTAAATGTTGCATTATTATCCAGCATAACGTAGATTCAAGAAAGTGTTTATTATGTGGTTGTTAGCATGTATGCTAATTATGCTAATTAGCATGGAAATCCATGTTAATTGTTAACTGATAATGTTTTCCACCTGGTGTTACTCATGTGTGGTCGAGTAATTGTCAGTTGTCAAAACAGCCCTGGTTTTTCATAATTTGTGTTCTTTGGAGGCTTTAAGGGTTTGCAGCCTGGACACTCAGATCTATGTCTCACTGACAACAGGTGAATATGGACCAGTGGATTCACTCTGTCACTGCATCCAATAGATCAGCGTGTGGATGCAAAACAATTTTCTCCAGCTGAACTCAGACAAGACTGAAATCATCGTCTTTGGGCCACAGAAACAGACAGAAAGTGTCAGCAGTCACCTCCAGTCTCTCGCTCTGAAGCCTACAAATCAAGTTAGGGTGTAATAATGGACTCAGACTTTGACAGCCACATCAAATCAATAACATCAACAGCCTTTTACCACCTAAAAAACTTGGCCAAAATCAAAGGTGTAGTGTCAAAACCAGACTTGGAGAGACTTATCCATGCTTTGTCTCCAGTAGGTTAGACGACTGTAACGGCCTGTTCACTGGCCTCTCCAAACGAGCTGCAGTCCATCCAGAACACTGCTGCTCGAGTCCTGACTAGAACCAGGAAGTATGAGCACATTAGTCTGTGCTCAGGTCTCTGCACTGCCCCCTGTGGCTGAGAGAGGAAGTACCACCACATTAGTCTGTGCTCAGGTCTCTGCACTGCCCCCTGTGGCTGAGAGAGGAAGTACCACCACATTAGTCTGTGCTCAGGTCTCTGCACTGGCTTCAGGCTCAGAGAATAGACTTCAAAGCAGCTCTGCTTGTGTTCAAGTCTCTCCAAAGCACCAAAGTACATCTGACATGTTAGTGCCACATGAACCATCTCACACTCTGAGGACCTCAGGGACCGGCCTCCTGCTGGTGCCAGAGTCAGGACTAAACATGGACCGGCCTCCTGCTGGTGCCAGAGTCAGGACTAAACATGGACCGGCCTCCTGCTGGTGCCAGAGTCAGGACTAAACATGGACCGGCCTCCTGCTGGTGCCAGAGTCAGGACTAAACATGGACCGGCCTCCTCCTGGTGCCAGAGTCAGGACTAAACATGGACCGGCCTCCTGCTGGTGCCTAGAGTCAGGACTAAACATGGGCCGGCCTCCTGCTGGTGCCAGAGTCAGGACTAAACATGGACCGGCCTCCTGCTGGTGCCAGAGTCAGGACTAAACATGGACCGGCCTCCTGCTGGTGCCTAGAGTCAGGACTAAACATGGACCGGGCCTCCTGCTGGTGCCAGAGTCAGGACTAAACATGGACCGGGCCTCCTGCTGGTGCCAGAGTCAGGACTAAACATGGACCGGCCTCCTGCTGGTGCCTAGAGTCAGGACTAAACATGGACCGGCCTCCTCCTGGTGCCAGAGTCAGGACTAAACATGGACCGGCCTCCTGCTGGTGCCTAGAGTCAGGACTAAACATGGACCCGGCCTCCTGCTGGTGCCAGAGTCAGGACTAAACATGGACCGGGCCTCCTGCTGGTGCCAGAGTCAGGACTAAACATGGACCGGCCTCCTGCTGGTGCCAGAGTCAAGACTAAACATGGACCGGCCTCCTCCTGGTGCCAGAGTCAGGACTAAACATGGACCGGCCTCCTGCTGGTGCCTAGAGTCAGGACTAAACATGGACCGGCCTCCTGCTGGTGCCAGAGTCAGGACTAAACATGGACCAGCCTCCTGCTGGTGCCAGAGTCAGGACTAAACATGGA
The DNA here is from genome assembly GCA_019453435.1 of Rhinogobius similis. Classification (NCBI taxonomy): domain Eukaryota; kingdom Metazoa; phylum Chordata; class Actinopteri; order Gobiiformes; family Gobiidae; genus Rhinogobius; species Rhinogobius similis. The sequence continues at coordinate 4,650,727 of CM033626.1, forward strand.
CCGGCCTCCTGCTGGTGCCTAGAGTCAGGACTAAACATGGACCGGGCCTCCTGCTGGTGCCAGAGTCAGGACTAAACATGGACCGGGCCTCCTGCTGGTGCCTAGAGTCAGGACTAAACATGGACCGGCCTCCTGCTGGTGCCTAGAGTCAGGACTAAACATGGACCGGCCTCCTGCTGGTGCCAGAGTCAGGACTAAACATGGACCAGCCTCCTGCTGGTGCCAGAGTCAGGACTAAACATGGACCGGGCCTCCTGCTGGTGCCAGAGTCAGGACTAAACATGGACCGGCCTCCTGCTGGTGCCTAGAGTCAGGACTAAACATGGACCGGGCCTCCTGCTGGTGCCAGAGTCAGGACTAAACATGGACCAGCCTCCTGCTGGTGCCAGAGTCAGGACTAAACATGGACCAGCCTCCTGCTGGTGCCAGAGTCAGGACTAAACATGGACCGGCCTCCTGCTGGTGCCTAGAGTCAGGACTAAACATGGACCGGCCTCCTGCTGGTGCCTAGAGTCAGGACTAAACATGGACCGGCCTCCTCCTGGTGCCAGAGTCAGGACTAAACATGGACCGGCCTCCTGCTGGTGCCTAGAGTCAGGACTAAACATGGACCGGGCCTCCTGCTGGTGCCAGAGTCAGGACTAAACATGGACCGGCCTCCTGCTGGTGCCAGAGTCAGAACTAAACATGGACCGGCCTCCTCCTAGTGCCAGAGTCAGGACTAAACATGGACCGGCCTCCTGCTGGTGCCTAGAGTCAGGACTAAACATGGACCGGCCTCCTGCTGGTGCCTAGAGTCAGGACTAAACATGGACCGGCCTCCTGCTGGTGCCAGAGTCAGGACTAAACATGGACCAGCCTCCTGCTGGTGCCAGAGTCAGGACTAAACATGGACCGGCCTCCTGCTGGTGCCAGAGTCAGGACTAAACATGGACCGGGCCTCCTGCTGGTGCCAGAGTCAGGACTAAACATGGACCGGCCTCCTGCTGGTGCCAGAGTCAGGACTAAACATGGACCGGCCTCCTGCTGGTGCCAGAGTCAGGACTAAACATGGACCGGCCTCCTCCTGGTGCCAGAGTCAGGACTAAACATGGACCGGCCTCCTGCTGGTGCCAGAGTCAGGACTAAACATGGACCGGCCTCCTGCTGGTGCCAGAGTCAGGACTAAACATGGACCGGCCTCCTGCTGGTGCCAGAGTCAGGACTAAACATGGAGTGGCCTGCTGCTGGTGCCAAAGTCAGGACTAAACATGGACCGGGCCTCCTGCTGGTGCCAGAATCAGGACTAAACATGGACTGGCCTCCTGCTGGTGCCAGAGTCCGGACTAAACACAGGCCGGCCTCCTGCTGCTGCCAGAGTCAGGACTAAACATGGACCGGCCCCCTGCTGGTGCCAGAGTCAGGACTAAACATGGACCGGCCTCCTGCTGGTGCCAGAGTCAGGACTAAACATGGACCGGCCTCCTGCTGGTGCCAGAGTCAGGACTAAACATGGACCGCCTCCTGCTGGTGCCAGAGTCAGGACTAAACATGGACCGGCCTCCTGCTGGTGCCAGAGTCAGGACTAAACATGGACCGGCCTCCTGCTGGTGCCAGAGTCAGGACTAAACATGGACCGGCCTCCTGCTGGTGCCAGAGTCAGGACTAAACATGGACCGGCCTCCTGCTGGTGCCAGAGTCAGGACTAAACATGGACCGGCCTCCTGCTGGTGCCAGAGTCAGGACTAAACATGGACCGGCCTCCTGCTGGTGCCAGAGTCAGGACTAAACATGGACCGGCCTCCTGCTGGTGCCAGAGTCAGGACTAAACATGGACCGGCCTCCTGCTGGTGCCAGAGTCAGGACTAAACATGGAGAATCAGTGTTTTCAGTTTTATGCAGCTAAAATCTGGAACAGTCTTCCTGAAGATGTGAGACAGGCCTCACTCTGACAATGTTCCAGACTAAAAACAGTTCTGTTTAGATGTGCATGTACGACTGAAGGATTTTATATGCCCTCCTCTCTTTTAAAGTATTTTTTAAAATATTTTTGTCTTGATCTGTTCTGTGATTTTAATACAATATTTTATATAATATGTTATACAAAGCACTTTGAATTGTACAAATTGTGCAAATAAGTGTGCCTTGCCTAGTAATACATAATTGAAATTGAATTGTTATGATGTGCTGATATGATTGATGCTTCTGTTGTGTAGTGCTCCATGTATGGCAAAATCTATTGTTTGAGTGTTATTCTACCATTAATCTACGCGTTCCGCAAACCAAACGTGAAGAACTATGGCCTTATACAACAGGGAACCACTCCGCCTGGATAAGCCAATCCTCAGTGAGAACTCTGACGTCACAGCCGGATCTGAACGGTGATGTCTGTCTGCCACATGACAGCTGACCCACTATCGCAAGAGTCCTCACAAGTTCATGTTTAGTTCAGTATCTAACGTATGTGTTCAGTATATTACACAGATTCTTTTTTTTTTTTTTTAATAATTTATTTGCCTTGTGTTTAAATACAGATCAAATAAGCCCTGCACTTTTATGGGATATAGCAGAAGGAACATGAGTGAAATGGCTTAAATTTGTACTCCAATCTTTTGTCCCCAACCTGTGATTTTTACATTGTTTATCTTGTCCTCTGCCTTAATGAAACAAAAACTACAACAGCTCTTTTCTCGGTACATTTTCTGGAACAAAAAGCTGCTTGTGTTTGATCTAAATCCCAGTAATGTCGTTGTAGTGAACAGGAGAACATCTGAAAGCGCAGCCCTATGAAGCAATCGCCAAAACAAAGCGGTTGTACCATGTAGCTGAGTATTCCAGAGGGCGCGGTGACTGAGAGCAGCGCGATCAGCCTTTTGGAGAGCTTCACAGAGATGTTACGGTGTGAAGTGTCATGAGGGAGCGGCGGCCATGTTCGCAGACTCTCATGTCATGTTCACATGAAGACTGAAACATCCATCCCAGTGGCACGCCAATCAACACAAAGGACCCGCAAGATACACTTGCACACTGCAGTGGTCCAACGTTATTCCTCACTTTCTTAATGCATTCTGCACATCCTGTTTATTTTCCCAAGTTTATGAGCGCTTTTCAAAACTTTCAGAGGCCAGAGCAGAGTTTTGCTGTCATGGTAATGCTAACAAGAACTAGTAAGGTAGCAGCATTCTATAATTAGATGCAGACAGCACACAGCCATCTCATTTTGACCCTAAGAGCTTTTACAATTATGGTTTATGCAGGTTTCAGCAAATCAAATGTAATGCTTTTCAGTTTCGCATTTCAAGATGTTTAATGCCATAATCAACGTCAAAACAAGACATTTCCTCTTTCATTATGTCAAATCTACTGGCTTGTAACCATTGCACTGAGCAGCAGAATGATGAGAATATAACCTTATTTTTTACTTTTTAGATAATATGATCAAAGCTATTAACATCTAGATTCAATAAATCCAGCATTTTTTTACATTTCTACTTATTGTTCTGGCGAATAAATCTTTTTTTTGTCAAACTTGTTTTTAGATTTAATGTCTGTGGGATTGGATTTAATGCTTTTTAATGCCTCGCGGAAACCCTGTGCAATATAGCAGGGCAAAACAAATGTACTTAATTACATAAAAATGCCCAACCGAGGCAACTGTTGTTGTGATTGTAGGTGCTAATAAAATACATTGAAAAAAAAAAAAAATAATAAAAAACTTTAGGTGTTTTACTTTCAATCAAAAAGGTGAGCGCGACGGACAAAACTGTTGGCTGATGTTAACTTCTGACTTTAATATAATTAATAATAATATTAATATCATTTGAAAAGGACTTATTTCACAGCACGAATTAACTTCACTTAGTTTCAACTAAATCAGGCTTTTAATGGTCCACCTAAGGGGTGGGGGGTAGATACACCTAATATACTTAATGAGGATTGTCAAGGGTCTCAAAACTAACGAAATGTGCAGATTCAGCATTCATGTATCATCTGTGTGGTTATTTCTGTTAAAAATATCATGTAGTAAATAGGGAAAAGGGTCATGCCCCAGAGGAGTATGACACCAATAAATTCCAGAATCTAAACCATGAAATCCCATCTGCTTTTGCCTTATGTAGCAAAGGTTGCTGATTCACATTTCTCAGTTCATTCATGCTCTCACTCTCTCACCAACGGTCCTGCTCCATGCTTTTGACGTAAATGTGCTGAGGGTAGACCCCAGTCCGGTCCCATTAACACTGCACTCAGCACTGCTCAGGCCCTGACAGCCAGAGCTACGACATCTCTGCTCCTCTCTGCTCCTCTCGCCAAACAAAAGCCTCTGATTCACCTTGTCATCTGTGAAATATTCATGAGCACAAGAAAGTTCCACAAAGTTAGATCTGGATTCAACAAGGACAATTGGAGGAGTATCTATGGAGAGAGTCCAGTGAATGAGTTACAGACGACTAATGTTGAAACAGAGTGTGGCCATTGGGGAAAGGCCTGCGTACATATTTTTTAGTAGTAACAGAATTGGATAGTAGTTACTAAACAATCATATCAGACATGATACTCAACTACACTGGTAACACAATTTAATTTACTTTGCAGAGGCAAGCATGTTTTTTTTTGCCTGTTCAAATCAACACTTCAAGATCAACAATCAAGACCTTATACTCTGGAACCATATCTTGTCTCTCTGATTTACAATGGCGGAAAAGTAACATGACTGAGAAACATCATGGATTTCGACTAAATTAGCAAGCAAAGCACTGAATCTGAGGTTAAATAAGTTATAGATTTTGTTCTGAATGAAACAGGGATATCTGAGTGATGTTTTCCTCATTTGAGTGACACATTCTACAAATTAGCCACTGTGATACGAACGTCCCAATAAAGGATGGTTGTTTGACGCCCTTTATGGGCTGACTTTATATCTTGAAACTCGTTTTTTTGAACACTTAAACACTTTCTATTGACCTTATTCTGCCCCGCCCACTTTTGCCGTTTTTTACACTTCCGTCTGTAAACGCACTTGCGTTTGACGAGAACTCCGTTAAAGCTAATGACGAGCAAGGGAAAAGTTTCGCCCCTAAAATGTTACATAAAGTAGGTTGATTTATGTACAATGTTTAATGAACACGAGCAACAACAAGTCAACAACGCAACGATTTCCTGGTCAGTCTGAAAACGGCTTTTTAGTCCGTGTAGAACTTATTTTCTGTTGAGCTCGTCTGCTCCGTGTAAACTAATACAACAGAAACAAGACGGTGCGCGTACGGCAAATTCCGGAATAAGGTCAATAGTGTTTTTGGTGTGGTTATTAAGGCACTGAAAGCTTAAAATCATAAATTGTAATTACTTTAAATGCGTAGATTTAGTGACATGTTTTTGTCAGTATCTAGTGGACTTATTTACAGCCTGCACGTACAGCAGACAATCTTTGACCTAATTTTGTTGCAAAGACCAAAATATAGCGATTTTCAAACTGCTTGTCAGCCAACTGACCTGGCAGTCACAGGTAGTCATAGGTAAAATATGAAAAAAATACAATAAAATGGCAACCTAGATGTTAAGGATACTATAGACCTAAGTTCTTTGAGGGCAGTATAAAGAAACGAATAAAGGTGTTGACTTTTGCTGCTTACCTTGGACAGCGAACGTGAGCTCCTTGGGGTCCAGCACTGGGGCCCTCTTGTCTTGGCTCTTCTTGGCCCCTTTGCGGTGACCTCTCCTCTTCTTGCTCTCACCCCACAAGTTGGAGCCGCCGTGCATGCTGGGAATGTTCAGGACTGCGATGCCCTCCAGAGAGATTGTGCTCAGGTCCAGGGTAACTCCATCACACTGTATGGAAGTAGGCAGAGGGCAGAAGAGAACGAAAAAGCGGTTTGGTCCTGGTTTGATCCAGCTTTATTCGGGATGTGGACTTGGTTAGGTCCTGCTCTAGTCCTGGTTTAGTCTTGGTCTAGTCCAGCTATTGTCCTATTTTTGTCCCAGTTTTCAAGACATACTATCTACAAATCAAAAAGTTACATAGTGCATATTTAAAACAGTATTCTATAAATGGAAGTGAAGAAATTGGAGGGGGGTTTATCACTACACAAACTCAACACCTATCCCACTAAATTCACTTATTGAACTTCTAGGACAGTTGGTAAAAGTTTGTTGCAGTTGAGCGTTTCCGTGTCTTTGGAGTGTCTGTCTGACTGACCAGCTGTCTTCTGAGGTGAGGGCTGGATAAGAGCAAAGCCAGAGTACAAAACGTCAAAAAGTTTGGATCTTCACTGGTTTCCGTTTATCTTTGACTTTTTTCCCTGTATTTCTACACTTTCTACTTGTCTCTTTTGGCACAAAAGCTATTGAGTGCTATCAACTTTGGAGCATTTATGATAGAAAGTGTAAGTATCGTCTAAGTTGCTATGACAACCTAACAATACAATTACAATCATGAAGTGGGGCAATTCAAGCAAGTCAACTCAAGGGCAGGCCAATTTTATAGTATATATATATATATATATATATATATATATATATATATATATATATATATATATATATATATATATATATATATATATATATATATATATATATATATATATATATATATATATTAGGGCTGGGCACTTTAACGCACTATTATCGCGTTAACGCAAAAAGTAATTAACGGCGATAATTTTTTTATCGCACGTTAACGCATGTATATGTATTATAGTCAGTCTGCTGTCTGCAGCTCGCTGAACAAGCGAAACACAGCGTCAAAAACGGGTCACGTGATGACACGTGATGAAACTCTTCCGGTTTATTGCGCGTCCTGTGGAAAGATGGAAAAAAACACTGGACTTTTGCACGGACATTTTCATTTTAAAACTACTCCAGATGGCAGCGTGGACAAAAGTAAGGTTATTTGTAACCACTGCAAAGTTGAACTGTCGTTCCACCGGAGCACTTCGAGTCTTAAATACCACTTAAATGCAAAACACACCGTTGAAGCCAGCAGAGCCCCCACACAGATAGCGGGGGGAGACTTAAGCAAACTACACTGGATGGCGCCTATGGGAGAAGTATCGACAAACACAAGAAAGACTAAATACTGGCGATTTCAAAGTGGGTAGCAACAAACTGCAGACCTATAAGTATTGTTGAAGATGCAAAAGCAATTAAAGCTTTTGAGCTGTTCTAATAGGAGTACTTATTAAATAAAAGTGTGCTGTACACAAAATTTGGATTTAATCACTGAAATATTGATTTTTGTGCATAACCATGATTAATCGCGATTAATCGCATCCAAGAAATGCGATTAATCGCGATTAAAAATTTTAATCGCTGCCCAGCCCCAATATATATATATATATATATATATATATATATATATATATAAATATATATATATCGACTGGATAGCTCAGATGGTCTTAGGCAAGACCCTTAACGCTACTGCCTACCTCATACAATGATGAGTGACAATGAAACGCATGAGATGCCGGCTCAGACGTCGCCCGGCCAAACAAGGTCTGCGTCAGGTGCAGGGGAACCAGTGCACCTTGATGACAAATGGGCTACTGGAACAAGGCACAGATGGGCAAGATGCGAGAACATGGCTCTGTTGGAATGCTACTACTCAAGTAACCCTAGTCAGAGGGGTTACATGCAAAGGATGTGGGATAAATGGTTACTTCGAAACCCACGATCAAAGCTCACGGCGAAACAACTAGTAGCTCAGTGTTCCAACATCCACAAACGGCAACTGCTATCACTACTTGAAATTGACGAGGTACAACACAAATGCTATGACAAGGGGGAGCCAGGACGCCAGGTCAGAGGGGAGATAACATCAACTCCCCTACCAGATATTGGTGCAAGCCCCAACAACCGTGATAACGCTGAGCGAGGCAGCGACTGACCTGAAAGATAGGATTGTGGCGAGAATGAAGTCAAGGCAACCCCGACGTCGATTACAACGGCTGAGTGAAGTACCATCAGAAAGTTTCCTAGAGGATGTGAATGCAGCATTGAGAGCGATCCCTACCATGACCATCACTGAAACCAATGAGCTGATATACACTTCAGCATCAGTGATCCTAGAAATGCTTGGCTATAAGAGCAACCATGGGAGCCATGAGAGACAATACCCACCATGGAAAAGACGGTTAGAGGCTAAAATCAAGATGGCGCGGAGAGAAGTGAGTCAGCTGACTGAGGCTGAGAGAGGTGCAATGAAAAAGCAAGTACCTAAGAAGTACAGCCAGATGCCCATACCTGAAGCACTCGAAACTGCCAAGCAAAGGCTCCAAGCCTTGGCCAGCCGCCTAAAGAGATACACGAAAGATAATGAAGCCAGACGAATAAACAGGCTGTTCGCAACTCAACCTGCGAAAGTGTACTCTCAATGGCAGGGTAATAACAACAGAGCAGACCCACCAAGGCTGGAAACTGAGGGATACTGGAAGAGTATCTGGGAAAAGGAGGCATCACACAACAGTGATGGAAAGTGGCTCGTGGCTCTGAGAGGACCACAGCAACCTCCCAGAACAGAATCCAGTCACCATCACAGTGGCAGATATCCAAGAAAGAGTCTCAGGCATGAAAAACTGGACAGCCCCCGGCCCAGACATGATCCACGCATACTGGCTAAAGAAACTCACTGCTCTCCATGAACGCCTAGCTGCACAAATGAACCAGCTGCTGAGGGACGGGACTCACCCTGAATGGCTAACCGAAGGGCGCACGATCCTGATCATGAAGGATCCCTCCAAGGGTACAGTCCCATCCAACTATCGGCCAATAACCTGCCTCTCCACAACATGGAAGCTCATGTCAGGCATCCTCGCGGCTAAGATAAGTGGGCACATGGACCAATACATGGGCAAAGCACAGAAGGGCATAGGCAAAGACACCAGAGGAGCCAAACATCAACTCCTGGTTGACAGAACAGTCGCCCAAGACTGCAAAGCCCGACACACCAACCTGTGCACTGCCTGGATTGATTACAAGAAAGCCTACGACTCAATGCCACACACATGGATCACTGAGTGCTTGGAGATGTACAATATCAATAGGACGCAAAGGGCCTTCATAGCAAGCTCAATGAAGCTGTGGAAGACCACCCTGGAGGCCAATGGCAAGCCACTTTCACAAGTGACCATAAGATGTGGCATATACCAAGGAGATGCACTGTCCCCACTGCTGTTCTGTATAGGTCTGAACCCCCTCAGCCAGATAATCAACAAGACTGGCTATGGATACCGACTCAGGAATGGGGCCACCGTCAGTCACCTCCTCTACATGGATGACATCAAGCTGTATGCTAAGAGTGAGCGAGACATCGACTCACTGATCCACACGACCAGGATCTACAGCACTGATATCGGGATGTCATTCGGGCTGGAAAAGTGCAGTCGGATGGTAACAAAGAGAGGGAAGGTAGTCCACACAGAAGGGGTCTCACTCCCAGAGGGAACAATAGCAGACATTGAGGATGGGTACAAATACCTTGGAATACCACAGGCAAATGGCAACCTCGAAGGGGCAACGAGGAAAGCAGCAACTGCCAAATACCTCCAGCGAGTAAGGCAAGTCCTAAGAAGCCAGCTCAATGGCAAGAACAAGTCCCGGGCGATAAACAGCTACGCCCTGCCAGTGATCAGATACCCTGCAGGCATAATAAGATGGCCAAAGGAAGAGATACAGACCACAGACGTTAAGACACGAAAGCTCCTGACCATGCATGGAGGGTTCCATCCCAAATCCAGCACCCTGAGACTGTACACTAGCTGTAGGGAAGGAGGCCGTGGACTAGTGAGCGTGAGAGCCACTATCCAGGATGAAACATCCAAGATCCACAAGTACATCAAGGATAAGGCCCCAGATGATGATGTGCTCAGTGAATGTCTCAGGCAAAGGGGAACAGAAGGTGAGGTGCCGGAGGAGGGACCATCATGGGAGGACAAGCCCCTACATGGGATGTACCACCGGAACATAACTGAAGTGGCTGATATCAAGAAATCCTACCAGTGGCTAGAGCGGGCGGACTAAAGGACAGCACAGAGGCACTCATCATGGCTGCACAGGAACAGGCCCTGAGCACCAGAGCGATAGAGGCCCAGATCTACCACACCAGACAAGACCCACGGTGTAGGCTGTGCAAAGAAGCTCCTGAGACAGTCCAACACATGGGTGTAAGATGCTGGCAGGGAAAGCATACATGGAACGCCACAACCAAGTGGTTGGTATAGTGTACAGAAACATCTGTGCGGAGTACGGACTGGAAACCCCAAGGTCAAAGTGGGAAACACCTCCAAAGGTGGTAGAGAATGACCGAGCGAAGATCCTGTGGGACTTCCAGATACAGACTGACAGAATGGTAATGACAAACCAACCAGACATCGTGGTGGTGGATAAAGAGCAGAGGAAGGCCGTTGTGGTTGATGTGGCGATACCAAGTGATGGCAACATCAGGAGAAAGGAACATGAGAAACTGGAGAAATACCAAGGGCTCAGAGAAGAGCTGGAGAAGGCCTGGAAGGTGAAGGCCAAGGTGGTGCCTGTGGTGATCGGAGCACTTGGGGCAGTGACCCCCAAACTGGAGGAGTGGTTACAACAGATCCCTGGAGGAACATCAGACATCTCAGTCCAGAAGAGTGCAGTGCTAGGAACAGCTAAGATACTGCGCCGAACCCTCAAGCTCCCTGGCCTCTGGTAGAGGACCCGAGCTCAGAGATGGATGTGACCACCCGCGGAGGGTGAGCAGGGAATTTTTAATACATATATATATATATATATATATATATTAAATATATTAAATATATATATCTATCATATATAATATATCTATATATATATATATATATATATATATATATATATATATATATATATATATATATATATATATTTTTTTTTTTTTTTTTTTTTTTATGAAAGAGGAAATTTGCAATAATGACAATTGACACTGAGCAAATTGCTCAAAGGGGACATAATAAAATTACTTTAATGAGCTTTTAACCAGAGTTTACTCATAATCAGTTGCCCTATTGCCCTGCAACTGAGGCTGAGTGCTCAGAAAATTTCAGTTTTCACCTACCCTCCAAACCTGCCCACATCCCATTACTTTTATATTTAATTTAATATTTATTATTTATTTGAAAAAATAAGACTCAGAGTGATCAATTCTAAAGGGTTCTAAAATGTCAAGTAGCCACATTTCTAAAATAAAAACATGTAAATGACAAATCCTCTGTTTGCTACGATGAAATATAAGTATCAGTTGTGCAGTTTTGAATAGGAAGTCAAAGGAAACACTTTTTAGTAAGCCATTTTATATACATTTTGCAGTTTACAGTGAACGAAATGATGATCAACATCAATACTCCAGTACCTGGAAAAAAGCATAATGTTTCCTTGAAGCAGGGTCGTTTACACATCATGATCATGATCAGCGTATTAAATATATAATTAAATCTAATCTTACAATTTAATCTAAGTGTGAAAACAGTATTGTTTTACACCAGCCGAACTCTGTCGTATCAGAGCAGACCCAGAGGCTGTGTGATCCTGGCCCCATACCGGCCCCTGTCACTGGGCTCTGGCTAATGAAAGGCCCTGCGTGCCTCTCTAACCTGGGGAAGATGAATTGTATGGACGCCATCTTCATTATCACTCAATATTGCGCGCAGCGGGGTCATGCAGGCTAATTACCTGTGTGTTATCGCGTGTCGGGTAGAGGTGGGAGTACAGCACACTCACGCGTCACACTTCAGCTGTCTACAAAGAGCACTATTTATGGAACAGATTCGACTCAATGAGAAGGAAGGACACTGATGGTTAATAAAGATAATTGCATATTAATTTAACATAGACATCTGATACAATGACCAATCAGAATATCACAGCTGCATGGAAGTTAGGCCTTGGGGGGGTCACGTGTAATTGATTCTAATGGAGATTATAGATGTCACAGGAGGTTCAACAGAATAATTTATATCAATAAAGCTATGGTATGGCAGTTTGTGTGAATTTAGAGACTAAGGAGGTGCCGACACTTATTGGTCTGGAAGACTTGGTGTTTTTTGGGAGAAAATCAAGAGAGAAACCCATTTGTACTATTATGCAAAGAGTGTTATAACTTTATTCCCTCATCAAAAAAGATACTTGTAGTTGTATTAGCTTCATTCACATTTGTTCATCAGTCTACAAAAAACATTTTGCTACGTTGACTTTTCTGACATTTAAACCATGTTCTAACAATATTCCATCATCAAAAATATATCTGGAGTTGCATTTGTCTGCATTAACGCCATTTTGAGGAATGTTGGTTTGAAAATCCTCAGCCCTCTGACCGACAAAAAAACACTTCCCTCAATCGATGACGTTTTTCCAGAACATATTCGTCACTTATCCGAGAATCTTCTGCTGTTTTAAGTCCTCAAATCATCATCAGACTCATTCTAGCATTTCTGCTGTCTAAACACGATCAGTGCTGCTACTACCTTGATAATAGCCTGTTACATAATCTCTTAAAGTGATAACATAACTAAATTGTGTATAGCAATAGGCACCATCTACTGGCTGCATACGCTCAGTAAATGCCAGGGCAGACACCAGAGAAACTTGATCATTTGGTGCAGTTCAGTAGAACTTTCTTTGGTTTGTTTCAAAACATGAGATGGCAAATTTAAGGTACTCAAGAGCATGATTGTTGAATAATGCATAATAATAAAATCATCACCAGACTCATTCTGAGCATTTCTGCCTAAAAGCATGTTCATTACAACTACGTGCTGACATTTTTCACCGTAATGTGATTTTCTAAGTATGTTTTATAGCCCCGTTAATACAAAACTATCCAAAAGCATCTATAAAATCCATGACAGTAAAATATCCCTCAAAGATGAACACTTACCTCTACTTCCACAAAGTCATGGAGCTTCTTACACGTGGCGGAGAAGGTCTCGGAAGTGCCAAACTCAAAGTACCACAGCTTATTCTTTGTTCTGGAAAGACACACACAACAGCAGAGGGTTCAGACTAGAGACTGGACGGGATTCTTGCGGGATTCTTGCGGGACAGGAAAAATATTCCTTACTGATCCCGTGATTGGGACAGGAAAAAAAAAAGGGCTGGAGTCGGGGGGAGCAGGATGATAGAAATACCTTTTAATAACCACTGACTGTAAAAAGTAAGTCAATGTGAGGGCCACATGTCAGTGACTGGAGCGCACTCATGAGGGGGAAAGTGACGAGCTGGCCAGAAGCGCAGTTGGGACTTGGTTTGACTCCGCGGATGTGTTCTACGGAGCTCAAGCAGCAAAACACTTTTTATTTTACGAAAATCAGCCTCATATTCATTTATAAGCAGTGAAAAAAAGAAATAAGCCAAATGGGTAATGCAATTAATACGAATGTGATATTGCGGCATTTCTATAGTCTATGCAACAGAAAACATAAGATCAGACAGAAAAGAAAGTTTACAAGTGTGGTTCTCAGGAGCCTTTGTCCTCAGCACAGAGAAGAACAGATCAGAGGAGAGTGTTAGTGCCACAGGGTTCTGCAGTGGGTGGAGTAAAAAAAAAAAAAAATACTAAAAAGGTTCTCTGAAAAAAAAAAAAATACAAGCACAAATGTTGGGCTTTACATCAATTTAGAATTACTTTAAAAGAACAGTGACACAATTGTGTTTTGTTTTTCAAAGCAAAATAAAACATTTTATCGAAGTTTCCCATTTTAGCCAATGTTTTTGGTGGTGCAGGAGTGGGACGTGACAGGAAAATCTTTCCCACTCAAAATGGGATTGGGATAGGACAAGATTTTTTTCACGGGAACGGGACGGGACAGGAGTGAGAATTCTGTCCCGTGTCAGTCTCTAGTTCAGACCACAACAAAATAACAAAACTTTCTTTGTCTTACTGTTGTGGCTAACTGATAACTGATATTTGCAGATATCAATATCAGATCCATGACAAGGCCTTCAACTGAAGGGTTAGGGCTGCAATATTAATTGCAATCAAATCAATTCTTATTCTGCATAAAGCCACTCCCCTGTAGTTTGGATCAGTACAAACACCTTCTGTTGAACAGTTCATATTTCAGTCTTTTCTCAATTCACCTGGACAGGCTTATATGTATTTAAATGAATCTCACTGTTAAAACATAAATTGCATATATAATCTCAATTATTTTTAGTAAATTCGCAATTAGATATAATTTGCAAATTATTCAGATCTAGGTTAGGGTAAGGTAAAGTTCACAAATGTACTTTTCCTGACATTTTTCTGAACATGAATTGAAGATTTGATAATTCCGCCTGATCTTTTTTAATCAAGATTTTAATTATATACATCTAAAATGTCACTTTGTATATAATGAACATATTTATAATAAATGTGCCCCAATAATCCGCACAAAAAACAGCAGGTTGAGCCCTGTTAATGCGGCTCGCAGGGGTGCACCTGGCGGGGGGGTTTGCGGGAGCACTTGGCGGGGTGGTCAGGGGGTCTCGGTGCCTGACATGGAGAACCTGAGGTCTGGGGTGTGAAGGGGGGTAATATCCCTGGCCCTCAATTAGCCCAGGCTGGGGTGCTGTTCCCCCGGCTCCACCTCCCCGCGGCTCGGGCTGATGATCAATGACCTCTCCAGGGCCAGCAGTCACCATCTGGACTCACCACTGCGCTTCATTATAGCCTCCTAATTAACGCCATCCAGCATGTTTGCATACAGTGTGGAGGAGGCCCAGGCAGGAGGCGCAGCACACCAATGGGGCTTTGCAAGGCCCACGGTATTGTTCAGTGGGAATTTGAGGTTTTCATTCAACCATTTCTGGAATATTTACATTTTTTGTTAGTAATTAAAGTAGTTGTACATATTATTCCCATGTAGCTAATCAAATTTTGCTCTAAAGCATATGCACAGTTATACATAACTGGCTGCACGGTTGCCAGCATTCCACCATAAAAACTCCAAATAAAAAAATAAAATGATCAAATCTGCATGTTTTTATTGAAAAAAATGGTGTTACACTGCATTTTTAACAACAATACAGTGAATTTTACACTTATATTTGTTTTAATAAAATGTCACACTCTAAATCTTAGAAACGATGATTCAAAATCACTGGAATTCCACAAGTACAACTTGGATCGATCTTCCAAACACTGGCATTAAAAAAGGGCACTCAGACTCCTCAGACCGCACTCACAGCCTCCATGACCAGTACAGACCGCTCACATCTGCAGGACATTCTCCTCACTCCTAAACTCCTAAAAACCAAGCCATGTCCTCTTTTGTGCCAAGTACAATTAGACTTTTAAACAAGCATTGCAATATTTATAATTCTTCAGGCTTTTAATTTGACTTTTGATTGTGTCTTGGTCTGGTTTGAATTCTTTGTGTTTTGTGTGTGCGGTGTATGTATGCCTGCCAGACCACAGACAAAGTTCACCAATGGGAAAAATAAAGTTCTTTTGATTTGATTTTTGATGATTATATATGTATCTTGATCAGAATAAAACATTTCCTGTGATCCTGAAATAAGACTCAGAACAGCTGATTTCACTGATTTCAAATGGAACACAATAAATAGCACTTTGAGATTTGGTGTCAAATGTAAAGTGCAACGCAAATACAATGTATTTTTCTTTATTATTAACAGAATCTCCCTTTCTGTAGGCAAGATGAAGTAAGAACAGTCACCTGCGTAAGCGCATTGTGTGTGATGTGTCTAATTAGCCACTGTTATACTGTGCTTTTCTTATTTACACCTGTCAATCAGTGCTCGGCGTACACCTTAAGTCAAATAGTGCTAACAACGGCTCCACAGTAATCTGGAGAGGGGCTGTTTAGAGTTTAAGATCTCAATTTACAGCTTCAGGAGTGAGGCATTTAATCCAATGATGAGTACTGACTAATGAAGCTAATTAAAACATTTATAGAATGCACAGAGCGATGGTAAGATCAGAGACACTACGAAACGACTCTACCCATCTTCTTGAAACTCTACAAATGTATCATCTCAGTCAGAAACCTTGCTTTACTTTGTCATTATACAAGTTGTTAGGGATGGGACTAGACACAATTCCCACAATTCAAGATGAGAAAAAAATTGAGTCCACAAATGAATAAAAAATTGTATGGTCAGGCTCACAGTTTTAGCCTCACAACTTCTGATTTATAATATATACACCCTGATGTGTCAACAATCTGCACCTTCAATAAATAAATAAAAATGAAATGGAAGCGCGTGGTGGAGCACAGCACAAGGCGACAACACTAACCACTCAACCATCACGATGTTGACCACGTTGTCTGCACCAACTCTTCTCCCATGGACCACTCCGGGACGAATGAGGGATTATACCGATTAAATCCTGAGAATTATGGGGTAGAAAATCATGGAACTGGTACGAGAAATAGAAAGCAATACTAGAAAATGAGCGGACCACAGGAACCGCCTGGGGTTAATCTTAGACGTACCTTTTCTACCATGGACCACTCCTGGACAAATGAGGAATTACAGCAACTCTTTGATTTGCCCAGCATATATACTTCTGTATCTGTCACTCAATTTGATTACAATTCAAAGGCTCACAGTTACAGCCTGCTAATGTGAATGCTATTTTAGTTTTGGTCTGATTGAAATGAATGACATGACTAGACACCTTTAACAATCATTGAAAAACCATTGAAGCATTCGCTAGACCGGTCACTTTACCAGTGACACTTTACTTACGCCAAGAAATTCAATAATTCAACAATTATCAGCTGTTCTGGATCCATTAACAAATCTCTTTTTTAAAGAAATAATGGTTCTCTCACCCTGTTCAGTACAATTGAATCAGGAGCTGCTATACCAACACTAGGCTAAGAGATAAATTGCTTGCAAAATAGGGCGTACACACTGCCCCTGACATTTGAAAGGTTTTGACAAAAGTTTAGAACACTTGGCTTGCAAAAAAGACGCATCTATTTATTTATTCTTCTAGACAAAGGTCCTCATAATCTGCAAGTCCCCTCCATTGATCCCAGACTTCCTCATACTTTATCAGAAACGTGTCAGTAATCAATGCAGGAGTTGATTTGTTTCCATTAGTCTTGTACTGCTGTGCTGGGGGAAACTGCTGCGATGCCACTATTTCACATTTCACGCTAAGTCAAAACTAAAGTCCGGGTTACAGCTATAGCTTCTGATCCTTCCAAGAACCAGCGGACAGACAGCGAGAGCCCATTCATCTCGGAGGTGGAGGCCAGAGGAGTGCTGACACGTCCAAGTCCCAGCAGTAAATAATGGAGCACAACAGGCACGTATTAGTATAAGCAGAGTAACAATCACGGAATTATTGATTTCCTCATTAGGACTTTTGTCAGGACCATTTAGCCTTGTTATGAATGAGCTTTCATTAGGGTACTTGCAAGGTAGCCCAAGTCCAGCTTGATTTATAATGTGCAACAGAGTCAATAAGAGCAGAGCGGGCCAGGGAGGCAGGGGAAGTCAAAGGGCCTAATCCTCAACATGGGCATGGGTACAACTGCAATAACTTGGACTGGATAGAAGAGGACTAACACAATTGACAATGTTGTGATTTTTTACGGTTTTAGAAGTATAAGGGTCAAAACCAAGGATGGGACAAAACATAATACAATTTTGGGTTCACAAGAATTACATAATTTGTAATTCAAAATTGCTATGGTAGAATTTTTGCCTAAACATTTTTGATTTATTCTATTACATACTGTTTTTTGGGGGGGAACTACGGCCTCTCAAGAGCCCTCTGTTTTGCCCAAGGCTAATTTAAAGACACAGGAAACAAAACAAAAAAATAAATAAATAAATAAATAAAAATAAATATATATATATATATATATGATCACCAGATCATTCTTCACATGTGTGCACAATTTATCTCACAAGATCTTATCCCATTCCTTCCAAAAACACATAATTTGGTGAACTTTGGAAGGTCTGTGTAACTCCTCATTTGACCCAGAGTGATCTATCGTAGAAAAAGAAAAAGTTTCAAAGGCAGTCATTTGGACAAAGTTTTAAAAATCAAGACATTTTAACTTCTATCTCAAGTTATTTTCAATCTAAGGAGCTGGCCTGTGAGAGCTCTGAGCAGTATAAAGTTTCTCAGACCAGTTCCTTCGATTGGAAAGTACTTTTGGATGGAAGTTTAAAAGTCTTAATGTTTAAAACTTCGTCCAGGTGACTAAAATGCAGAGACAATATTGTTTATACTACAGGGAGGAGGGTTTACCCACTGTGACACTGAGTTACAGATAGGGTAAAACAGTAAAATGTATTTCATGCTTTTTGTTGTTGTTGTTGCTCATTTTGCTGTAAAACGTGCATGTTGTTGTCAAATCCAGTTAAATTCCCAAAAGAGGATTAGCTAAAAGTTAGCTAGCTTTTACTAGCATTAGCAAGAAGAAAGTAAAGTTCTTGCCGTATTAATCCAACTATTGAATTTCAGAGTGAGGTGGCATTACTGTATAAACTAAATATCTTCTATACAGTGGGTTTTTGTTCCAATGTAGTGCAATTATACAAAGAAAGGATTTTAATATGCACACATGTAGTTTCCCTAATACCAGCTTTGTTTAGCCTGACACACCAGGATTTACTCCAGTCTAAACAATGGCACCACCTTAATGCCTCCAAGGTACACATAAAACTCCATTTGCACTTGTCCCACTGTGGATGCAAATGAGCCGCTCTGCCTCCAAACCAAATGCCACAGATCCAGGTGAAGTGCACCAAGTGACCGTGGAGAGGCCTCTCTTCAGGTCTGTGTCTTTGTGTTCTCTTCACAACAGGCAGGTTTCTGTTTTTGTCAGGTCAGTAGAAATGTATCTATGCAATTAAGCAGAACACATTTCAAGGTATCTGATTTCTTTTCAGTTCTTTTAAGAGGAAGAAGCAGATTTTGAGGTACTTTTTTATTAGTGAGAGAAAGAATATCCATAATACAATAACTAATAAAAAGACAATGCATCATTAAAAATAAAGTCAACCAACTAAAATGGAAGTTAAAAACAAACAACTAAACGGAAAACAACAAATACCAGGGTTAGCATATTTAAGTTGTGGTGGACTTTACAAAGAGGGAGGCTGGAGGCAGTAAGACACTATTTTACAGCAAAGACATAAAGATTTAATTGTTTGTGGAAAAAAAAAAGTTGATTTGTTCCTTTATGTAGAAAATTTGATCTTTTCTCATTTTAGAAAGAAAAGCAAACCCATTGCACAAAGGTTTGTGACAGAAAATCTTTCGATCAAAGAGAATTCGACGATATGTGATTTTCTAATCGCAACAATTCAAATTCCATCCAACAAAGCAATGGATTCAGGTAATACAAACAGAGAAATACAGTAAAGGTGATTATGACTTACAATTGTCAAACCAACAGCCTTGTACTTCTGATATGATATAAAATATGTAAAAACTATATAAGAAAGGTCTGCTGTTGTACTTTTCAAGAAGCCAATGTAAAATGACTTGTGCACTAACATCAGAACTCATGTGCTCAAGTTTGGGCAGTTTGCAAATAAACAAATGAAGGTGGCCTTTTTGAAATGCATATTCAAAACCAGTGGCTGACATTAAATCTGGGTGTGTGGAGTTCACGCAGGTGGATTTCCCTGAGTATAGTCTGTGCTTTGAGTTACAGCAGTAACCGTGAACACCACAAACAACAATTTAATAAATGGTTTATTGAGCATTTTCAATGCACCAGGAAAAAATGCAAAAGTAACATTTGTGACTCCAACCTACATCAAACTGTGTGTCATACAGTTTGAAATATGCACCAGCTTTGGAACATCAACATCGTATCTGCTGAAAATAAATATTAATAGTGGTACCAGTGAAAACAAAACAACAACTACTATCAACATTCCTGTGAAGATGTAAGTGCAGTGAGTGTCCTTAAGCACCTGGTGCTCTCCACAGTCGCCTTGTGCACTTGACCTGGATGTGTAGCATTTGCTTTGGAAGCTGCTGCTTTGCATCAGCACTGAGACAAGTACAAACGGCACGCTTAACTCCTTACTCCCACTCAATTAAAAAAAACATTTAACTCCTTGTGGTCCAAACGGTAAGATCTAGGGTTGAATAAATGTCTTTTGTTTATGCTAGTTCAGATAAAAAATAAAAAGGTTTTAAAGACTCTTATTGTATTACTGTTTTCTTCCTTGCAGTGTGTTTTCTCTATCTTTTGTTTGTTCGCTGGCATTATAATTTTGCCTCTTTTGTATATTTATCCTGTTCTTGCTGACTGAGCAGCACATTGTACACCTTGTTTTAAAAGTGTCCTATAAATTAAAATGTATCATTATTTATTATTATTATCACCAAATTTGGTACTGTCTTTTGCAATTTGTAATTCTTAAAAATGTTGTATAAATATTATAAAATACATACAACCCCATAAAATATTGCTAAAGCAAATGAAGCATATGAATACTGAAGTCAGAAAATTGGAACGGAAACAGAAAAACTCACTGGCAGATAACTGAAGTAAGAATTTCCACTTTTTATACTAACTTTAAATTGTTTGCTGTGTAGTTTTATGTCCATTGTATAACATTAAGAGATATATTTGTATGTTATGTTTGTATTGTTATTGACACATTGCGTCTCATCTTTTCAGAACTTATAATAATGTATCTACTGAAAGCATTGCATCTACGGGCAGTATAAACAAAAGCTAGCTCACTCCCGACATACTAATATAAACGTGCATTTGAAATGATGTGAGGCAGAAATGCTCAGAACGAGTCTGGTGATAATGTATGGATTAAAAAAAACACAGGAGACCTCTGGATCTCTACCTTTGGTGTCACAATCCTGAGAAAATTGAAACTGAGTGTTTCTGAGCCCTAAGACAAGATGACGTTGTAAACAGGATTAATGAAACACGTGTAAATGAAGCAAATTACAACTCCAGCTATGTTTTAACAATGCTTAAAATGTCTAGTGTATCCTTTAATATGACTAATCAATGCACTAAGCGATCAGCATTCTTTTTACTAGAACACTATCAAAAGCAACACATTATTATTAATTTTTTTTGCTCGTCGTTCCAATTCAGCTCCAAATGCCGTGTGTTAAGTCCAACGGCAGCAGACAGGTCTGACTGTCCTGTCGATTCCCTCCACTTAACCTAACAAGCTCACCATGGCAACAAATCAGCCGTGTCCTGTTCATTAGGTGATTAGCAGCTCCCCATTGCGGTGATGCGCCTGTCGTTTGTTACCTGACAGGCTGACAGGGAGAGCCTCTTCAAAGGGGGCATCCCACGGCACGATTGATAGAGATCCACTAGAGTGAGAGGGCTTTACGGTGCTTGTAGTAAAGTGAATGTACGGCGACCATGTTGGATTGTTGGTTTTTAGACTTGCTGAAAAGACAGAGGCATCAATCAAGTAGAGGAGGGGGAAGAGAAAGGATGGGTACTGAAGTGTGGATGTGGGAAAAAAAAGGAACTGTTGTATATCTCAAAAAACAAAAAACAGTAATGAACGTTATGACATAATAAATTAAACATATTAATTTCAAAAGACAAACTTTAATGGACATATATTATGGAAATTTTACTTTGTTGAGTTTTTAACTGTTATTCCCTCTTTAAAAAAAACATGCCAGGAATTGTATTTAATGTCATTCACGTTTGTCTGATAAATTCCGTTTATTATTAAGCCTGGAAACACTCCAAATTTCAAATGTCTCTTTTTTGTGTCACAAAGGGGAGCGGACATAATAAACAAGATCAAGGAAACAAGTGTGAATGAAGCTAAATACATATCCAGATGTTTTTGATAAAAAAATTTCATGTTTATGTAGCGCTTTTCTACCTTCAAGGGATTCACACACCAGTGTACGCATAGACTGGAGGAAAGTGTCTTGCCCAAGGACACAACGGCAGTATTCACTTAAGAGGGCTGCGACCGAACCACCAATCTGTGGGCCAGTGGATCTGAACAAGAGCAGGATTAAGACCACCAACCTGAGGATCAGTTGGCCACCCCCAAAAAATGGCAAAGGTAAATGGGGAAGAAAATTTTGCACAATCTGTGCCCTACATTTGGAAAAGTAGTTCTCATTACAGCACAACATCTCATCCTCTACATGAAAAGTATATTTAGATGCATTCAAAACTATTGAATAAGTGAATTTAACTTCTCTCTACTTTACAGTGCATTATTCATTCACTCCATAAACATAAAGTGTCAACAGCTACACAGGGATAGACCGCTGGAAGACCCCGACCATCAACAATAACTAATACACCAATAACAACACATTCATGCTAGGTGACTTGCTCAAGGACACACTGCAGCCTCCCTGTGTCACATTTCCTAGCGCTCACACCTTGCTTGACTTTCAAGATCAGACGAGATCAGGCAATGATTTTGGTTATACTAAAATGTTCACACACACACACACACGCACGCACACGCACACGCACTCGCACACGCACAAACACACACACACACACACACACACACACACACACACACATACATACACAAACACACGCGCACACACACACACACACACACACACACACACACATACACACACGCACACACGCACGCACACACGCACACACACACCCACACACACACGCACGCACTCACGCACGCGCACGCGCACACGCACACGCACACACACAAACACACACACACACACACACACGCACACACACACACACATACATACACAAACACACACACACACACACACACACACACACACACACACACACACACACACGCACACACACACACACGCGCACACACACAACAAAAATATTACATAAGACAGGTTGGATCCAGTTCTGTGCCAGGTCTCTGTGGTCAGTGATGAGTGGTTTTCAAATGTGTTATTGTAGCAGCACTGTATCAATGCAAACTCCAGTGCTCTGGTGCTTTAGTGGTGTTCGCAGATCAGCTGCTGTGATGACAAATGAAAGCAGCAGATCAGATTTCTGTGCCATTATCAAGCTGCTTATTTGCAAAAAACAAATCACCAAACACAACACATGGCCACACAAATGAAGTGGCTAAACCGCACGCTCCTGGAAAAATGATGACACTGATGATCTGATATTAATCTTAATTTGAGTTTTGGTTGGTTTAGATTTTTGTATTTGAATAAATGATATGTTATAAAACACACAGAACTGCTACTACTTGCCTGATCATTGCATGTCACGAAGTCTCGAGTAATAACATAACTAAATTGTGTAAATGCTATGCAGCCAGAAGATGGCGCCTAAACTCAGTAAGTGCCAGGACAAACGACAGAGAAACAGATGTTCATTTACGGTCGTTCATAAAATGTTTTTTTTTTTTTTCAAAACATGAGATGGCAAACTTAAGGTACTCAAGAGCATGTTTAAATGCTGATAACAATACATGTTTATTTCTGTAAGATTATTGAGGCTAAAATGTTAGCAATATTAATATTAACAAAAATTGATAAAAACAAAGAACTACACTCTAAAACATAAATGGCATAGGATCATTTTCACACTGCTACTAGTTAGGTCCACCTGAAAGATCTTAAGCTTCGGGACCAGTGTGGATGAACCTGTGTGAACGAAACAGCCGCAGTCTGGACAGCATTAAACAGTCGCTCAGGGAGCGCTTAAAAAGGTGGCTCCTGTTGAGTTCAGGCGCGGTGGAAAAGTGTCAAACTACAGCGCGGCCTACTTTCACGGTGCAGTCTGCAGTGAGTCCTTTATAGCAGGTGTGGGTGATTATTTTGTTAATCTCATTGATCGATCAGTTACAATGAATTAATTCACATCAAAACATAAAGCGCATCACCAATGAGATTGAATATATTTCTTTTTGTGGTGAAACAACACTAAACAAGTCAAAACATGATCAATATACTGAATTCAAGTTCATTTAACAGGTACAAATTCATCTTTTGCAGTATCCGTTGGTCTGCACAGTCTCAGTGTCACAGAGGTCCCCTTAGGTCACCACTCCACTGGACACTCACACTAATGCGTCCTGCTGCATTGATTCCTATTAGGCCCGCAGACACGTGATGATCTATGAGCTTATTTCAGTCTAATTCTGTTGATCAGAGGTGATAAATATGGCGCGGGCCTAACCACGTCTTTGTGCTGTGTTTGGTTTAAACATGACGCCGCCCTGAGCACTGCCTCCACGCCTGGCAGTTTGAGGGATGAGCCACATTGTCTCTGTCTTTACAGAGGCAGCCAGTCGCTCCAACAATGTGTTTCTTTCATTTGCATCGCGCAGAATACCCGACATGGATCAAAATCCAAAAGATAAAGGAATTACTTTCTGTAATTTGAAAAAGTGCAGAGATCCACATTTTACACTAAAAGTATCTAGTATGAAAAGGCCAGAAAGTCAAGAGTAGAATTCAGCTAAATCCACTATTGAGAGCTTTTAACTACAAGTAAAGTAGTTCCTTAATCAAAAACTGAATTCCTATTTGTGCAAAATGTCATTATTGTCAGCAGAGGTCAAAAAGTAGTTTAATTAGAGATAAAACAGAAGCTGATTGCCAATTAGAGAAGGTTGTTTGAGTATTGAAATGATCACAACGAACCAGTGAAAGTGTACAGACTTTCAAAAATACAGAGGAGCACTTCCTGGAGGAGGCGGGCACCACCTCATGACATCAGCTGGTGGGACGCAGGGTTTATTGAGAAATAGGGAAGGAAGAGAAGTACACATTTATGCTTGAGTTTTGTTCGTATGTAAAGTGTTTTCCAACCGTAATTACCGTCACTGCATTTTTCCAACTGTTTGTAATGTTAAGGCTGTATTTTGTGAAATAACCACTAGAGGTTACTCAAAGGTAATTTGATAATTGACAAAAATGGAAGATGAAGAGCAACAGGAAAAACAAACATAGAGGAGCTCACGGACAACAGATTTTTTTGTTTTGTTTTGCAGTTTTTTAAAAAGTTGAGCTTCCAATGTTGAGCTGTGTTCACTGCTGTCCCCAGAGGTCAGCTCTTGAATAGCTTTGTTGCTACGCATCCAGAAGCTCTGAGGAGACGGCCCAAATGACGAACTGAACGCAGAGGACGGACAGAAGCCTCAATGCGTTTTGTGCGTTTGGAACGTAGAGCATAAATGAGCCTTAAGCAGGATTTATTCATTACATGTGTGGATGAAACAAAACATGCGTCACCACAGATATGTTTTATATAGTACAACGTGGATGAAACCATAAAAAATAGTGTATGTTATATCTGTATATCGCAGAAAAAAAGTACGTTAAATAGTCCCATTTACTTGCGGGTGTTTGAACCAGTTAAAAATAGTCCATGTGACGTTCTGGGCAGGTGATAAAGTAATTGACATTCAAATACACCTAAGTGGAAAACTCTTCCTGTAGTTTGCTGATGTTGGAGTGTGATGTATTTTACCTGCTCCACACTACACTGCTGCCTTTCGTTGTTTACATCCACGTGTTACTTCCTCTCTCCACGCTAATTTGACTGAGCATTGCACATACCACACGTCTGGCATCTGGCACAGAGGTACAGCAGACACGGAACAGGGGGGCGGGGCTGCGTGGACGGTCAAACCAACCACGCTCAAGTCAACCAGGAGACACGGACAAATGACAGAGGTGAAATGATGAATGGATGAACTTTGGTGCTGGGGGTAACAGTGTGAAGAGAGCATGATAGATTTGGATTTGCCTATAGACACTGGCGGTGGAGAGGATATTGGGAGGCATGTTCTAAAATGGCAGGATCATGAACTTAATGGTTGAAAATGGTTGAGACTGGTAACTAGGAGGCCGTTAGGGAGAATATACAGTCTTCCTGGTGTAATTTACAATTTATATTGTCAGACGTAAAAATATTAGTTACACTGATTGGGCTAAGCATGTAACAGCGGAGCAGGCAGAGAAAACACTTCCTGTTATCATGCCAAAATAACTCACCACACACCACACCACAATGCTGTTTGTCAATAGTCCTCTCCATGATCTTGACTCAGACATGTCAGTGTGCTTCATGAAAGCGTTTCAAGGACAAATATTCTGCTGCAGTGATTTTTTTGAGCTTTTAACCCTGTTCTAACATATCTGCTGTTTTGAGGAATGTTCATTAGAAAATCCTTCCCCCTCCCAGCGTCAAAAGCACTTCCTGCTGAACTCCCTTGATCAGTGACGAGTTTCAGATTTCATGCATCACTTATCCGAGAATCTTTTGCTGTTTTAAATCCTTAAATAATCGCCATAACTGCTACTGCTAACCGCATCATAGCGTCTCTTAAGTGCTAACATAACTAAATTGTGTATAGCGCTAGGTGCCATCTGATGACTGGATGCACTCAGTAAGTGTCATCACAGTCAGCAGAGAAATTATTTCATTTATTCCTTAATAAACTTTTTTTTTTTTTTTTCAAAACATGAGATGGCAAATTTAAGGTACTCAAGAGCATGTTTAAAGGCTAATAACAATATGAAAAATGCATTATATGTCTCCTTTAGGAAGTCATTTTATGCTTAACACTAGAAACAGGCCCATTGTCTTGCAGAACTAGCCCCACCCCCTATCTGTCATGTTACACGGAACAGATTTTCATTCATATGTTTTTAGTTTTAATAAATGGCTACAAGTGACAACTTTTGGACCCTACATGTTTGACCCACCTAGCCACCAGATAAGACCAATCACAGGGCCGAACTGTGATGTGGACTGAAGCCAAAGATGAAGCACCCAAATAAACCAAAACAAACATGGCGACACTGATGGACATACTTTGGCCTGTCTTTAACAGCCTGTTGTGTGTGAGGGAAGTGTTTTGTGGACAGAGGAGATGTTTGTGATTTTCTGGCACCTGGGTCTAACCATAGTTTGTTACGCCGTTGTGACACTTCATCCAGTCAGCTTGAAGTATTTTCATGAACCTTTCTGAACTTAACTCAATTCCCCATACTATAGATATGAATATATGTGAGCCAGAATGAATTAATGCAAATAAGTAAAGAACAGGGGTTCGGTGAAAATAGACATTTTTGAGCACTGAAGACTCAAATGCAGGACAATACGGGAACACCATTAAAATAATACAGTATTAAAAACTCATTAAAGTACTTTGTGTTTGTCTATGCTTTTGGATAGACTTAACATGGCTGACATCCCCTCCACATTGAGCACTGCTCCTAATTAATTATTTGATAATGTTTACAAGGCTGGAGGTGTTTACTGTCGTCTGGCACTCCTCGCAACACATCACCCAAAACCACGTGCATTTTTCGGATTGTTCTGCCGCTCTGGAGTCACCTGAGCTTCATTAATAAAAGAACGCAACCCCTCCCCCCAGTTGTTGAGTGTTTTTATAGACTTGCAGCTGTCCCCCCCAAAGGCACTACATTGCACTCACATCTTCAAACACAATGACACCTTATGCAAATAATTCAGAAGTTGAGAGATTTCTTCGCAGGGCAAATGAATCACAAACTTTATGAGTGCAAATGTGTTCAAGAGTAGACTAGAGAAGACTTCCATAATGTTATGTCATCTTGAACAGCCCTTCTATTAAACTGACCCCTATTCTTCAAAGTCCTGATGTACATCATTTATATTTGTTTTCTTCTATTTAACTATGTCATCATTTTTTACGTCAAATTTCAAGTTGATTGAACATTGAACAGACTTGTCGAAGTCTCTCAAAGCGCTACACTGTTGTCATTATTCTTTCACTCCACACTCAGTGGTGGTAAACCACTTCTGTAGCACAGCTGCCCTAGGGCAGACTGATGGAAGTGAGGCTGCCAGCTTGCACCTCACCCGTCTGACCAACACCAATCTCACTCACTATGGGCAAACGCGTGTGATGACAGAAACGTGCACCATGATCAGTTTTGACCAATAAGAAGGATGGCAACTATTCTGAACAAGCACAGCTGAGAGGATAGGATAAATGTTACAAATGTTTAGGCACTTTAAGGATTAAAACATGTTTAAAAATGTATGTGAAAATGGAGAAGAATCTCTTCAAAATCCAACCTTTGAGAAAGCTGTAGCTTCCTATCACAAACAAAAAAAAGTCACAAAAAACACTGGCACGTTATGGCAGTATTCTTTCTGGGCCTAGAAGTGCAGTGCCAATGGAGTGGTCACTAATCATACTGGCTTAAAGACAGAAGGGGTCTTGTGCAGGTCATATTACAGATCCATGGTCCTGATGTAAAGTATTGTGGCTGGTCTCCCTGTGTGTTCTCACTGTGCTGGGACCAGGGGCCACAGGTGAGACCCTCTAAATGACACATAAGAGCTCATTTATTATAAACCACACTTTGGTCACAGAAAGCATTTCATCCCCAAACGAGGTCTGAGGTCCTGTGTGTGCATATGTGTATGTGTTTGGATCAGCTGTGGGCCTGCTGGCAGCTCAGCAGGGGGCGCTCTCTCTCACACACACATATAATGAGTGGATGGGGCAGCCCCATCAGCTCAGTCAGCGCACAGCTTTGATGAACAAACTCATTATGCTAAAGAGAGCTGGAGAGCGGCTTCCCTGTGCCTACGGGAAAGGTTAGCTCAGGATGGGTACACGGCACAGCGAGGGGCGGTGGGCACGCGGGGGCACAGAGCTCTGGCGCTCTAGAGCAGCGCCCCGGCACCCTCAGAAGTCTGCCGCCCCAAAATGGAGATTGGTATGCAGCGCAAATATCAGGGGGACGCACAGGAGTCAGCGGAGAGGCAGGGGAGTAAACAAACATGGCAGGTGAGGGGATGCAAATGAGGCCCACACCGCAGCCACACTCCCAAATGACACATTAGTGTAATATTAATATCAGCCAAATACAGCTGTTTACCGCACTGTACATTCAATTAGCACTGGCATTCATTAATTAGCTAAACACAGTATCAAAACACAACATTAATATTTCACTGCATTTATAATGAATACATTAATAAACTTAATCAGGGGGCAGTTGGTAAAGGTTTGTATTATGGCCACGACAAGACTCACCCAGATTGTGCACTCCAGTCTCTCTACATGGCAAGACATTTAATTAACACCTAGCCTTGGTTAAAATGACTAGAAGTCAGAATATCAATCTTAATTGGAGGAGTTTTGACCAAGTTAGATTTCATTGCATATATGACATAGAATATGGTTGCAAGACCAACTGGTTTCGATATCATTTAGCTTGGAAAACTCGGTGGCCGAGTGGATAGCACACGTGTGCAGACCACAGCGTCAAGAGTTGGAATCTGGTGCGAGAAGAACATCACTCTTTGGACCGTCCTGTGTGTTCCCCTGATCTAAATCCAACTGAGAACCTTCACCTCCCGGAAATGATTGCATCAAGCATACCTCAACACATTTTTGAAGCGATCAGCAATAACGGTGACATTACTCATTACTGAGTTGTTCGTTTGTTTGAGGCTTTGATTTCTGTTTTGAGGGGATTTCGGGTTATTTTTTGAGGTGTGGGCCTAAATTTTTTGATCAACTGCAGAACGGCCTTTTTCAGTTTAAATGTTTTGTCTCACTCCCATTTACTGAAGCTCTGTTTGGAACCTTGTTTTCAAGATTCAACCATGCAAAATGTGACTTTTGCAATTTATTCAACTGGTCTTAAACTTTTGATTAGGACTGTAATACAGTCAACAGTTGAAAATGTGTTTAGTAACAGAAAAGTGAATACCTGCATTAAAAAGTATTCTGTACTGTATTGTCGATACTTGACTTTCATTATATTATATATAATATATATATTATATAACGTAAAAGCACAGCATATGATTTATCAATGATTAGAGAAGGAACACTATGGCATTAAACATATCTATCTTGCATTTACTAAATTTCAGGTGTTTTTATTGAACAGTGACTGGTATGATTGGATCTCAATTTATGAAAAACGAAGCGACTTAAAAGACACATTTGCCTGATTTAGTGGAGTACAAATTATAAGGATGTGAAAAGGATCCATATGTTGATATGAGATCTTAGCACTTGTCTCCAGAGTGCGATCACATATTGTCAGATCAGATGTTACATTGACACTTGAGGCGGTGTGTTCCAACAGGAGTTTGCTCATTATTGCTTTACAATCAGCAATCAGCACACTTTCCACACAGGTTATAAACTGCTACCATGGGGAACCTGATCACAAGGAATGGTAACTTTGTGTTTATGTGTTATGATGCTGATAACTTTGACTCTTTGTAGGGACCTGTGGAACCCTCCTCCTGATACAAGTTCATGTTCAGGTTCATTCATTACACATGCACTTCTCCTGAATATCATTACTCCACTGAGCTTGGAAATTCCAAATGGATAAAAAAAAATAATAATAATAACTTTATTTATTTTATTTATTTTTTATTTAAAGTAACAACAATTTTCTGGAGGTGGTACATCATCGCCTATACTTTCCATGGAAACAGATAAGTTTTATGCCAGACTGTGGAGTATTATAGCCATAGGAACAACATTTCCATGGAAACAAGCAGGATGAGGCTACGATTCAAGTTTGTGGAGATGCAAGTCCGCTCACAATAAGGATGCATGTTTTTATATGTTGTTGCAATAAAAACATCCAAAATGAAAACTCAAAAAAACATGCTTTTATTGTAGTCTATTATTGGCTCCAAACAGGGGCCTCTAAGCTAAGCATTTCAGTCATTTATCAGTAAATACACCGAAACCAGTCACAACTCAAATCCACATTCTTCTTTTAAAATAATTTCAACTTGCTCTCTTTGCTGTCTAAAGTTACCGAGCCTTCATCCCTTCACCTCTTGGAGATTATCATCGCAAAGAGATCAGCAAAAAGACTTCAATATCGTCTCGTCTAAAGCAATGATTGTCTGCTTTTTAATCCGCGACCTCATTATCACCTCTGGGTCCGGCAGTGGCAGTAAATGAATCTATCTGCCTGGTGTCGAGTCTTCACACCTCTGCTTCGTAATCAGCCCCGCGGCATAAGCCCGCGATGGAGATGAAGATGGAGAGACCAGAGGAGGAGCGGCGACGGCGGGAGGAGGACACCGTGACCCCACCTCTGATCAACAAATCCCCCCTGTTTTGTTCTAATTAACTCCGAGCGCGCTGCTGTTTGATGGTAATTAGCTGGGATTAAATATTCAAGCTCTTTAGGTCAAAGCCAGGACAGAATGTATGTGAATGCATAGGAGCATATGGAGAATGTACAGCCGTAATAACAGCCGGAACATTACAAACGCTCATGTGTCAAACGCTGACATTTTTCAACACGCAACGTAAGGACTAATTATATGTGTATTCTGACCTTGGCTGAGGACAATGGAGGAATTAAGGAATTCATTATTATAGTGATTAACAATGTAAAAGAATGTGACATTTGCTAAAAATTAGGATGCATATTATGCAAA
Organism: Rhinogobius similis; assembly: GCA_019453435.1. Classification (NCBI taxonomy): domain Eukaryota; kingdom Metazoa; phylum Chordata; class Actinopteri; order Gobiiformes; family Gobiidae; genus Rhinogobius; species Rhinogobius similis. The sequence goes on from CM033626.1 coordinate 4,682,070, forward strand.
ATTGACTTTTTGAGCTTATTATTGTTCCCTAATCAAAAACATACCGCTGATCCTGACAAACACTCAAGCCACAGGTAAAAATCCAGAGTTCTCCCACACAGTTTTAACCCTGTAAAGCACGCTTATTGCAGAACTACATTGCTTTTAACAACAACGACCAAAAAAAACCAAATTGACTTAGTTAAAGGGTCATAATGTTTGTCCTCACAATGTTATTTGATAAATCAAGTGTTTATAGGTATGACTATCTTGTCATGCACACACTCATGCAGATAGCATAGCAGTCAGGTTGTGTAAGGGCTTTCTTGAATTATTTTTTTTATTGTTCATTCCCACTGCTGACGGCAGAAGGGCATCCAGCACCTAAATACCTCAATAGAAACAGAACTGTAGTTTGTAAAGTGTGTTTCTGGGGAAGGGTTTCCCACATCTTTGTCTCTATGGAGATATAATTGCTTTGCCTGAAATGTTACAGTATGGCATTAAACTGACCTATTTATTCTATTATCAAGAGTAAATAACAATCCCTTGGAAAACATTAATTCCTAACAGTGAGAGGGGTCACCTCTCCATAGATCTGACCTAGTGGCATCACCTGGCCCTGGCACCTGGTTTGTCTGGAGATGGAGATAGACAAGGTTAATGTCATACTGTGGAATATTCTAAAAGCAAAGCAATAATTTCTCTATGAAGAGAACAAGCAGGTGGGGGGTGTCCATCAAGTAAATAGTGCACTTTTAAATCTGAAGTAAAATGTGAAGACACTATAGGGTTAATTGTGAGAAAGCCTCTTGTATTTATATTTTTGTATTTATTTCGATCTCCATTAGCTGTGAATTTTTTAAAGCACTTTCCTTGGAATGCTTGGATTATGTGAGTGAAACCCTCAACACTGGGTTTACATTTTTAAAATTACATCATAAAACTAAAAATAGTAGCGTTATCAAAAATACTAGAGATCGTCATCAATATCTATGAAAAAAAATAAAATAAACTTGTACACTTGTAGGGCATTTAACAGCTGAAAAGAACAGAATGAGCCCGGTATGTATGGACTTTAAAAACACGGAGGAACATTTGATGATTTAAACAGATTCAAAAGGAGACAATCTTAAAATCAGATACTTGAATGTACACAGTTATATTCTGACAAAACTTTGATTATAACATGGATAAATACAACATCAATTGAGCATCATATGTCTCCTTTAAGTTAAGAAATAACATGGCTAAAAATAATTTGTCAATAGAATATTGTAAATAAACAAACTCATTTTAAAGTGGCCTGTAATTTTGAGTTCCTTTCAAAATGGTGAAATCAGCTCTCATTTCAGTCAGACGGGGCAAATGAGGTAAAGTTCCTGAATGCAAAACATAGAAGTAAAATAAGTCATAAGTGCGTTCCTATATGAATGGGTGTGATGAAAGATTCATAATTCTGACATGTGCTCTCTTTGACTGTCAGCCACACTTCCTGATGAAGAGCCCGGAGCCGCACTCTCAAATGACTGCAATATACTTTCAATGGACACGGCCCCTCGGACAAATCCTACCAAATCTGTGCTACCTTGAAAAACTATAATCATGCATTATTGAACTGGCAAGGATAGTGTGTAATAGAGAGATCCTAAACCCATTCTGCCTCCTGAATAATTTATAGAATTCAAATAACAGAGGGAATAATTTTCTTAAAATATCTCAATCATTTTTCACTGATGCCTAAAAGGGTGTGAAACAACAGTTACGGTCCATTTCTACTGTCTGACTGTGCTCTTTTGTTAACTTTATTTGACAAACATTTAGAACAGATTTTAAGGTTAGCTTTACCCGACCTTGGAGAAGAAAAGAGTCGAGCATCGGAAACGCAAATACAATTTTTCAATTTCAATCTGAATCAGTGATCTACATTGTGTGGTTAATTTAATACATTCTAAAGCACAGACAGAGTTTCAATTACAGACAAAAACAAAAACTGAGGTATTGCACAAAAAGTAAATGAGTAAATTTAATTTTTTACTATTTTTGCAGCTCTTTCTAAATGTATTTATTTATTATCAATAGAAAATATACATGATTTTCATGTTTTGAGACATTTTTTCTGCCCCATTTTTTTCTTTTCCTTTTTTATGCAGAAATAATATATAAAGTAGGGAAGAAATAAAATAAATTTTGCAGTTTTATTTTAATAATAGGATTCTGTTCAAAGACATCAAGGAACAATGACATTTGAGAGAAGATGGAAATATGAACTCTAAACATTTGAAGAAGAACATGCATTTCATAGTTTAGACCTCATGTCTGTAGAGGTCTAAACTATAGGGTTTAGCAGGTCTTATACATAATAGAGTAAGACATGATTTTATTGTTTGGAAAGACATTTCTGTTACCTAATAGCAGTTGATGCAAATTCTTAATTGCATCATCTAATCATTCAAATTTCAATTTTGGGGTTTGCATCTCCACAAATCTGACTTGTACCAGGAGGAGGAGCCTCCTCGTTTCTATGGAATTGTTGTTCCTTTGATATAATTTAATGTTCCACAGTATGTATCTCCATGGAGAATGATCCAGAGTCTTCCATCTAAAGTGACACTTTTAAGTTGCACAGTTCTAAGGCTTTTTTTAAAAGTGTCTTTTATCTTCTTACAAATGTTTACTGGTTTTACAAATTGTCTCTAGTTATTTTTTGCCTTGATTTTTTAATTGTTTGTTTCTATTTTTCTGCTGTTCTTGCACTGTGAGGAGCAACACTGGAATTTCACAGTTGTGGAACAAATACAAGTTTTCTTATCTTATCTTAAATGTGCTATAGAAATAAAGTTGACAACATATATCAAACTGTAGAGTGTCAATTTCATGCACTATTAAAATGATTTGAATTCAACTGAACAACAAACAGCTGCTTCTGACCAAATATCATCCATCTTTGTTGAAAACAGGGTAAGGCTCAGGTCAAAGCCTCTGCCTGTCCCCAGCAGTGAGCAGCTGAAGCGCGCCTGGCTAAATGTTGTACTAAGACTGCAGTAACATATGATAATGAGTACAAATGGGATTATTAGGGGGCTGGGTGTCATCAGGCTGACTGATCCAGGATGTCACAGCAGCCAAGCAAATTCAATCAGGGCTCCAATTACTCGCTGACGCTAGTGGAGACGTATTAGTGCTCAAATGAATGGGAACATACAATAGATGCCAGAGTAGTTCATTTTCCAAAGGTGAACACATCTCCTGCAGGTAATCACACACACTGATAATGACAGCAGTCTGTTTGTCACGCTGGGGCAGTCTGCAGCACAGGGTCAAAGGTTACAATCTGTTATAGGGCTGCAGATAAGAAGGAATGTATATTTGATAACCATGTTTATTGTATCGTGAAAATAAAGTTCTTGCACTATTTGAATATATTTTTGTCACCACAATTTTAGTGAAAGGGGACACACTATGCTAAATCAACTTTAACTGAGAGATCCGCAACCAAACATAAAGTTTGGAGAAGAGTTTTGACTTTGAAGGAAGAAATTGGGCTATTTTAAGTTCTTTTTTAGTTCATGAAATCAACACTGAAAAGCCCTTTTGATTTAAAGTAGGCAAAATATATGGAATCAAAAACGAGATCGCTCTATATAATGAAAAAAAATGTAATTCATTTTTTTGCCATGTTGCCCAGACCTATTCAATGGTATTTCCTCATCATTATGTTAGTTGTGAGTGCTTAGAAAATTCTTGTTTTCATCTACCCCCTGTCCCCGCCCACATCACTGTACTTAGTTGTGATTATTTGAAAAATGAACACTCCGAGAACAGGGATTCATGGAACCTGTTCCTATTACTGAGACGTTTTAGATCAATAATGCAGCATACAACGAACAAAATCTAAAGTGATGATCTACTTTTGTATTGTGGTTAATGATGTGCAACATCACACATACTTATGTTATAGTTCAATACATGTCCCTCCTCTACCTGTATGCATCTTAAAAGGTTTAGAGAACATTCACAGCTATAGTTGGTGCTAGATTATTTAAAATGATAAACATTGGACCAGGGGTGCACGGTGGCAGAGCGGCTAGAGCTTCTGCCTCTCAATAAGGAGATCGTGGGTTCGAATCCCAGACCACCCCAACATTGTGGTCTTGAATTCCGAACCACCCTAACATCACACGATCTGTCTGGGTGGAGTCTGCATGTTACCGTGGGTTCTCTCCGGGTTCTCCGGCTCCTCCCACCGTCCAAACACATGACTGTGTAGGTTAATTGAGAACTCTAAATTGTCCCTAGTGTGTGACTGTGAGAGTGAATGGTTGTCCGTCCTTGTCTCTGTCTCTCTGTTTCAGCCAGGGTGTACCCCGCCTAAGGCCCAAAGTCACTGGGATAGGCTCTAGTCACCCGCGACCCCTAAAGGGAATAAGCGGTAGAAAATGAATGAATGAATGAAAAAAAACATTGGACCAATAGGTTTAAAATCAGCATTCACTTATGGGTTAACATTTGAGAGAAGACTGAAATCTGAAGTGCCATTGCAGAACATGTTTGTAGAGGTCTAAACTACAATGGTACCAGCTGTTATACTGCTGGCTTTAAAATCAATAACATTAATAAGTCTCCATCAGTGAAATAAAAGAGTTGTGTATATTATTACAGCCACATTCAAGGCAGAACTACAGTATTAACTGTGGGTACAGAATCATGAAAAAGTCCTACCTGCTGTTGAACTTCTCTGGGTGTTTTTCCCTCATCACATGGAAACGGTGCGCAATAGAAGCGTCCTGGAAAAGACACAATTTCAAACATTCAGAAAACACTTTTTCAAATATGTTTTGAACAACAAGGTATTCATCACACTGCTGCTGTGTTTCAGACCAAGCTTGAAGCAAGACACTGAACATATATATTATTTGCGGCTTTCAAAGGGCCGCTTTACTTGAACAAAATGTAGTGTAATATGGGACTAAATCATGGCGAAAGCCCCACTGCATAACTTTTTAAACAAAAATAGACTACAGTAAAAGCATGTGGTTGTTATTTTTTTGGGATGTTTTATTAACTTAACTAAACTAAACCATGGAAAAACCAGAACCAAACAAGGACCAAACCAGGACTAAACCAGGACCAAACAAACCAAAAACCAGAACCAAACCAGGACCAGACTAGGACTATACCAGGAATTGACCAGGACTAAACCAGGACAAAATCATGGCTAAACCAGGACCAAACCAGGATTAAACAAGGACCAAACCAGTCCAGAACTAAACCAAGACTAAACCACTGATGAACATATTCTCTGAGGTCGATACGGGGCAGTGAAGAACCCTACTTTATTAACTTTTTTGTCCAGTGAAATATTACACCAAATCTTAACAACTTCATAAGAGCAATTTAAACATGACACAAAATTGCATCCACACCGTTCTATTCTCTAACGTCTCATGACTTGATAGGTGAAGCGTCTGTCACATCCCGCCCTGGTGCAGCCTGTAATAGTTAGGGCTGTGTCTTCCTCTGTGCCCCAGTGTCCCGGTGCCACTGAGCCCTCTCTAAAGCTGCGTCTGTGTACAGGAAGTGCTGCCGGGGCATCAACACTAACCCTGACGCACAGCAAGCCTTCTGCACTCAGCCTCATTAAATCCTATCAGATCGCGAGAGATGGCGGATGGCAGCGAACCCAGCGGCTGCTCCGCCCTCTCCCTGTGACCCCGGGCCAGCGGAGCCACATTTCGGGGCTGGGTGTTAGGTTCCATACGTTGGAGTATAGTGTGAGCGGCACAAGCACTTCTGCGGGGTATTAGCGCCATCGCAGCATACAGCAGACTGCTAGGTTTGCGCATTAAGTGTGAACGGCAAGGCATTCAAACACTAATTACAGTCAATCTATAGGTTGGTATTGTTCAAACATTTGAGTTTAAAATCTGTTGGGAATTTGTGGAACTTAGTTTTACAATAACAACTGGAGCAGAAAAAGTGCAAGTGTGACTTTGTAATGACCAAAGTTTGACAGTAGTTCTCAAAAGTGACGAGTGCAATCTGGTATATTGAAATTGTTTTATATGACACTGATTTGAAGGAAAACATACTTGTTGGGATCATGTGACATTACAACATTTTAGAAAGCTTATACAAAAGTTATAGGCTCCATCCGAAATTGGCTGACAATACCTCCTTCTTTCTCCTTTCAGAGCTTCGTTATGAGGTCAACACTTAGGACAAGGACGTGGGAGGAGCAGTAGCTGCTTTTGGTGGATCTGCATCCTCCTTTTCTATAAAACGTAAACAAATGGGTACAAACTTGCACTAAAAATATTAAATTACCATCAAAAGGGCAGATGCTGATTTATAACTGTTATTCTTTATATGCTTTTAAAGATTTTTAATGAAATACATAATAAAATAAAATAATCTGCTTCAGTGTACATTGTAAGTTAATCTTTGGACCGGCTGTGTTTGGACACTTTCAGTGGATTGTGGGATGTGAGGAAACTCCTGAGGTTGCTATGCTACAGGAGCTATGAAAGAAAGCATAACGTCTCCTTTCCTTTCTCTTTCCTAACTTTACTGATCAATATGGTCCGTGTGTTAGCCCTGCGAGAAGTTGGCCACTGTTCAGGGTGTACCCCGCCTAAGGCCCAAAGTCACTGGGACGGGCTCCAGTCACCCGCGATCCCTGACGGAACAAGCGGTAGAAAATGAATGAATGGTCCGTGCTATGGATAACGATGATGAATATGCGAGTCAATGATCAGGAGAAGCTTCAGAGGCTTATTTAATCAATTCGGATGGAGCCTAAAACTGACCTGCAGACAAGTCAGAATTCTATGGTGAAGTGTCAGACTGCAAATTTGTTGACCTGGTTTATGGTTCATATCTCTGTAATTACTGGACTGAGCCACATGAAACAACAACTGAAATATATCTTCTCTGTCAACATAAATAAACAGAAATGATGTATAAATATATATTTTTTTAATTGACCTCAGAAAGTGGTGCCATTATTAAAGGTCCCATATTCTGCTATTTTGCCCTTTACACAGTCTTTTCTAAGGGCTTTGTTGATAAAATTTTGCGTTGTGCAATATCCATAACATAACAGTTTCCAAAAAACACCCATTTCTTGGACTGGCCCCCCTCCTTGCAAAAGCAAACGGCTCACTCTGCGATCTGACCCCCCCCGAACAGAGAGCAGGCTGCCTCCCCTGCCCAACCCGCGCGCCTCCCCCGCCCAACTCGTGCCGAAGCCTACAGCGGAGATAGTGCGCATGCGCCGTGTGCTCCGGTAAACAGCGATACACAAACACGGGAATAAACCTTTTATCCGTCCTGACAGTGCGTCGTGCTGAGTCCTACGTCCTGGATCTGACCTGGAGTTTGACGATCATGCAGTACCTCAACGACGGACGTTGCCGTTTGGTAAATAACAAGCTAGCTCTTCGATCTGTCGTATCCATCGTGTAATTACTGTGTAGCATTAGCATTAGCTGTTTTTATTCTGCGGCTGCGCGCTTCCCGGAGGCGTGGCTTAAACACCGCGTCATCCTTGTGAGGAGCCCCCGTCTGCCTGCTCAGCCGAGGGGGACAAAAAAGACAGCTCTCTAGCGAAAACATGCGGGAATCAATCAAAAAACCACTTTGAGCACACATACGAGGCCCAAATAGCACTGTAGGAAGGTTAAAAACTCTGAAAAGTCGATTTTGCATGTTATGGGACCTTTAAACTCCAATGGTGTGATTGTTTTCAGTTGAAAGGACTTGAAACCATAAGATCAATATGACAGGTTTGTGGAAGCCAATCCCAAACAAATAATGAAAATGTTCACTCATTTGAGGATTTCTATTTTAAATACTTCCTTCAAAAACAGTAAATCTCCCATAGAGTTAAATAGGCTCTTGTCGACCTGAACATGTTCATAAGTACATTTATACTGTAAATAATCGAATGTGTGAAAGCTTAAATGTTTAAATTGTATCGTATACCCTGTCATTCTGTAGTTTGCGCTGCTGCCTCTTGACCAGGTGGTCGTTGTAAATGTGAATTAATTCTCAAATGAGCGGATAAATAAATACAAAATAAATATTGAGGCTCCTAACCCTCAACCTCACACTCACCTTTCTCTCTCTAAGTTTGGACACAACAATACGCAAAAACCAGCGATGTCTCCCAACTGAGCTCCAAAGATGAAGCGTTAAGAACTTTTCACTCAAGAATAAGTCACTAAACCCACGACGTAAATCAAAGACCTTAAGGAAGCGGAAGAGCGTGTTAACAGGTGCCTCCATTCAAGCAAGCAACTAAACAAAGAGCTTCGGTGCCAGCGATTCCTTTAATTCTAACTTCACAGAGCGCTGGCAAAGGCTTTCACACACACAACACTGTTCGCCACACTTCAGGAAAAAAAAAAAGAATGCGCGAGTAGAAGTTAAAGAGTTTAAACTTTTTGGGGGCCGTTCCTCCCTCCTCCCGGCACGCTGAAGCAATCTGTTTTTGACCGGCACTGTTTTTTGAGGGCCGCAGCTACGGGAGGACCCCCTGCTAGGTCTCTGTACACACATTTAGAAGATGCCAAAAAAGAAAAGGTGGGGGAAAAAAATCAATGGCGCGTTTCTCTTGATGTCTCTTGAAGGCGCTGTGAAAGGAGAAGACCAAACGATTTGTGGCAGATCCCAGCAGACCGGACGCAGGAGAAACGCGAGATGATGGATGTTTTTTTGAGCGAGTTCAAGTGGATCGGGGCTACAAACGGGACAATGGGCGCAGACAAGAGAGGCGGGCCAGGCACAGGTTGTCTCCCCTTTGGTTTGGCTGGAGAATCTGAGCTGTGTACAAGTGGAGCAGCAGGTAGGAAGAGCTTTCAAACGGCCAATAAAAGGCCGTCACACATGAGGCCGTCTGCAGACACGAGCGCTCGGCTGGACTGGGTTATGTACAGGATGCTTCACTGAAATTCACCGAAACAAGGAAAAATGTACTTCATTTTTTTGTGGTGCACATTTAAATAGTATGGGACACGTTACTTTTATGACGGAGGGTTGTCTCCATGAAGATGTTATAGACCCTTCAGAAGATTGTGAACATTGTAAATTTCACAATAGAGGCAAGGTTAAGTGGAACATAAAGGGATTTTAATGGAGAAACAGGCATTGACCTCAGAATATCACAAAATCCAAGTTGTTTAAACACATTTACAATAGTGTTTTATATGATTTATTTAGGTAATAAGAGATTATGACAGACACTTGGCATTTTTGATCAAAGCAAAATCCCGAGTTTTAGGTTTTACTGGACAAATAATTCTCATTACTCAGCAGAAGTACGATACCGATACCGTTTTGTCACGATTCCATACTCTTGATATGTGAGTCACCATTTCGATATCGATACATTTTGTTTGTGCTTTTATGTGTGCTCCTTGGAGTAAGTTGTTTATTTGGGTTAATGATTAGACTATAGCTTTGGATTTTTCATCATTAAAAAATAATTGTTTGTCATAAGGAGCATATGTGCTTATGAAATATGCTACTTACAGGCTATAGACATACAGGACAATCACCATCAGACTTCACATGAAAAGTTACATATGTTACTTTTTTTTTTTTTTTTTTTTTTTTTTTTGGGTGTGTTGAAGAGTGTTGTTTATGTATTAAGACAATCTAGAGCTGGGCAATTTGACATGAATATTAAAAGTTCTGTATCTGATTTTTATGGTCCTGAAAAAGTTCATTTTAAACTGTCCAAACGTATTGCTCACTTTCTTAGCGCATTCCTAGCTTCCAAATTTTCCCTTTGTTGATTTTATAAACACTTTTCACAAACAATAGAAAACATCTGAAAAGAGTCCAAATCTGACCACTGCTGCTCCAAAAGACATGTTTTTACTGACAAAGGATTGGCATTGGACCTCTGCATTAAGAAGACTCAAGCTGATTATTGAAATGACTGAGATGAATCTCAATTAAAATGTGATTAATTGCAGAGCCCTATGGCAATCCATCAGAAATGTGCTAATGTGTCTGTAAATGTCTTGGTTGAGGTTCAAGTGTCGCACAATACATGAATGGACTGTAAAACTAACTATAAAAGTGCACAATCATATGAACAAGAAAAAAATAAAAATAAATAATGCATAAAAAAGAAATTAAAATGATTTCATATAATTAACTTCAAAATAAAAAAAAACGCATATGAATAAAACTTTCAATTTATAACAGAATTGAGTGTCTCGTTTCTCATTCTGTGATATTTGTGCCACTCTTACATTTTAAGATTTCTTTTTAACTTCTACAAATGCTGCTTTCATCTTCCCATCTGAAACCCAGTTATTTTTACGGTACTGCTAACACACCACCATGTCTTGTCCTAATTTTATAGCGGTGCAACCGTCACAATTTTCAATATTTCAACATTCCTGCACATGATTGAAGGGCTTGGTAATTGGGTGCACTGGACACGGGTTATGAAAAATAACATTTTCACAAAATCAAAGTCAGGTAAATACATTGCCCAAAATACCACAAAAACTTTTCTAACTATGTAAAATTTTTGGTGAAGGATCTACTACATGCTTGTCTCCATGGATACGTTATTGCATTGCCTGGAATGTTCCGCAGTACGGCAGTGAACAGCAATAACTTTTTTTTGTGTGCAATAACTATTTGTAGTTGAATAAATGCAAGGCAGCTTCAATGCACATTTGTGGCACAGTTACATATTGCATCTTTAAGGGTTTGTTCACGCTTTTTCATTTGGTTCTGATTTGAGCCTAGTTTAGTCCTGATGTAGACTTGGCTTAGGTCCTGATCAGATCCTGGTCCAGGTTAAGTTCCAGATTTAGTCCCAGCTTAGTTGTAATTAAAAGAAAAAAAAAAATCACAAATTATAGTTAAAGGACACATATTATGCATTATTTGTAATGTTTTTTGCCTTTAAACATTCTCTTCACTATCTTTACTTTGACATCTCATGTTTTAGAACTAAAAATCATTTTTTTCTTAAAAACAATGTAACTTTATCACAGCCTTGTGAGATGCCATATTAACTTGGAGCTACAGGCTGCAGAGGCAATTACATGTGTATATTGACCTTATTCCGGAAGTTGCCGTACGCGCCGCCGTCTTGTTTCTGTTGCATTAGTTCGCATGGAGCAGACGAGCTCAATAGAAAATAAGTTCTACATGGACTAAAAAGCCGTTTTCAGGCCTCAGGAAATCGGTGCATTGTTGACTTGTTGTTGCTCGTGTTCATTAAACATTTTACACAAATCAACCTACTTTATGTAACATTTTAGCGGCGAGACATTTTCCTCGTTCGTCATTAGCTTTAACGGAGTTCTCGTCAAACGGAAGTGCGTTTACAACAAAAGTGCAAAAAAACGGCAAAAGTGGGCGGGGCAGAATAAGGTCAATAGACTACGGTTTGATATGCTGCTGGTATGCTAAGCTATCGAGCAGTTACAGTCATCGTGTTTAGATGACAAAAATGCTCAGAGCGAGTCTGGGGGATGATTTATTAAGGACTTAAAAACAGCAGAAGATTCTCGGATAAGTGACGTCTAAAATAAAAAAAACCCACATCACACATCGGGAGATTTCAGCAGGGAGTGTCGGAGGGAGAGGATTTTCAAACAAGCATTGTTAGAGCATGATTAAAGGCTCACAAAAGTCACTAAAGCATAATATGTGTCCTTTAATGAAAAGTAATGAAGTACCTGTTCAAAAATGCACTTCTGCCACAAATGTATATTTTCTGTATTTCAAACCGGTTTAAAGAACTATGTTTAGTAAAATCTGAATTATAATCACGTTCACAAGGTTTAGTGAAATGTGTAGTCAAACCTGACCCCTAAGGCAGGATGTGACCAGGAGAATGCTCAAAATAATCCCACAGTTGTCTCACATCCTAAGTAGAGACAAAGAGCATGCACAGTAAAAACGTACTTACGTAAAGTAAGTATACCTAAAAATGTCACTTGAGTACAGTACTTTTACTTCGTACTGTGTAAATATTCTAATTATGTAGAATTTCCCTCAAAGTAATAAAGCAGAAAGCCTAGTCCTCCTATCACCAGCCTCTCCTTCGTCACTCCCTCTTTCTTCTCTAATAATTACCAATGTAAATGTCTGGCATTGAATGAATGCAGGACATGTGTAATACGATGTCATAGCTCAACGTTTAGTCCAATTACGCGAGGGCCTGAGAGCAGGAGAGTAATGGTGTGACAGGGGCCTCATTAGGGCCACTCTCTGCATTAGAGGCCTGTCTCTCACATGGACCCTGATTGAGGTTATTAAACTATGTCATCTGCACATCCTCACAAAGAGACAGAGACATTTGTTCTGTCCCACCAAAATCCACTGGGGAGTTTGAACATGTTTACAAAGCAGGAATTCGGCCCAATATTCAAAAGATGTTGATAATATTCGTCAAAACAAAGTCAGACTAAGAATTAAGTGAGTATCTAGAAAATAAGTGATAATCAAGACATATTAGGGTTGAATGATTTATCAAAATATAAATGAAATTGAGAATCAAATGAATGTCTCAGGCAGAGAAGAACAGGTCTTGTCTTTTACTATATAAAATAACCCTTTAATTTAGACATCCACAACCTCTCATGTGTGACACCTGTATTAGTTTAGAAGGCAATGGAATATTTCAGGTCTTTGTTAACGCTTATAATGTATTATTTTGACTATGTGTGGTGGAAATTGTGTCCAACATCTTTGACAACAGTGAGACATCGTCTCCATAAACTCAGATGAGTACTATTTTACAGTCCATTTCAGGCAAATGTAGGTGAATAGGGACAAATCTTAAATTAATTTTAAAATTAATTTTAAATCATTTTAAAATGCTTCTACAGTTTACTCATAAGAAATGTAAAAAAAAGCCATTGTGTAATGTTTTCATATCTACATCATATCACACATACATTTTATATGTAAACATGTAAACTGTATGATTGTCAAAATCTTGTTAAGTCCAAGTTTGATGTGTTCAGGTGCTACTTTAAGGGTCAGTATTTATTTATCTACAAGAGAAAAATGCATACAAACAGACAATGTTCTATATAAATCTAGGCATACAAGTTGATTAAATAAAATCATGTAACTTTTTTTAGCTGAAGATTGGACAATGTTGTGAGAGCAAACTGACCAAAAAACGTAATAAAAAAAAAAAATTAAAAAAGGGTCTCCTCTTAATCAATTAGTATTCCATGTAAACAAAGACTGTGTTTTGGCATGTGTATCTAGTAGGAAATGGGCTCTTCACATTGTACACAGTAGGGAGACTTTCACTCGCTGAAACATGTGCAATTCAGAGTTAATGCAAATAACTATTTTCCTCAGTTAAGTAATGTGTGGGTGTATTAAACACAATCAAACTGAGGGTTCAGTTGACATTCATTTCTGCGTACAATCTGATAACATATGGGATTTTCTTAAAGGGTTTCCATGAACCTCCTCTTACTTTGCCTAGAATGGTACACAGTATGATAAAAACTCACTATCTTGAATGCAATAAATTTTACTGACAATAAACTTGGCCTTGTGGCGTCTCCACAGAGATAGATTAATGAAATAAAATGTTACAATACAACAAAGAGTTACCCAAAAAGCACATCACATCACTGACTTCACTCCAAACTTTTGAAAAGGAAAACACTAGTCCGACTGCGTGTGTCTGCTGAAGTGCTGATCTTTGGCTTTCCTTGGTGTCATTACAGAAACAATCTAGTCAATCTGCATAATCTCTGAGCTAATTATAAGCCTGACTTGTCACATAACCTCCATTCTAATTTTTCATGGCGTCAATGGAAAACTAAAAAGGACCAAAATGTTATATGACACTTGGGTTCCATAGAGAGCTCAAAGTCCTAATCCCTCACAAACAACTTCATTGTCATCATCACGCCTGCTGACTCCTGATCCCATCACACCAACTTTGGTCGTCATGGGAACATCTTGGACAAATACAAATCGTGTGCTTGTTTTAGTGGTAAAGGTCAGTGACATTGGGTTGATTTTAATAGTATTTGAATCATCTTGTTAATTCAGATGAAGCAAGAAATGTTCATATTTTCAAGGGCCATATATCTAGATCTAACTTTAGTTCAACTGCAATGAACATCAAAATGCTTGGCCTGTCGCAGTGATATTTTGATAGATTTAGCCTCTTACTGTGAACCAGGAAAGCTAACCACTCTGCCACAATGCTGATAGAAGTTGACTCTGCTATTCTTCATCTCCACATTTTTTCTTCACCATAATCTTCATAATCGATAGTCTACTCTTAGGATGAATTTACAATACATTTTTGATTCAAATCAGGATCTGTTTGCCTGGATAGTTCTGTTCATTTGAATGTGCAACTGAATACTGATAAAAAATAAAAAATAAAACAAGGAAGTGGACTGCTTTGGATCAAGACTATTATATAAAACACTCTGATATTATAATCGAATAAATCCATGTAAGCACTTACTTTACACGCCCTTGTGCAGCGATTATTCTGTAAACTCTGTAGTTATATTTCTCTCTGATTATACAAAATAACAAGGATTAATTATTTCCTCCTCCCTATGTCTGCAGTCCATTTCTGTGCTCAGCGTACCTCGAAAGCTTGTTCAGATCATAAAGTCTGTTGTTAGGGATCCAGAATACACACTTCGCCAATATTTTACGAAGTGAGTCCAGTCACCACCTTCTATTCTTACCTCATATTTTCCAGTCCTGTGATATTTTATCCTTTCTTTTTTCCTCGTTAGGAGACATATTTGCTCTGATCATTGTCCCTGATTTGCTAATCCACCTGTAAATCATTCATTAATTCATTCATTCATTTTCTACCTCTTATTCCCGTTAGGGGTCGCGGGTGACTGGAGCCCATTCCAGTGACTTTGGGCCTTAGGACAGACTTAGCACCCTGGACAGTGGCCAACTCGTCGCAGCTGACACAGAGACAGAGACATGGACAGACAACCATTCACTCTCACATTCATTCACTAGGGACAATTTAGAGTTATTATTAATTAAATTAATTAACCTGAACACAGTCATGTCTTTGGACGGTGGGAGGAAGCCGGAGACCCCGTAGAGAACCCACTGTAACACAGGGAGGACATGCAGACTCCACCCAGACTAGTCTCAATAAGATTCTTTGGTTCAGTCCAAAACTCACTTTCCCGTTTTTTACACCAGCCCAAATGTACTGTACTTGCATGTGTTACAAACTTAACCGGACCATACAGTGTAAGTGTGAAAGCCCCTTTGATCTCTGATATTATTCAGCACTTGAGTATAAAAACAGTCAACAGTCCCACATGTCTAACAGCAGCGTAACAGCATATCATTATATATTATTGGCCTCCATCCACCATCCACAATGGCTTCCTGTTCACAAGCATTAGTCCATCACCACTCATGCCGTCTTCTGTCACGATGTTAACAAGCACACTCGCTAACATCCTCTAACCTCAACATTATCATCTTAAATCTGCTTGCTAACACCTCCGCGGCCCCGAGCTGTTATTCCGCTAACATTTGTAGGGCCATGCATCACTTTGGCGGCCGCACACAGGTAGATAAAGCTCAGCCACTTCAGCCTCTGTCGCCTAGAAATGTCAATTATGGCATTTCCCCCTGGCATTTGTGTGTAATGGCCGACATGAGCGACGCGGAGTCGGTGTGATTATGTTGGGCACGGAGCGGGGGCTGGGGACTTGTTTATTGATTGCACTCTCTTGAGGCACGAGTACGTTTCAATAAGCACATAATATGAATCAGATTAAGGCAAATGAATGGCAATATTTGGTTTGTACACTGTAAAAAAGGAAGGTTTTTGTTTGTTAAATGGACCTGAATTCTGAACAATGATTTGTGATTTTGAGGAGTGTGCACTACCTTTGAGTGTGGTGAGGTATAGTAAGGTGAATTAAGTCAGAACCCCTCAGGGTAAAGTCAAAAACCTGAGGTTGATGGTTAGCAGTGGCCAGCAGAAGGATTAAAGGTACCCAATTTTTGCATGAAATTAAGTTATAAATATATAATTAAAGTTTTGCCCCAGTACCGATATTGTAAAAGCAGCTCTATGAACATGTTTAAAATGTAAAAAATCATGTTTTAAGACTGTAAAAATCAGGTACAGTGCCTCTAACTTATTGTGCATGTTTTAACCATTGTGCATGTTTAAAAAGAGAGACCAGAGCACACCCACCCGCACACATTTACCCATCCCACACATTATTGTCAAGAATAACTTTCATTTTAGAGTTTGATTGCTTGACTGATTTTAATTCCAGACATTTTTCAGTTTAGTTTGTTTTGATTTTTTTTTTTTCTTTTAAAAAATGCCTTTTCAGAAAGAAATTTGCACTGTACTTAATTTGTGAAAAAAAAAAAAAAAAAAAAAATGCAGTCATAAAGGCAGTTGTTTTTGGCCCTCCAAGTTTGTTCTTATTATTAACATAGTTTACGTGTTAACATAGTTTACATATGTTCGCCCGCCCGCCCGCCCGCCCGCACACACACATATGTATATGCTTATGTCACAAGCGAGATTTGAACTGATGAACAAAATGCAGACCCTCCAGACAAGTAAAACTATACCATTCCCATTTCCCTTGTAGATCTTTGAAGTAATCAGGTCTGATGTGGTCCAGGCTGAGTTCCTTGTGCAGGACTCTGGCAGAAGCTGTTTATCCACACCTGCTGCAGCGTGCCTGGTTGTTAGCATAAATAAAGTGAATTTGGTGTGAAGTTTAGAGAAGGTGTCGTCTCCTGCAGCAGTGTGCAGGTGTGTCTCTCCCTCATTATTCAGTAGGAGGATTATTGTTACCTCGTTAGAATTTCAGGCTTTTGACAAATTGGATTGTTTTAATGCTTTACTCAAGAAAATCAAGCTCTGGACTGCTTTTCAGTTTCAATTATGGACTCTGCATTGACTTACCTCTAACAATATTTACAGAAAATAACTTGCGATAAATAAAATTATTACACTACAAATATATTTAAGTGAGAAGGACAGGTTTTTCAACCTATTTGGTGAATAATACATTTTGTTAATAAAAGACAAAAAATATGGTTGTACAAGTAGCAGTATGTTAAGCAAAGTTATAAAATATGTAGAAAAAGACAGGAGAGCTGAGTTCTCAAACATATTGCACACACTAGGGATGCGTCAAAAGGTTCGGTACAATTTACACGCAAGAAACACATTTTTCCAATCAATTCCAATTCAACAAAATACTTTTTTTCTCTGTGTAATGTATACATTTGAGGAGTTTTGCCCAGGGTAAAACATGGTTGCTAATTAAGATAGAATCTCCTAGTGAAGAAAAATTATAAACCTTAAAAAATGCTAAACTGGGACAACCATTGGAACAGTTATGTAATTATCTAAATTAAGTTTTAATAAAATGAGAAATCCAACTTGTGAAGACTATAAATGTGTGATACAATTTTGCACTTTGGCCCAGGTCCCCCTTGAAAAAACAAGGTTTCAATCTCAACAGGTTTTTATCTGGTTAAATAAATGTTAATAAATAAAATAGGCACTTTAAATGTGCAGGACCTGATTTTTACTTTCTTAAAAATGCGAAAAACAGAAATAGTTCATTTGAAACAGTTTGCAGTGGTCCAAATTCATTACTCACTTTCCCTGAGCAGAGTTTACCATCACAATAAAGCTAGCAAACATTACCATGTTAACAGCGCACTTTCTGTTTTACGGAGAATAAAACGCTCTAATAACTAGGTGCAGAGAGCGGTCTCATTTTTAACCTAACAGCTGCTTTTCCAGTGCTTCTGTACTGGGGCAAGACAGATGTACATAATGGGGCGCCATTACATTGACCAGTCTTCACATTGACATTACAAGATGGAGATAAGTCTGTTATCTAAAGTTCGGGAGCAGGACCACACCTCATCCACGCAGCTCCACCAGGCCCAGCAAAGGATTCAGCTCCAGCTGCTCCAAAATCACCTACACTGCCTCCAGTAAAGAGCTCATCAGCTGCAGCACCACAAAGATCTCCACCGCCCCCAGTGAAGGGTTCAAGCTCAACATCCGTCCCCCCTCCCTCGGGGTCCTCATCACAGGCAATGGACCGGTCAGTGACAGGCCCAGCAGCTGCCCTGTCACCACCCCTACCCTCAGACCAGTCCTGGGTCCCCCCTGCAACATCTACTCCCACTCAATCATCACTCTCCCTTTCATCTCCACCTTCACCCAGGGACCTTCCCAACCATTTTGAAAGTCTGATCAAATCAGGAGTAAAGATGGTTCCACTCACACCTAATTTAGCAAGATCAAGAGTTCTGATGTCAACAATGATGAACTCTTCCCCGTACAAATCTGTGCCCACCATACCACCCAGGAGCTTCAACTCTCCTGCTTCACCAAAAAAACGACCTGCACCTCCACCCCCTTGCCTTTCACCTGGTCCATCACCCAAAGCCCTCCCAGCTCTCCCCACTCAGCCTTTGCCCAAACCTCCTCCAGGTCTCCCCCTTCGCCGCCCTCCCCCACCTCCCCCCAGAACTGTTATCTCCCATAGCTAGGATGTAGTGGGTCTCAGCGTTGCCGGGACTTATGGTCATGAAAATGGTCAAACAAACCCGGGGCCCTGTGTTATATCTGTAGTCACGTCACACAGACTGGAGAACAGAAGGACAGTTAGACTGTCCAATCTTAGAAATTTAATTCATATTCCCTGTGAAAAGATAACGTCCAGTCACATTGAAACCAATCTGAAACTTGCTGCGCTTAATGTCAGATCATTATGTAACAAATCACTTTTAATTAATGATTTTATATCTTCTTATAATCTTGATTTTATGTTTTTAACTGAAACATGGCTTGACAAAAACACGGGAATGTAGTTCTAATAGAAGCGACTCCACCGAGCTTCAAGTTTGAATCTGAAACACGCGACAACAAAAAGGGTGGAGGTGTCTGTGCAGTTTTTAGAGATAAAATAGTTACCCAGAGGTTGTTTTTTGGGGTGTTTTCATCATTTGAGTATTTATCTTTTAAAATGGAGCTAAAACAGTCTCCCTCCATACTCTACATTGTCCTGTACAAGCCTCCCCAGCACTGCCAAGGTTTTATTGATGATTTTACTGAGATGCTTTCAGTTGTATGCACAGACTTTGACGGTTTGGTCATTACAGGTGATTTCAATGTTCACGTGGATAATGTTTGCGACAGAAACGCTAAAGAGCTTGATGCTGTCCTTGAAACCTTTGGTCTTACTCAGCATGTGAGTGGCCCCACTCACAGCAGAGGACACACTCTGGACCTGCTAATTACTAAAGGGGTTAATATTTCAAACGTCAGTGTGGTCGATGTGGCACTGTCTGATCATTTCTGTGTTTTCTTTGACCTGTCTGTTATTCCCAAATCACCAACTGGTCCTGCAGTTGTTCGGAGGAGACACATAAATGACAGCACAAGTGCGCTCTTCATTGAAATGATAATGATAATGATAAACTTTGAAAATCCATCATGTTCAAATGTTGACAACTTTTTAAATTCTGTTACATCTAATATCTTGAATGTTCTGGACACCATTGCTCCTATGAAGGTTAAAATGGTTAAAAATAAGCAGAAGGCGCCATGGAGGAATAATGAGTCAGTCAGGGAAGCTCCAGATTCATAAAGAGATTTATAGAGAAAGGTTGTACATGTACAACCTCATTTTATGTAAAACAAGGGAAGGATTTTTTTCTGAAATAATTGGAAATTGCAGTAATAACTCGCGTGCTCTGTTTGCAACAGTAAACAGACTAACAAACCCTCCAATTCTGCTGCCATTAGAACTAATTTCCACAGCTAAGTGCAATGAGTTTGCAGTATTCTTTAATGACAAGGTTCAGGGCATTAAAAATGCCATAAATTCCACAGTGCAAATAATAACTTTAAAACCACCTACACATTTAGAGCTGACTCAGTTTGCGCCTGTAACTGACAAAACTGTCCAAGAGATCATCACCAGTCTGAGTTCTTGTACATGCTGCCTTGATGTGTTACCCACCAGATTTCTAAAGTCTGTTCTGAGCACTTTGTTAACACCACTCACTCACATAGTTAACATGTCGCTTCAATCTGGAACATTCCCAAGGGCCTTGAAAACTGCGGTCATTAAGCCTCTCTTAAAGAAGAGCAGTCTTGATGCCTCAGAACTGAAAAATTATCGGCCCATCTCAAATCTGCCATTTTTAGGCAAAGTCCTCGAAAAGGTTGTTTACCAACAGCTCACTGACTTCCTCTTAATAAACAACTCATTTGATGTTTTCCAGTCAGGTTTTAGACCTCATCACAGCACTGAGACTGCTCTTATCAAGGTGACAAATGACATCCGCCTGAACACTGACGCGGGCAAAGCCTCAGTCTTAATTCTGTTAGATCTGAGCGCTGCTTTTGACACTGTCGATCATAGGATCCTCCTACAGAGACTAGAGGACTGGGTGGGCATCACTGGCACTGCCCTAAATTGGTTGAAGTCCTACCTTGAGGACAGAGAGTACTTTGTTGAGATTGGTAACTGTGTCTCAGACCACGTGAGCTTGACCTGTGGGGTGCCCCAAGGGTCAATCCTGGGACCCCTTCTGTTCAACCTCTATATGCTGCCCTTAGGTCAGTTAATACTCAGCACAAATGTGTCTTATCACAACTACGCAGATGACACTCAGATCTATGTCTCACTGACGGCAGGTGAATATGGACCAGTGGATTCACTCTGTCATTGCATCCAACAGATCAGCTTGTGGATGCAAAACAATTTTCTTCAGCTAAACTCAGACAAGACTGAAATCATCGTCTTTGGGCCGCAGAAACAGAGAGAAAGTGTCAGCAGTCACCTCCAGTCTCTCGCTCTAAAACCGACAAATCAAGTTAGAAATCTGGGGGTAATAATGGACTCAGACCTGAACTTTAACAGCCACATCAAATCAATAACATCAACAGCCTTTACCACCTAAAAACATTGCCAAAATTAAAGGTATAGTGTCTAAACCAGACTTGGAGAGACTTATCCATGCATTTGTCTCCAGTAGGTTAGACTACTGCAACGGCCTGTTCACTGGCCTCTCCAAACGAGCTGTAAAACAGCTGCAGTACATCCAGAATGCTGCTGCTCGGGTCCTGACAAGAACCAGGAAGTACGATCACATTAGTCCTGTGCTCAGGTCTCTGCACTGGCTTCCTGTGGCTCAGAGAATTGACTTTAAAGCAGCTCTGCTTGTGTTCAAGTCTCTCCACGGCCAAGCACCAAAGTACATCTCTGACATGTTAGTGCCATATGAACCATCTCGTACTCTGAGGACCTCAGGGACCGGCCTCCTGCAGGTGCCTAGAGTCAGGACTAAACATGGGGAATCAGCATTTCAGTTTTTTGCAGCTAAAATCTGGAACAGTCTCCCTGAAGATGTGAGACAGGCCTCCACTCTGACAATGTTTAAATCCAGGCTAAAAACAGTTCTCTTTAGACGTGCATACGACTGAAAGATCTATCTGCACTCTTCTCTTTTAAAGCACTTTATTTTAAAATGATTTTAAAATGATTCTGTGTGTCTTTTTGTATTTTGTGATTTTAATGCAATTTTTCCTGTTTATGTAAAGCACTTTGAATTGCCCTGTGTACGAATTGTGCTCTACAAATAAACTTGCCTTGCCTTGCCTTGCCTTCCGGTGACTATTCTATTTAAACTTCCCGGTCACACACACCAGTGTTCGTTATTTCGTGCCCCTCCCTCCCACCCTCTTCTAATTGTTCTGTCTTATCCTTTAGTCGGGGGGTATCGAGGCCCGGGAGCCTGCTGCCCTCATCGCTAGAAGCCCCAAAACGGCATTGATCATCTACTCTCATGCATTTTATCGTTCTTGATCGCCAATAAACTTCTGCATCCAAGCTTGAGGTTGTGGTCCTTGCTAGTGAAATGAAATAAGTAAAGTAAGTAAGTAAATAAATTGTCAATCAAGGCTACTTTTGCTCAACAACCAATCACCTCTGAAGCTATTCCTGTAAATGCACTATCTCTCCTCCATCATGCCATGTCAGCCACAACCAAACTCTCTGAATAGTCTCCACCACTGCAGCACAAGCATCAGCCTCTTCAACCTTTCTATCTCCACTTATTTTTCTCAAATCATTTGCTCTTTTCTCTTAGTACCAGAGTTTATCCCTTTCCATAAACGATTCAGTACACCTCCCTCCTTTGTCTTCTCTTTGTTGAATTGCAATGTAATGTGTTACCGTACCACTCCGATGGAGAAATAGTTGTTGATGATGCTGTAGGGAGCGGGGTCTCCTTGCTCGTCCTTGTCCGTCGGGGTCACGTCGATCCTCCAGCGGTCCAGTAACACCTCCGAACTGTTCTCCACGTCGCGGAGGATCTTCAGTAGGCTCTCCCCCTCGTAACCTTGGGAATATATGGCACAGTGGTAGTAACATTGTGGAGCTTTGCAAATGTGCAACAATCAGTTTGAGACTAGTCAATGGCTATTTTGTCTGTTGTCATTTAATATATGATTTTCTTATGTTATTTTATGCATCAAATGCATGTTTTCAATGAAAGCCAGAATACTTTCAGGTTTTAAGTCCACCACTTAGATGCTTTCAAAAGTATGTGTACCCATCAGACTACATGACATTAATGTCTGCATTAATTATAATATTATTGGTCTTTAGACATGATCTTGAGGGGGGTGGGGGGCTATCAGTTAACAACCTACCTTGACATGCTAATACAGGATGCAGCTGTAAAAATTTCTACCGTTAACATAATAAATGTGGGAAATTCAAAACCTAGAGTTTTTGAGAGTTTTGTTTTGGAGAGGACCTCACAAACAGGATTGTAATGTTGTAACAAGGCTAAAAGCTCAAAAAAGCCAATATTGCATAATATGTATCCTTTATATGTATCCTAAGATACTTATTTTCAATGAGATCCTCTAATTGCACAAATGTTGCAATACGTATTAAATGTACATTTAATACAGATATATACAGATAGACAGTGGAACATTTCAGACAAGCCAATAAGGCGGCAGTAGGTGGCAGAGAGATTGTCTTCTGATTCACCTGCTCCCGCAGGTGAATACTGCCGTTATGTCCTTGGGCAAGACATTTAACCCACCTTGCCCCCAGTGTCTGCGTACTCTGGTGTGTGAATGGGTGAATGGTTCCTTGATGTAAAGCGCTTTGAGTGCCTTGAAGGTGGAAAAGCGCTGTATAAAAAGGTGACCAATGACATCTGAGACAAGCAGGTGGCAGACCCGCTTTCAAAAAAGTTACATAATGCAGCATTAATTAATTAATTCACAGTGCATCATACTTCAAGCTCATTCAAAACTGAGAGCCGACTGATTCAAACTGCTAAACTAATACTGGAATAACAAGCATTTCAGAAAGGATCCGAAAGAAACGATTATTTTAGTAGTCGACTATTCACTGATTCATTTTTAGATTCGTCAACTAGTTGAACAATTATTCCTCTTTTACCAAGTAAAGGTTGAACTATAGTGACTGAAGGCTCCACGATATTTAAATATAGTGTTTTATTGAGGAAAATCTGAAATTGTTTATTCTTTTTGACAACAACAATTAAACTGAAACAGGCTGTTCTAATGAAAGCTTTGGGACCAGACTTTAAAAGCCCAAATCTGTGCAAAAATTTTGATTCAGTGTCATTTCCTGTCACACTTAAAAAAACAACAACTCAAAACCCCCTCAAAACAGAACTCAATGCCCCCAAACATGAACTCAGTAATGAGTAGCGCCAGCGTTATTTTTGATCACTTTGCATGCTTGATGCAAGTGTTCAAGGAGACGAGATCTTTGAAGACATTTTTGGTTTTTGAAGCCCTTCAGTGTCAGTTGTGTCTGATGTTATTAGGCTGCAGTCGGCACCAGTAACTAGGTTAATTTGGAGGATCGTCCAGTGTCTTTAAGGACGGCCAATCCTCCGGCTCAGTTCTGGGGTAATATTTTTCTTGACTTTTTTGCTCCATAACCCTCAGGATCTTTTAAGAAATTCCAAATGACTGTCTTACTGCGTTGCAACAATGGAGAGAGGCCCTGCTTATGCAGCTCAACAACCCGACCACGGTCAAACGAAGGTCAAGAGAATGTTTTTTTTCTTTGCTATCAGAATGTCATAACAGTGTGAATACTTGACAGAAAATGACTGAATCTACAGTTTTGCACAGATTTGTGCTTTTAAAGGCATTTGGTCCAAAATCAAATTTTAATCTGCTGCAAAACAGCCTATTTCAGTTTAATTGTTGTTTTCAATAAAATGTTTACTCAAACTTTTTTTTGTCTCACTCCCATTTCTTTTTGCATATTGAAGCTCTACTTGAAGCTCTACTTGAAGCTCTACTTTTAACCGTTCAAAATGTGACTTCAATCTTCTTCACCTTTGATTAATCACTTCGCCATATTAAGGACCAAAGGCTGGAGCTTAAAAATAGGTCATCTGTGCTAAATCCCCTGTGACCCCGTGTGTCTAAATGCAGTGTGGTGTGGTACCTCCTCCCCAGCGCAGACATCGTGCCAGGTCGTTGCCCGTGCCAAGGGGAAGTATGCACACGGGGGGGTTCCGCTCCAGGTTGGCCTTATCTGTGGCAGAGCAAAACACAGTGTATCAATGCCAAGACAACCATTCAGCCAACAGCCAATTGTAACACACAATTACATGATGGCTTTACATATGCATTATCTCCTCTTAAATATTGTTGGTTAATTGAGGCCACTGATTTTAGAGCAACATAAAACTAATACATGATGTAATATATTTGTGTTTTGTGTGTACGGCAGGCAGCAGCTCCCAATTCATTCACTTCTGTGAGAAGTATAATTCAAATCACAGATGAAAATAATTATTATAATTATTTTATCTTTATTTTCCTGCCTTTTTTGCCGACTTTGGACAGGACTGAGTGAGGCAAAACATTGGAGAGAGCATGTGTTCATTTTAATTTAGTTTTAGTATGTGCTAAAGTTGTTGTAGTCAACATTTAATCTTTAGTTTTTCCAGTTGACCAAAGTTTTATTCAAATTATGATACCAAATATATAGCACTATGTGGGCTTTTACCTATTGATTGAATCTAGAGACTGATGAGCTCTGCCTATATTTTTTTACAAACTCACCCACACTCAACTTATAAAAGAGCAGAGTAGTCCCTTCACACTTAAGTGTTGAAATAATGTTTTATTATATTATATCATATATATACACCAACCTGTGCACTGCCTGGATCGATTACAAGAAAGCCTACGACTCAATGCCCCACACATGGATCACTGAGTGCTTGGAGATGTACAACATCAATAGGACGCTAAGGGCCTTCATAGCAAGCTCAATGAGGCAGTGGAAGACCAACCTCGAGGCCAGTGGTAAGCCACTTGCACAAGTGTCCATCAGATGTAGCATATACCAAGGAGATGCACTGTCCCCACTGCTGTTCTGCATAGGTCTGAACCCCCTCAGCAAGATAATCGACAAGACTGGCTATGGATACCGACTCAGGAATGGGGCCACCGTCAGTCACCTCCTCTACATGGATGACATCAAGCTGTATGCTAAGAGTGAGCGAGACATCGACTCACTGATCCACACGACCAGGATCTACAGCACTGATATCGGGATGTCATTCGGGTTGGAGAAGTGCAGTCGGATGGTAACAAAGAGAGGGAAGGTAGTCCACACAGAAGGGGTCTCACTCCCAGAGGGAACAATAGCAGACATTGAGGATGGGTACAAATACCTTGGATGACCACAGGCAAATGGCAACCTCGAAGAGGCAACGAGGAAAGTGGCAACAGCCAATTACCTCCAGCGAGTAAGGCAAGTCCTAAGAAGTCAGCTCAATGACAAGAACAAGTCCTGGGCGATAAACAGCTACGCCCTGCCAGTGATCAGATACCCTGCAGGCATAATAAGATGGCCAAAGGAAGAGATACAGACCACAGACGTTAAGACACGAAAGCTCCTGACCATGCATGGAGGGTTCCATCCCAAATCCAGCACCCTGAGACTGTACACTAGCCGTAGGGAAGGAGGCCGTGGACTAGTGAGCGTGAGAGCCACTATCCAAGATGAAACATTCAAGATCCACAAGTACATCAAGGATAAGGCCCAGATGACGACGTGCTCAGTGAATGTCTCAGGCAATGGGGAACAGAGGATGAGGTGCCGGAGGAGGGACCATCATGGGAGGACAAGCCCCTACATGGGATGTACCACCGGAACATAACTGAAGTGGCTGATATCAAGAAATCCTACCAGTGGCTAGAGCGGGCCGGACTAAAGGACAGCACAGAGGCACTCATCATGGCTGCACAGGAACAGGCCCTGAGCACCAGAGCGATAGAGGCCCAGATCTACCACACCAGACAAGACCCACAGTGTAGGCTGTGCAAAGAAGCTCCTGAGACAGTACAGTACAGTACAGCACATAACTGCAGGGTGTAAGATGCTGGCAGGGAAAGCATACATGGAACATCATAACCAAGTGGCTGGCATAGTGTACAGCAGGGGTGTCAAAGTCAAATGGACGGAGGGCCAAATAAAACATTTGGCTACAAACCGAGGGCCGGACTGTCCAATGTTCAAATGTTCAAAATTTAACCTACTGAAAACATAACAAATATATTACAATATGATTGGATAAATAAAGCAATATTTTCTTATGACTCTGTCAGTAATTTTTTAATTTCAACAGGCACAAAATACAAATGTCCTTTATATAAAAATAACTCATAACATGAACATTAAATGAATGAAGTGATATTATTCAAGGCACCATTCTCTCATTTAGCAAAAGTGGGCTGAATTTAGGCAACTTCAAAGACATAAATAATATCAACAATTTTCTATCAGTCACTCAACTGAAATAATTTAAAAAATATATTGCATTGAAATACAATAAAATAAAGTGCAAAAATCTCTTAACCAAAAACAAGACTTTCTTCAAGGAAAAGTCATATGTGCATATTTAACTTTTAAACTTGAACAGAGTAAAAACTCTAAATATGTAATTGCTCAGTAATGTTCACTTGTTTGAGGCTGAGGCTGATACTTGGTGGTGTCTCATCTTTTGCACAAGTTCATCAATGTTCGGGGTCAGGCTCTGAGCTGAGGAAATGCTTAGAACTGAGTAAAGGTGTTCAGCAGTAAGTCGACTTCTGTGTGATGTTTTGGTCAGCTTCATTAATGAAAACAGTTGTTCACACAGGTATGTGCTGCCAAACATAGACAACGTTTGAGCAGCCTGGGTGCGCAGCTGGGGCATTGGAGGAAGCGCGCAAACTCCGCAGCACCCACTGCTGCGTATTTTGCCTTCAGCGCATCATTGCATTGTAGCTCAATCAACTCCATTTGGAAGTTTGGCGGTGAGCTTTCTACATCAACTGCAAATGGATTACTGAGCAGTGCAAACCTGTTTTTTTGTGTTTCAAAGTCAGCGTCAATCGGAGTCGGAAGTCAGCGTCGAGTACACAGATTTTATCAGCAAACTCTGCGCTCGGGAAAACACTGGTAGATAGCTTATCTTTCATGGTCTGACAACTAGGAAAGTGGCTCAAGTTTTCTTTCCGCATTTGTGCCTCCCACAGAGTCAGTTTGGTTTGAAACGACTTCACTGTACTGTACATATCAGAGATGACACGAGCCCGACCCTGCAGCTGCAGGTTCATTGCATTCAGATGACTCGTAATGTCACACAGAAAAGCCATTTCACACAAAAAACCTTTCGTCTCGGAGTTGTGTTGTGTCTTTCCCTTTGCTGTCCAAGAACAGACAAATCTCCTCACGAAGCTCGAAAAATCTGTGCAGCACCTTTCCCTGGCTTAGCCACCGCACCTCAGAGTGATGGGGCAAATCACCATGCTCCTTTTCTAACTCACTCAGAAATGCCTTGAACTGGTGGTGATTTAAACATTTGGCTCTGATAAAGTTAACTGCGCATGTGATGGTGCTCATTACATGTTTCATTTTCAAGGCTTTACCACACAACAACTCCTGGTGTATGATACAGTGATAAGCTGTCAGCTCACCTGTGACGTTTTCCTTCTGCATCTTCTCCCGTATCTTTGCCACCAGTCCACTCCTATGTCCACACATCGCAGGTGCTCCGTCTGTTGTCAAACCCACGAGTTTTTCCCAAGGCAGCTCCATCTCGTTTACACATCTTGAGACCTCTTCATACAAATCATGTCCTGTAGTTGTGCCATGCATAGGACGTAACGCCAACAACTCCTCTGTCACGTTTAGGCTGGAGTCCACTCCGCGGATGAAAACTGACAACTGGGCAATGTCAGAAATGTCTGTGCTCTCGTCCACAGCCAGGGAATATGCGATGAAATCTTTTCCCTTTTTAACAAGCTGCTCTTTTAGATTCATAGACAATAGGTCTACTTGCTCAGCAATGGTATTTCTGCTCATGCTGACGTTTAAAAAGAGCTGTCTTTTGTCTGGGCAAACTTCGTCACAGACTTTAAGGATACAGTTTTTGATGAAATCCCCCTCTGTAAATGGCCGGGCTGATTTAGCGATCTCCTCTGCTAAAATAAAACTGGCGCTTTGTGACTTGGCTTTTCTGAACAGACCCTGTCGAGATTTGAGGCCTCGTTTTAATTCCTCGACCTTCTGCAGCCTTTGTTCCATGTCCATATTCTTGTTTTTGTCCGCGTGTTTTGTTTCATGATGGCGTCTCAGATTATACTCTTTCATTACCGCCACACTTTCTCCACACAGAAGACACAAAGGTTTTCCAGCTACCTCCGTGAACATGTACTCTAACTCCCACCTTATTTGAAACCCTTGGTTCTCATAGTCCACCTTCCGTTTTGCCATTGTTGATGGGTATCTGTAAGATAACTTTTGCTGTTATGCTAAAGACTGCTAATAAAATGAAGCCGCCTCTTGCTTGGCGCGTCCCCGTTGCATTGTGGGAAATGTAGTATTGGTGCGTACATTAAATCTGCGGGCTGCTGGCTTAATTAATAAATTAATATCATCACGGGGGCCAGATAAAACTCTCTCGAGGGCCTGATGTGGCCCGCGGGCCTTGACTTTGGCATGTGTGGTGTACAGAAACATGTGTGCAGAGTATGGACTGGAAACCCCAAGGTCAAAATGGGAAACACCTCCAAAGGTGGTAGAGAATGACCGAGCGAAGATCCTGTGGGACTTCCAGATACAGACTGACAGAATGGTAATGGCAAACCAACCAGACATCATCTTGGTGGATAAAGAGCAAAGGAAGGCCGTTTTGGTTGACGTGCCAATACCAAGTAATGGCAACATCAGGAAAAAGGAGCATGAGAAACTAGAGAAATACCAAGGGCTCAGAGAAGAGCTGGAGAAGGCCTGGAAGGTGAAGGCCAAAGTGGTGCCTGTGGTGATCGGAGCACTCGGGGCTGTGACCCCCAAACTGGAGGAGTGGCTACAACAGATCCCTGGAGGAACATCTCAGTCCAGAAGAGCGCAGTGCTAGGAACAGCTAGGATACTGCGCCGAACCCTCAAGCTCCCTGGCCTTTGGTAGAGGACCAGAGCTCAGAGATGGATGAGACCACCCGCGGAGGCGAGAAGGGATTTTTTTTAATATATATACTTTTTTTTTTTTTTTTTTAATCTATTTTGACCCCTTTACAGATATATTGTAAAAGCAGCATTTAAGAGTAACAATTATGCCACTGTATGCCGCTCGGCTGTCGAGTAGATAGCACACATGCCTGACTGTTGAGCTTGCCACAGTTGTGAGTCACAGAGTTGTGAGTTTGAATTTGACTCCGACCATTTACTGCATGTCCTTTCCTGATCTCATCCCCATTTCAGGCTGCACTATCCTGTTCAGTAATGCCTATGGGCTGAAAAAATCCTTTAACAAGTAAAAAAGAAGAAAATGAGTCCATTGTGCACTGACTGTATCAACTTGCAGAGAGTTTATTAACAGTGAAGCGGGAAGAGTGCTGTTTGCATGCTAGTTGTTGTTTTAGCATGGCTTTACCATAACGACTAAACTCTGCTTCCCTGTGAAAGTTGTGGAAAGCACTAATAAACTCATCAGTGAATAAATACAATGCTTGAAATGCACCAGGGAAGTGAGCCTTACAGTGAGCAGTTTAAAATGAACTAGTTCTATTTTTCACATTGTGAAGGCTGTAAATAATGCTAAAAGTGCAAATATTGGCCCTGTATATAGTATAACATGGTGATTTGTGATTAAAAAGCGGAGAGGAAGGAGAGCAAATGTGCAGCCCCCTAACAAGTTGTTTCAGTTTATCTACTCAAACTTTCCATCCTCCGTGTCATCTCTCGTCGCCCACCAGCCCACGTCCCCAAAACCATTTTCACTTGGCCGTAGTAAAAGCACAAGTCAATATGAATGCCCAGTTGTACAAGCTATTTCAGGCTCTGCATTTGGCCAGAGCGTTATTACCTTTCTTTGTTTTGATTGATAAAAAATTGCCGCAATTTTTGAGCGCCCGAAGAAGTAACACAAGTCTTCCAAGGCCAGATACACAAAACTGGTACCTATTTTTTTTTTCCATCAAATGATGACTAATTTGTTGTTTTCCCACTCAGGCAATCATTCCATTTTACCCTCCCTGAATAGGCAGGCCCACGCGAAATCAAAAGTATTTATGTACAAGCTATAAAGATGTTTCTCCAGTTTGAGTAGCCGCCTCTGGAACTAATAAAACAAACGCAATTTAGCTCCCAAAATAGGAAGCGCGTTTATTTCTACCCTGTGATGCCTTATCAAAGAAAGAATAATGTACAATAAGACATGTAATTGAAAAAGGTATAGAAAATAAACAGTAATGACTTGTTGCATAATTTTAATGTACCAATGAAGTCCAGAATCCAGCCAACGGTGCCGTCCCCCCCGCAAGCAAGCACTCGGAAATCAGGGACGTCGCGGAAGAAGTTCAACCTGCAACAAATCAACAACATAGGTTAGTTAGAGACAGGGACGTCAAAATGAATTTAAAATAAAAAGTTATATATAAAGGTATATTTTCATTTCCCACAGAATTAACTTGAATGGATGGGGAATGTGTGTAATGTACTCTGATCAGAATATTATATAGGCATTAAGTAAAATATGTGTTCAATTTGCGCAGAAGAACACGGGTGCAGTAGCCAGTGTTTCTCTATCAATTATTTGGTATTTTGTTAAGAAATAGCCAGAGAGTTATCTATAAAGGAAATGTATAACACTTTATCAGTCATTATACAAACCAATTGCACAACAAAATAAATTAGACCAAATGTAGAGTTGGCACCAACACAGAGAGAACATGCAAAGTCCAGAAATCGATACTGGGACATTCTGAAGAGCTAACCACTTAACCCCCAAATGATTAACCTTATCTTTTAGGACAAGTTTCATTATTACATTTTTTTTTTTTTTTAACCAAAGTTTTGCCTGTTTCCATGCGTTCACGTGACATCCCAATATTCTAAAATCTGCATTGTTCTGAATAGAGACGGGTCAGAATTCTCACCTAGAATTTGCTGTTTAATGGAAAAATATTGTGCATTTTTCATATTGTTATTAGTCTTTAAACATGCTCTTGAGCACCTTAAATTTGCCATCTCATGTTTTGAAACAAAAAAAAGTGTCTTATTCATTAAATGACAGTTTCTTGTATGAAATTACACTTACTGCACTACACCTGCGCTTTATACAATCTAGTGAAGTTATCTGTCAAAAATAGCAATAAGGACTATTAGCAGTAGCAGTTATTGTGTTTAGAGGCAGAAATGCTCAGAACGAGTTTACCGATGATTTAAGGACCAAAAACAGCAGAAGATTCTCAGATAAGTGATGTAGATGAGCCGATAATACGTCCCGGATAGAAGGAGTTCACAGGAAGTGTTTGCCGCTCGGAGGGGAGACGATTTTCTGATAAACATTCCTGAAAACAGCGTGAATGCAACTGAATGCAACTTCAGGTATGTTTTTGATGAAAAACATTGTTAGGACATGTTTAAAAGCTCAAAAAAGTCACTGTAGCAGAATATGTTCAGACTGAAGATTTGTTCATATCTTTTGGTAATTATTGAGCCTATCCACATAAAATGAAGACAGAAAGTCTTCTCTGTCAGCATAAATAAAAAAAAGATTAATGATTTTGATTTTTTTTTTTTTTTTTACATGAGCTTCAGAAAATGGTGCCATTATTCAACCCCAAAGACGTGATTGTCAGGTTTTTTTTTCCAAATAGAGTGAATCTCCTATAGAGTTATGTAGGTCTACCCTCCATCATCAAATCCTACAACGGTTTCTATATTTTTAAAATGTTTTGCTCCCATAAAGTGTATTGTAAAAGCAGTACTTTGAGACATATTATTGATCACACACTCATAAGGAACTGAAAAAGTTGTGTACATGTCCGGAAATGTATGCATGTGAATATTAGCGATGAGCCAAAGGGTATGTTACTAGTGTGTCAGAATAATAATGTTTTTTAGTAGTATTAGCTCCCAGTATTTCAGCACCCCCTGGCACAATGGCTAGATTTACATGTCCAGCAAAAATCAGACAACTTGAATTAGTACTGCTTACATGCACACAAATCTGATCATCAAAACACTGTGTAGCATGTGTCAGTTAATTTGTGGATTTTAGAATAAATATTGACCCTTCCAGTGTTTGGAAACAAAACGCTGCGTTCAGTTATCCCAGATTAGCCAGGAGTTAGCACTAATGCATTTTAATGGGTTCGTGTTCAAAGGCTGTTTTGGCAACTGATAACCATTCGACCAAACACAAGTAACAGAGTTAGAAAACATTACCACACGTGACAATGTTTTGTGTAGATTGTACAGTTAACGATTAGCACCAAAATTAGCCTACATGCTAATTGTAATAAACGTTTCTTAAATGTAACATTTTTTTCTGGACAATAGTGCATCAAAAACAAAGTGGGTCACAGCACTTTGAAAGGAAAATTTTTGTTTTGTTTCTCCAAGTGCTACAAATTCCTGCAGTAGTAAGTAAACTTTACAAACTAGGGGTTGACGTTAGATATTTACAGTCATTACTTACATAATTTACCTTGTCGAAACCCGCACAGGTGTGTACTATCAGAGATAAATCTTCCAGATGGAACTCTTTACATGACATTTCAATAATATTGTAGTGTACGCAGTAGCTAGTCACGTGACGTGGGGAATGGATCTTTGGGTAATATTCATTATTACATGTTTAAATTGTCATTTAACAAGTGCTATTTTATTTTCTATTTTTTATGTCAAAGGAACTGTTATACCTTTAGTTGTCAGTCATAATGAGGCAATTTCGACACCAAGTCATGTCATGTAACATGTATTAGATGCGTAAGGTGATCACTCTGTTCAGTCAATCTTTCCCAATAAATCAGCCATCTTGGGGTCGTGCGGTCCATGTGGCACGAGAATAGCAACCACATACTCCTCTAACATGACTTCTTCACCATAAAACATCACAATATGATAAATCAAAAAATTGGATAATGATAACATTTTTGGTGTGAATGTAAACATTCAGCTACCTAAGCTAAACACTACATTTAATCACAGAACTGAACACATACTTTCATTGCCAAAGCCAGTAGAATAAACTCCAAACAAAATACATATAGAATAGCAGTTTCTTACATAGTCCTTTTGCACGGCTGTTTGAAAACTAATCTGATAATTATGACCAATGCTGCGGGCGTCTTCTTCCGTTCCTTCACTGTGCCAGAGCCCTAAGCTAACTGAATGAGGACCCTGTGTGCCTGTATGGACCCCTAAATCATTCACTCAATTACTCCCCACTGGGACCGTAAACGTATTAAACACAGAACAGACGAGCCGCTAACATGAAAGGCAACTTGGGCCATGTTTGAATCCCAAGAAACAACACTTCATTTGGGGTAAAAGCATTAGAGCGACGGGCGAGCAGTGTGCGAGGACGACGGCTGCAGTGTCCACCTCACTAATGGCTGTGGTTCTGCTCTGGGTAAATATGAATGTGTGTGGTCACAACAGGCAGGGCAGATGTGAGGAGAGGGCTGGGGTCATCTACAGGACAGATCCTTGAACACTGACTGGTACTCAAACATGAACAAAACACACAAATTGTACTTCACCAAAGCTTTGTATTATATTCTCATTTACTCACTCATTGTTGTATTTTGAGTGACTGATGCATGTTTGAGAAATCCCTATTCTCCTGCAATCAAGACGCCATTGCTTCAAAAATTCCCTTTTCCCCCGTACATGCCCACTGCTCTTTACTTTGTTCCTCGCTTTTATTTTTTCATAATGTGTGATAGGATTCAGCAGTGTTGCATAGCCATTTTGGCACTTTATTGAGATGATGTTTACAGTAAAATACAGTAAAGAAACAAGCGGAAATCACAGTTTTCAACCAGACGTCAGCGTTGTGTCAATAATGCGATTTCAGATGCCCTAAACCAAATATAATGATCCACATAGGTCATAGATTTTAACTTTATAGCAGACAAAAGCATAATATGTCTTCTTTGAGACAATTTAACAAAGAAAAGGTAGATTAAATAAAAGCACATAATAACTACTGGGGTACAGGTATTTGTTAAATGAGTGGATTCATATTTTGAAATATTGATTAGTTATGTTTCTTAACTAAAAACATATTAGGAATAGAATCACCGTCATTTTAACCAAAAGTGTAATCATGGACACATCATTTATAGTTTTATGGTTATAATTAATCCTAATCTTAACCCAGTTTAAATTTACAGAATACATACGTTACTATTTATTCTGTACTTATATGGAAACAGTAGGGCTGTAGTCCTTTAGTCGATTAGTCGGTCGATTGTATCTTAGTCGACTAAGATTTGTATTATTCGACTAATCATTTTATTTATACAAAATTATTTACATGCCAAAAACGAGAAGATATGAAGTGAGTTAGAGGTTTTGGACTCTTAATGTAAAACGCTGTCTCCTAGTTCCTAGTTACTGTATGAATTGTTGTTTTTACTCCTCTACAGTTGTGTTCTTTTGAGTGCAGTTTGGTTTAGATACATGGAAATACTTTACAGTTTTGATATATTTTGCCACACCCCCTAGTTGACAAATCAGTTGCTGGCCTTTTGTTGACCAAGAATTTCTTTAGTCGAATGCAGCCCTAAGAAACAGGGCTACAAAATTAATCCTTTATTATCTCAGTTACTGTGTTATTTTCATGCTGCTACTGTGCTGTCGATTAAAGTAGCAGCTGGTTTACATTTTCAGAAGTATGACTTTGACGGCTGGAAACATCCTAACTTTTTACACATGCACACAAACAATACACAAACCAGACCAGTAATAGATCAGAAAACAAAACAAAAAAACTTCACACAACAACTCGCAGGCCGGGACACAAGGTCATTCCCCAAATAGGTGTGTAGTGGCGAGTCCTGTCCTGTGTGTGCTGTATATCCTGCATGTGTCGCGGGGCATTCATTTTTGATAAGGCACACATTTGAGGTTTAATCAAAGCCAAACATGAGCGCAGCACGGCCCCGCTCAGCCCTGCTCGGCCCGTGTGTGCTGAGACGAGGCTGGACATCCCGAGAAGGCCTCTGCATGTAAATGATCCATCACTGGTTAATGACGGCACGGGGACATGCCTCTGCCTCTGCTCTGTCTGCTGTCCGAGGCTGATGCATATGGAGCTGCTGCTGCATAACATACTCTTATTATGGTGTGCATGTTTGTAAACACACACATATTAGTGATGAATTGTGAACAACTTCTGACAGGACACACAGACGACTGCTCATGCTTCAGGAGGAAGACTTTAGTTTGGCTAGCACTTCTGTTTTTTAAAGATTTTCTGCTTCGAAGGCTTTATTAGACAAGACAGTATAGTAGCTGATCACACCCCCATTTCACACTATATAGCAGCACGGCACGGTGGCTGAGTGGCTAGCACTCTCGCCTCACAGCAAGATACGAGAGTGTCGTGTGGATGGGTTTCGCCTGTGTCTGGATGGGTTTCCTCCGGGCTCCAGTTTCTTCCATCAACCCAAAACATGCACCATAGGTAAAAATCCTCCAGTTGAGGTTCTGACCAAGACTAGCACAAGAACAGGTCTACTGACAGGTCTAACCCCAGTGGCATTGAAGGCTGGGTCAAATGCAGTGAGTGAACTTCCCTCACAAGGGACTAATAATGCACACCTTACTCTTGCACTATTCTGTCTAATAAAGCCTTATGAGTGAGGTTATGAGTGATATGAGTCACTCACCTGTAGAAAGGAGCCAGTGGAGATATTTCCATACATACCAAAAATCTGATCAGTATCTGATTTCTGGAGTTATCAGATTATTGAATGTCATGTCAACAGTTACATCTAATGTGAGTAATAAGATTTCTTTCTGATTGTTGACATTTGAGCAAGATTTGACATGCAAAAAGAGAGGAGAGAAGGAGAGAGAGAGAAGAACAAACTAATACCTTTCCCTCTTAGACAAGTACATTTTGATTCTGATTCTAAAGAGAAATGTAACTACAAATCCACAAATTATGGAAAAAAGTGTTTTTGTTAATAAGATTTCACTTGTGCCTGTAAACACACCAAAAATCAGATGTAATTAATTCTTATTCAAGTTATTACATTCTTTCTGGTCATCTAAACCTGCACATCATTTTAAAACACACTTAAAATTTTTCAAACCAAAATGTAAAATGTGCACATCGTCACATTACTTCAGTTATTATTTGTAAAATATTTTCTAGCTTTGTTATTGGTAATAAAAATGTCACACATACCCAGGCATAGGTCCGTTCTTGGCCAGGTTGTACACTTGTCTGGGGTTCAGCAGATACTGAAACTTCCTGTAAATCCTACAATAAAATAAAAACAACATTTAGATGGATCTAGCTTTATAAAACACACTGACAATAAAGAGTCATGTTTATATTCATCATCCAGTACTTCTTTACAAAAATGAGGTTTATAAATGGTCCCTTTGCTCCAAACTGAGAGCAGAGTGGTGTGTGACAGGCCAGGGCAGTGGACAGTTGCTCCAGCCCCCCTCGGGACAAACCATTAGAAAGACTAATATATTTTAATTTCAATTCCATTATATCAACTGGCTGAAGTCGTATTTTGATCTCATAATTTAAACAGATGAGGGCGGGGGTAATAGGCAGTGAATGAATATGTTTCAGTAATAAGCCAATTAGCCCTGGGTGAGGCTGGGGCCGGGCCGCACATGACAGAGCAGAGGGAGGGACACTGTGAGCACAACCACAGCCTCTCACATGGAGGTTTGTTTCATCAGATTAGATTTGAAATTTGAAATGCTGGCAGAAATTAGAAATAGAAAAAATTAAGGGTTAGAAATTCTTAGTGAGACTAAGAATTTCTAACCCTTACCTTTTTCTATTTCTAATTTAGAATAGAATAGAAAAAAGTAAGGGTTAGATATTCTTAGCGAGACTAAGAATTTTTTTTCTATTTCTAATTTCTGCCGCAGATTTTTGCATTATAGATTTTCATTGTGTTTTTCTCTGTTTAAAAATTCTAAATGAGAAGTGTACTTCTAAAATATTCAATGCATAGATTTTCAGCCCCTCAAATCTAATAGTCTAAAATTCACAGTGAATTTCGCAAAGCAAGGCATTAGCAATTGATATGAGTGACTAGTGCCATCTCAAATTTTTGCAGAGAAAATTTACATTATGATTTTACTCTCTATGCCATTAATATTTGTGGATTGTGGATTTGTTGGTTTGATTTTTTTTTTCCTATTAAGGAAAACAATGAAAATATATACTTCAAAATTCAGTTTAGGATAAAAAGAATTCAAACATGTCTTTTTCAGGGTTAGGTTTAACAATTAGAGTTAGAAATTCACCAACATTTAAATTCAAAATCAAATGGAACAAAAAATTATCTTCCAGCAGAGTTATTTATGAGTGGGTTTGATATATTTGCTATAGTTCAGAATCACGAGGTAGGATTGGTCCATTTAAAATGAACATTTTTGGCCCTTAGTCTTTATTTGACAAGACAGTACAGCGTGTACATTGACACTTTTTAAATACATTATCAACCAAATAAATGTTGAAATATGGTGACTGATGGCTTCTAAATATAATATAGAGAATATTTACAAATAAAGTGTATATGATTTTGTTTTCTGATTATTCTAGTTATTCTGTTTCTGGCCGTATAATATATGTTACTGAAATGAAGTATTTCACTTTTAAATAAAGCACTTTACATTTACTTATTATATTATATTCACTATTATTACGTTTTAGAATTTGCAATTATATTTAATCCTGTCACAATAATTACTAAATCGAAATGATAGATGGAACAGTAACCTTTGGGGGGTAAAATTTATCGTGGGTGCGTTATTTCTACTAATGAAGGACTTTTTGGTGTTGATAAGAATTGAACTGCTTTTTATTAATTATTGAAGCTCATTTTGTCATTTAGAATCATTTTTTATTTGTTTAATCCTGTTTGTAGGTCATTGTGTCAGTGACATAAATCAGTTTCAAGATTGTTTATCGTCTATAGACCTTTTTAAATGCTGTCATCAGAATGTTCAGGGTTCTGATCTGGAGTTCTGGAATGGAAGCAACTAGAAGCAAAATAAAGTAGACCATAATATATTTTCAATTATTCACTGACATTAGATCTGAAAGCTAATGATTTGAACTCTACATGACAAAAAGTAAGCAACGATTTTGAAAATGTTGAAAATTGTATTGAACTTTACCAAAAATTATAATTTGTGGTAAAGTATGTAACACATCTGTAGATATGATGAAAAGCTATTGTGTGGTCACATTTCTGTAAGTACTGTGCAGTAAAATAAAAAAAACACATTTGCCTTCATCATAAATGCCAAGTGTCTATCATCATCTCCAATTAAATAAACAAATGCTGTAAAATCTGACAATAAATGTGTTTAAAGCAGGCATTGATATCACTCACATGTGTCTGACGGTTTTTCCTTGGATAAAACCCCCTTGATCTTTCATATTTTGTGAAAATCTGAGGTTAATCCCTGTTTCTCAATTGAAATCACATTATGTTCCACTTCACTTTTGACTCCACTCTGGATTTTACAGTGTTTTTATTGCAAACTTTTGATGGACCTATATTTTCTTCAGCAAATACATCTCAACTCAGGCCTGATTATATTGTGACCTGATTAATCATGAACATCTATTAACCAAATAAGCTTGACAAATTTAAAGATAGGTTTCTCCATCACTTGCACCTTTCTGGTCTGTGTCTGTTTTGTGTGTGTGTGTGTGTGTGTGTGTGTGTGTGTGTGTGTGTGTGTGTGTGTGTGTGTGTGTGTGGGGACCTAAAACCTTGTGAGGACCTCATTTGAGGTCCCCAGAGGCACAATGCTTTTAAACGACAGGAAACAGCCCAAAGTATGTCCCCCACCCTTTTTCTAAAAAGTCCCCAGAAAGTCCTTAACCAGACTTTGTGTGTGTGCATGCGAACCTAGTGGACACACTGAGGTACTGCAGTCCTCATAAGACACCCTGTTCTTGTAGTGTGTATCATCAGGTCCCCACAGGACAGCGCCCCCACATGGATTCTGTTGGTACTGCAGTTTATTTTACTATATTTTTCAACTCTCGCATTTTTACCCTCACTAAGTATAGATTTAAAAACAATGATTAAATTAAATATGACATTTATTAAATTATTATATATTTTGACATGTTACTTACAAAGTTTTTACTTAAGTATTGTATTAATAATATTATGTAGATTCAGGAAGAGTAAGTAATTATGTAGCGACTTAAACTGTTGTGTCGCCACAAACATTAGGCCTACATCTAACAGCTACAAGCTAAAATGCTTAATAAAGTAGTTTTTAATTACCACAAGATTTTAAGTAAGTCTTAAGGACAAAGACCAAGGGAGACAGAGAGAGACAGAGAGACACAGAGAAGGAGAGGGACAGAGAGACAAAGAGAGGGCGACAGAGAGAAGAGAGAGACAGAGAGGGAGTGAGAGAAAGAGACAGAGAGAGTGAAAGAGAGAGAGAGAGAGAGAGAAAGGGTGACATTGAGAGTGAGACAGAGAGAGAGTGAGAGACAGAGAGGGAGTGAGAGAGAGAAAGAGTGCGAGAGACAGAGAGAGAAAGGGTGACATTGAGAGTGAGACAGAGAGAGAGAGAGAGACAGAGAGGGAGTGAGAGAGAGAAAGAGTGCGAGAGAGACAGAGAGAGAAAGGGTGACATTGAGAGTGAGACAGAGAGAGAGAGAGAGAGACAGAGAGGGAGTGAGAGAGAGAAAGAGTGCGAGAGAGACAGAGAGAGAAAGGGTGACATTGAGAGTGAGACAGAGAGAGAGAGAGAGACAGAGAGGGAGTGAGAGAGAGAAAGAGTGCGAGAGAGACAGAGAGAGAAAGGGTGACATTGAGAGTGAGACAGAGAGAGAGAGAGTGTGAGAGAGAGAGCGAGAGAGACAGAGAGGGAGTGAGAGAGAGAGAGAGTGCGAAAGAGATAGAGTGCGAGAGAGACAGAGAGAGAAAGAGTGACATTGAGAGTGAGACAGAGAGAGAGAGTGCGAGAGAGAGAGACAGAGAGAGAGTGAGAGAGAGACAGAGTTAGTTTTGAAATGATAAAGAACTAAAGACCAAATAGGACGACTGTGGACGATGTTTAACTGTAAATGGAGCAGTGCAGCTGCAGCTGATGCTGCACTGGCTGCTGGATAGATCCTGGTGTAACATGTTAAAGCCTAAGATTTGATAAATAGAGCCGCACTGACCCACAGACATGAGGAGAGCCCAGAGCCACAACTAATAATATCTCACAAGAATTGCTGCTCAGGCCACGCCCCCCATTAATTCATGGAGGGGCAAAATCGTTCCAAAACTCCTGTAGTGTGCAGACAGTTTAAGATGGCCAAAACAAGGATGACAATTTTTATAGACTGCAAAACTAAATTCAATAATAGCTAAGCCATGATTTTTAATTTATTGATACAAACATGGCAAATAAATATAGTGACAAATATAAACAGTACGTTTCATGTGTGTTTATCCAATTGTTCTTTATGAGTCACATGACAAATATGCCACCACCATATTAAATAATGCTGTTAATGTAAACTACAGTATAGGTTTGATGATCAGCAATAATTAACAAGAATGTCTACAGAACGTGTAGAAAAAACATCTACATTTTGAATGCCCTCTTTAATATAAACATCATCAGAACTGTACAAAAGTAATCGGTTAAGTCTGGTTTTCCTCTAGAGATCATTTTAGACGTAGGTAAAATTATACATTTTTGTAATTTTTAAAATCTGGAGCTAAAAATAAAATTCAAAATGCTAATAGTTCTACCCTCTGATATTAAGTGTGAACATGTTTCTGTGCCATTATGTCTTTAATCAATCAGGAGGTTTCTGCTGATTGTGTCAGTGGAACCCATGATGTCACACTTAACTATCCTGTAAATTAATGTAAAGCTGTCTGTTGTTGGCCTCATTCCATTGTGAAACTCAGATTAGAATTTGGGATCTTCACACGCCTTTGTCTACACGAGTCTGAGCAGAAAACAACTGACTCCAGTGTGATACACACATCCAGACTTTTAAGGTCCTCACAATGTCTATCTCTGGAACAGTTTACAGTTCAGCAGATTACAAAATGGTGATACACACATCCAGACTTTTGAGGTCCTCACAACGTCTATGTCTGTAATGGTTTGGAGCACAACAGATTACCAAAATGGTGTTCTGACTCCAGTGTGATACACACATCCAGACTTTTGAGGTCCTCACAACGTCTATGGCTGGAACGGTTTTCAGCACTACAGATTACACAATGGTGGCCTGTCTCCAGTGTGATACACACATCCAGACTTTTAAGGTCCTCACAATGTCTATGTCTGGAACGGTTTACAGTACAGCAGATTACAAAACGGTGATACACACATCCAGACTTTTAAGGTCCTCACAATGTCTATGTCTGTAATGGTTTGGAGCACCACAGATTACCAAAATGATGTTCTGACTTCAGTGTGATACACAGATTCAGATTTTTGAGGTCCTCACAATGTCTATGTCTGCATCAGTTTTGAGCACTACAGATTACAAAATGGTGGTCTGACTCCACTGTCAAACAAAACTGGGGTCTTTTTTATAAAGCATGCGTATGTACAAAAATATTGCATTTATGCATTCACTTGTAAGTGACTTTCCACATCTTTATTTTATTGAATAATCGTTTAAACTGTCAGAAACACTTATCCCTGTATTGGCACCTATATGGCACATTGCTGATTGATGACATCACAGAGGGATTCTGTTTTAGAACTCAGCTCTACTCCCTGTCATATCAAACTTTAATTTGTCAAAATTCCTCCACATAATTAGAAAAAAAAAAGTCATATAGACTTTAAGACTTAAGTCATGTAATTTAAATAGTGTGTTTCATGTGTTTCATGGTCACAAACCACATAGATGGCTATACTCTGCATGGCTATCCATGCACAGTGCACCCAGTGTATCCACATGTCTTCTGGAGCACTTCAAACAAGGACATGGCAGGGAGTCAAATTGTATGTCAAAAATAGAATTGATGTATTGAGACGAGAAAGTTGTAAACGATAAAAATGGTACTTGGGTCATAATGTGAACGTAAGGTATTTTAAAAAGCCCCCAAACACAACATGGATAACACAATTATTATGATAAATGTTAAGCTAAAAAAAAAAAGTTTTCTAGTTTTCTCTAGTTTAAATTGTTTTTTTTTGTTTTTGTTTTTTTTCCTCCTTGTGTCATTCACCCGCTATAATCATGTGCAATATAATTTAACATACTATTAATACACTTTACCTCACTATAGTCACTTACTGTATATAACATACACTTAAACCACTTTATTTGCCATTTTTACTGTAAATAAGAGTGTGCACTTTATATTTTATATTGTATTTTTATTACCATGTTTATTTATCCTATTTTTATTGCATGCGCCTATTTCTTTCATTCCTGTTCTAAACTGTGTGTTGCAACAGTGGAATTTCCCCCATTGTGGGACAAATAAAGGATCTCTATCTTATCTTATCTTATCTTGGATGTAGGAGTAACAAAAGTAGAGGAAAAATGTAAAGGAATAATGTGTGGCGCAACCACATTATCAAGTAGTTATTAAGTCAGGAGTTCTATGATACTTCAGATGTTCTTCAACAGTTGTTCTCACTCTTTTGTTTTACTCAAATGTTTTCTCAGATTGTTCGTATCCCCTATTGTGTACCAGTGTTTGTTTAGTAATCATAACTTTTATTTGGCAATGTATTAGTAAACTATTCTCTTGTTTTAATGTTGTTCATGCCAGAATTATCGTACAGAAAGATTAATAAGACAAAAGTACTTACATTTTAAATCAAAAATCATTCCAACATAAAGTGAAGCTTTTTTTATTGTTGGTACATTATTTATTCCATTTTATTTTGACACTTGAAGCATATGAAACATCATTTACTTTAGTTAAAATGCTCAAGTTTTCTTAACTGACATAATAGAGGCTTTAAACATTTTTTCATTACCTGAGTGTTGATTTTATATTTATAATTGAAAATGTTAAAAATATCCAATATCCAATACAAAAGCCTTTCAAACTACAGTAAAACTTCTAGTTCAACTGTTTTCGATGTCAAGGCTCCACTGGTTATAACTAACTTCTTCCTGTGGCTTCTACACAAAAGTCTGTATAAACCTGCTGCCGTCAGAGATCGTATTAGTGCCTACAATGAAAGACATTAGTAAAAAGCATAAGGGTAAAAAAATATATATAATATATAATAATTAATGTGAAAATATATGTATATATGTGTAAAGCTCAAAAATTACTATCGCCATCTGGTGGTTGTACCTGGTACTACATAATGGGCATGTCCCCAAAAATCACCAACGACAAGACAAAATCTCAAAGAAGAAAACTTTGGACATTTTGGTTCACTTTTTTTTTCTGGGCTCCTAGGACCCAAAAAAAAATTGGAGAGTGGTTTTGGTGCCTCTGTTTACTTCAGAAAAGTGGGGTCCCCATTTGTAACAGTTTTTCTGTAGGTCCTCATTAGACTTACTTTACAAGAATGTGTGTGTGTGTGTGTGTGTGTGTGTGTGTGTGTGTGTGTGTGTGTGTGTGTGTGTGTGTGTGTGTGTGTGTGCGTGTGCGTGTGCGTGTGCGTGCGTACTCACCGCTCCCCCTGCTTGCCCCCGCTCTTCGGGTTGACGAACACGAGCAGAGGATGAGTGCCCTCTATTGTTGTGATCTGAATGAGAGATGTCAAAACAAAGCATTGGTGTTTGGAGACGCCAGGAAGCTTCACAGGAATACACTTTCATGCCCCGCGCCTCAGACGTAACCCAGATTCGAGCAGCCGATGTGCGCTGTGCGGGGCTCGTGAAAGCGCTCAGACGCCGCGCACATACCCAGGACAGGATGGACTTATGCGTTGTTTTATTGTGGTGTTGCAGGTCATGAACAGGAAAGAAATACTTTAATCAAAACATCTTACTACTACTTCTACTACTGTCTGGATTAGAGGTGGGAGATATCGAAAAATGTATAATATCGCAATTAGAATATTGAGTATGTTGTCAATAAATGTAACTATTGAAGGGACAGAAACATCTAGTGTGACTGTCTAAACACAAAGGTATGAGGTGATATTTTTGAGCTTTTGTGGTAAATGGATGGTTCATTCAAGTTTTTTGTGATACTTGTGACACATTTACAGGCACATTTTAGTTATTCCTGATGGACTGTGAAAATATTGTTTTGATA
This sequence comes from Rhinogobius similis, assembly GCA_019453435.1. Lineage (NCBI taxonomy): Eukaryota > Metazoa > Chordata > Actinopteri > Gobiiformes > Gobiidae > Rhinogobius > Rhinogobius similis. The sequence goes on from CM033626.1 coordinate 4,726,872, forward strand.
TTGTTATTGAGATAATACAAAAAACAAATAATTTGATATCCATTTTGACATTGCAAGTAATCACAAAGTAATCCAAATATTGTCTTCAGATTTATCACTCGACATTTCAGCCAAAAAACTCAACAAAATAACAGCATTTTTTTTCATTCCGGCCCAGAATTTTGTTAAAAAATACCTTGAGAAAAATCTGTCCTGAGCTCAGACCTGACTCATTACTTGGCCTGGTGGACAGGCCTCTGTCTTGTCTCCATAGAGCTGCTACTGCTTAGCCTAGAAGTTCAAATAGTTGAGTATGAAACTTGTTATACAGTATGTGTGGTAATTTATCTCCATGGAGTCGTGTAGGTGCCCACCACCTGAAATGGTACATGGTAGGGCATTTTAGATATAAAAATGTGTTGCTACTCTATTTCTAACAATAATATTTCTATTTTAAAAATTAAAAATATTATACATTATTGTATAACTAATAATGTATGTTTGTATGTATGTGTGAAAAATAACAGTAAGAAAAGCTATTTCTTCCCAATTTTAGTGGCCCAATGAGGAAAATGAAGAAAATGAAAAAATGACATAAATATTTAAAATTAGAGATAAAATGGATTTTTTTTCATGGCCAATGCGATATTGATATATTAGAATCAGGAGTCGCTGATGGCAGATAAGTTCTGCCAATGATTCTGGACTGATATGTAAGGCTGATTTTGACCAATTTCCTAAAAAATATATTAATTGAAATGACTACTAACTATCTACTCTGTGCACTACTCTGAATAGTAAAAGTATCTTAAGGAAACAAATGTACAGAAATGATTTTTAGACATCCACAAGCCTGATTTACTACTAACTCATAAGGAAGCAGTGTGATCACATTTTGTGCATAAAGCTTTCCTTTAAGCAACAGGTCAAACCAAACCAATTAAGTCAATACGTTAAAAAGTGCATTTATTGGCGAACTGATGTAAGGGTCTATCTCTACTTATAATAGCAGCCAACAGGGTAAAGTAGTTTGAGCTTAGTTGTGGGCCTTCCTAGAGCTCTGCCCTGACACAGATGAAGCTCTACCCCCCGTCCCAGCAGCAAGGCCTGGATTTATGAGCCTGTCCGGCCTGAGTGATCCATTACTTCCTGTAATTATAAATAATAATCTTGATTATTACGCTGGTTAGCCGCTGAGGGGCAGAGATGAATGTGGCGGGATATGATTTGTCATGTGTCTCTGAAGCAGTCGCCAGAGAAGACAGCAGGTTTCCATCGGCAACGGCGGAGAGAACAGACTGCTGCTGGAGTCGCATCTGCCTGAACACTGCCATTAAGAGACTACAGCACCGTTACAGTCAGGCCACTTTGGCCTTCACTACATCTTTTTTCAATCTCTATTTTTCTTACATTTAAATGCAATTCATGTGTTGACGAGTCAGGTGAAAAGTGGACTCTTCTCCAAATCTTGCACAAGTTTAATGGTCAGGAGTCAGGTGTACCTAACTGTAGGGTTAGGTTGCTGTGCAGGTGTTAAAGGACGCCTCAAAAACATACCTGGAGTTGTATTTAGCTTAATTCACTTTGTTTTGATGCATTCTGTTCTCCTTTCTGAGCCTAAAGAATTTTCCAGATCTTCTATGCAGTTTTTAAATCATTGAATCATTGCCAGACTTGTTCAGAGCATTTCTGTCATCAAATCATGTTCATTACAACTGCTTGCTTATTTATATGAAAGCTTGGTTTGTTTATCTCTGCAATGTAATTTTCTCTGCGGCCAGTAGATGGAACTCTAACTTAATTCCTGACGTGGGAAACAGCTGACTGATACTCATGTGATATTTAAAGGTCCCATATTCTGCTATTTTGCCCTTTACACAGTCTATTCTAAGGGCTTTGTTGATAAAATTTTGCGTTGTGTGATATCCATAACATAACAGTTTCCAAAAAACACACATTTCTTGGACTGGCCCCCCTCCTTGTAAAAGCAAACGGCTCACTCTGAGATCTGACCCCCCCGAACAGAGAGCAGGCTGCCTCCCCCGCCTAACCTGCGCAGCTCCCCCTCCCAACTCGTGCCGAAGCCTAGAGCGGAGATAGTGCGCATGCGCCGTGTGCTCCGGTAAACAGCGATACATTAACACGGGAATAAACCTTTTATCTGTCCTGACGGTGCGTCGTGCTGAGTCCTACGTCCTGGATCTGACCTGGAGTTTGACGATCATGCAGTACCTCGACGACGGACGTTGCCGTTTGGTAAATAACAAGCTAACTCTTCGATCTGTCGTATCCATCGTGTAATGGATATTACATGCGCGCTTCCCGGAGGCGTGGCTTAAACACCGCGTCATCCATGGGAAGCCGCGTCATCCATGGGATGAGCCCCCGTCTGCCTGCTCAGCCGAGGGGGACGGAAAAGACAGTTCTCTAGCGAAAACATGCGGGAATCAATCAAAAAACCACTTTGGGCACAACATACGAGGCCCAAATAGCACTGTAGGAAGGTTAAAACCTCTGAAAAGTCGATTTTGCATGTTATGGGACCTTTAAGTGCTAAACTAGGAGATGCTACTACAGCATGTTTAAAGGACAATAACAATATAATTAATGCATAATATGTGTTCTATAAGACAGGTTAGCTGATGGGGGAAACCCCAGTCTTACTAACAAACCCACCTGGGCACAGTCAGAACATGCAAACTCCACACAGAAAAGCTCCAATTGGTTAAAAAATGGCCTAGTGACATCCTTCTTCCTATGAGGCAGAAAGGCTAACCACAGAGCCACACTGACAGTCTAGTGAGTGTTCCCAGTGTAGGGTCTAAGGCTAAGCTGTCTCACCTAGAGATCTTTTCAATGTACAGACCTGCAAACTCAGGCATAATGAAAAAAGGTGACATTCTAACCGCTGTGCTCAAAATTGTACAGCTTTTTCCGTGGTTTACATATGGTACATTATAATAAACACATCTCAATACGGGACAAAAGGGGGGCATGCACCTTGCACGGTGAGACGCAGGCCATGTAGATGAGGCTTTTTATGTTTTTTTTTACATTCAACTTTAGGTCTTAGTTTTTACTTTATATTTTATCTCTATCCTCCTTTATCTGAATCCCTTTATTCATTTTAGGCTCTCCAGTGTCTCCTCTGAGGGGCCCTCTGTACCAGGCGTGGTGGTCAGCTGTGGCCCCTGGTGGAGGTTTGGTGCGTGCCTCATCTCTCGTCTGGGCCTTGAGTCTGTGTCCTTTGGTTGCAGGCGACTCTCTGCTCCTGGTGCAGATGGCTCCTCTGATGGTGCTCTCACAGCTGGTTCACCTGCCTTATGCCCATTATGTATGAATGTATGCGTGAACGTGTGCATGAATGTGTGCGCGTGTGTGCGTACGTGTATGTGTTTGTGTGGAAGTTTTAATGTGGGGATGGTGGGGCGGGTCGTTGGTGGGTTCGGGATGTGGGTGGGTTCTGGGGATTGTTTTTAATATGTAAATTGTAAAGCACTTTGTGTTACAATTTCTGTATGAAAAGCGCTTTATAAATAAAGTTTGATTTGATTTGATGTAAATCACACGTCACACTGCTATTAATTATACTTAAGAGAACATGAACGCAATCGTAAAACAACACCAGCGCCAGCCTTGTGTGAAGTGTAGCCTGTAGCCACTTAGCTTTATATTAGCTCACTGAAAGAACACTTTTTAAAACTCAGCGGCAGTCAAACAGAACATTTTCAGCGCTAAAACTTTGCCCTCACCGGTCCATGCACCTTCGCGCACCAAGGTGCCGCCTCCACTGGGGTCAGCGCTGGTCGGGAGCAGCAGCCTGCAGCAGATTGGCTCCAGACGATAGGCTTCAGACGATAAACTCCAAATGCGCACCATAACTTGCACACCTCGCTACTGGAACCGGAGCTGTCTAATTTAAACGGGGTTCTTGGTGTGCAGTCTGAGCTTATACCCCCCCTCTATTTTTTATATTGCAGATCTACACGATTTACGTAAATGACCTATTTTGAGAGCAAAACGCCGATATTCACCGAAAGGCGACTAGTTTGCAGGTACGCATGTAAATGGTCAAAGTATGCTCACCTGGAGGACTTGTCAGTGTAAATCACAGAACTATAATTAAACCTGGAAGATTAATTCAAAATGGCACCGTATTTATCCATATGGCGCGTGCTCATTGGCGCATGAAGCCAAAAAAAAAGTTTTCTTCCACATTCCTTCCTGATATAGTAGCTGCCATGTTTGCTTTACTTCCTTTAACAGGGGCACCACATGATGACAATCCCCCATGATGCTTTGAGCGACGGAAGCGAACACGCAGCTTGCAAGTTTTTGTGTCAACTTTAACTTGTGTGATTGTAATTGTATTCTTCATATTCGATCATATGTAAAAGCGAAATTAAATAAAACACAACTTACAGTATCACCAGTCTAGCCATGTCCACTTGCTTTTGTTTCTGTCGACTGATATACTCGTTCACATGGCTCGCATGTTTAGCGTGACATCATTTAATATAAAAACGGTAATTTCAGTTACTTTAGAAACGGTTAATTTTTTAAATGTTTTATTTAAATACTGAAAAGAATTAACTACCGTCTGCAATGATAATATGCAATTATACAAAAAGGCTGAGCTCAAGGGGCTGCAATGCCTTGCACAGCCACTAATCAGAGAGGGGGCATGCCTCATCCGGTTAATTTAATAGATCCATGGTGTAAATAATCTAAGCTTGCTCACCTGGAGGCCTTGTCCGTCCACTGTGACTGAGTTGGCCCTCTGCATCTTCCCTCGGCTCGACTGACTTGAGCGAGAGTCTTTCCTAAGCGTCGACTGCCTTTCCTATAAAAACAGAAAAAACACGTCACCATTCATGATGTATACAGCAAACAGGTGAGGACTTAACATACACAGTAGGTCTTAGGGTAACAATTTACAGTTACTTTAGTAGACAACAATAATTTTTTAGATTAGTCGAATGTTAATCTAGTCGAAGATTAACATTCAGTAATGAATTCATCTTTACCTAGAAGTAGACATATAGTATATTTTATTAATACACATTTTTTTGTCTGTGGCAATTTTAAATTACTTGTTGTACCCATTATTCTGTATTTACAAAATACAGAATAAACTACATTAGTTGTGGTGTGGTCCCACCTTGAAACAGCACCCTTAAAGCTCTTCGAGTCCAGGTAAAACATAAAAGTCCCGTTTCGACTGGTTCACTTTGGAGTGGATCGGGATGGTCCAAAAGTGTCTCCACTCTTGTAAGTTAAAGGTATCAGCCTGTTTAAGGGGTCTGAAGGGGGCCATAAGTGGCACCCAGAACGCTTTTGAGTGAGATCATTGTGTAAGAGAGAATGCAGACTAAGGTGTATAGGCACAGAGGAGTGAAATAAATGAAAGAAAGATGACAATAAACCCAAAGTAGTCTCACAGTGATACAAACTTTGAATTACAGAACGACTTTTGTAAACTGCAGAGATCGGCCTTATGAAGAAAGACAAAAACCTCTGGACCCAGAGCCAGACCCTGAATATGGAGACGCCATTACCACTGCCATTAACAGAACCGTTCCAAGTTAGTCCAAAGTGAACCGGTCTGGGGGACTAGGACCAGTTGAAACATGGCTAAGAACTAATTGTTTTGTGTCCCTCTCACGACGGGACACTCTCAGGCCTTGCTCGACTCCACTCCTTGTTATTTGGGGGCACAGTGGGTGATGATTGGCTGCTCACATGTGCCCGCAGCTGAACTCTTACCAGAACCACGGGGCAGATGGAGCTGGGTGGCAGGATATGGTCCTTCAGGGGCCCGCAGTCGCACTCGGGACGCACGTGGGACGCACACTTGTTATGGAGCTGCAGAGAACAAGAACAAGAACAAGGCAGGTGTCACTGATAACAAGCAAACAACCAAAAGCTCTGTCATCAGCGTTTAGCTACAATGCTGATACTTATTTGCATGCATTGTCTGCACTGTATTTTTGAGAACAAATAAGTGTTTTGTGAGTGTAAATTGGCGGGGTACCTAGTGCGGCAGGAGAGGTGCCAAAGCTGCAGCCTAAACAAGCCGGAGCAGTGGGAGTATAATAAGAGGTGGCTGGCTCTCCCCGGGAGGCGCTTACCGTGATTTGACACCACACGCAGTGCAGCCCAGTCAGGCCCTGGTAACACTTAATGGTTTTGTGACACTTGTCGCACTTGGTGGGGCAGTTCCCTTCCACCCAGAAATGGTGCATAACCTGCAGAGCCAGGGAGACACAGTGCACAGTGAGGGGAACAGGTGAGAAAAGAAAGCTAGCGGAGAAAAACAAGATGTGTACAGCACCAAAACAACAAGGAGACAGGCCAATCAGTGAGAGGGCGCCAAGCTGGTTTACACAAAGGTAAGCGCTATGTGTGATTGTTCAATCTTGCATTTTAGATTAGCCGCAAACAGAGGTGGGTACTCAATTACATTTACTCAGTAACATTTACTCTTAAAGAAATTGTACTTCCTCCGAGTTGAGTAATATATTGTACAGAGTGACAGTTGTCTTACTTGAAAACTTAAAGGTTTTGGTCTAAAAGTATACAACTGACAAAAACTTTATGTTGACAACATGAAATGACTTACATGGACACATCTCATGTCTATTCTGTGAAAACACCAGATTCTGTGTATTTGTGTGCATGTGTTTTCTTCTCCCATTTGCATTTATTTCAAATTATAAATCATAATGGACCTTTGAGAAACGTTTGAGGAAGCTTGAACTCGGCTTATCAGCTGTCAGTACGAGAAAACCACCAATGAAAAACATATAAATGTCACTCCCTCTTGCTAAATTATACATTTAAAAATAGAAAGCCCTGCAACGAGTTGGCCACTGTCCAGGGTGTACCTCGCCTAAGGCCCAAAGTCACTGGGATAGGCTCCAGTCACCCGCGACCCCTAACGGGAATAAGCGGTAGAAAATGAATGAATGAAAAAATAGAAAAAAACGTTTTAACTTGTTACATTTATTTTGAGTCTGTCTAAGCCATACTGATTTTGTCATGACTTCTACTAGTTTCCTCAAGATATATGCAAAACAACTTCGAGGGTGTACAAGTGAAAAACGAATATGACTGAAAAGTAGTAAGCGGGACTTCAAATTTTTTGTTTAGTTTTCACACTCTCTAATAAAGGATTTTCAAATTTGAGTTGAGTTTGAGTGCCTCCACTAAGACGATCACTTTAAGTTCTTGGACAATATTTCATATGTAGGTACACTGCAGGAAACTTTTTATGGCATTTTAATTGTCAGATTACATTTCAAATGTATGAAAACAATCTCATAGGAAATTGCATTAATCTTATTAAATATTTTAAGCAATGTATGTCGGGGTTACAGATTATATTTTCAGCTGTTTGGAAAGAGTAGATAGAAGACTGGTCTTCAAATGCCTGAGAGCTTAAAAGAATATATATAAGTTTCTATGTATATAAGAGACTACAGTTCTGAAAAATTAAAACTACAATAAATCAATAAATAAATATATATAAATGATCATTATCATAAGATAACACAGGCAAATGTTTTCTGATATGGTTCCTTAGTAGACTATTTATTAGTTAATGAGTTAATGAGCACAAGTTATTTGATTATAAGCATTTAAACATTGACAAGCATCTGTAGGTGGTTTATAATACCTTAAAAAAGTTAATAAAGCCATTAAACAAAAAATGTGTGTTTTAATACATCAAAATGTTTGTAAGAGCCTTAATAAACTGCTACTTAAACCGTTTTTAATAACTAAGTGATTCAGGAAGAACTAAAAACTAAGAACACAAATCATTTCAAATACATTTTTACTCCAAAAAGTACACCTAAATGTATAATGCTTTTTATGTGGCTGCTGTAACACAAGAACATTATTTTTGCATTTGTAAAGTTTGATAAAGCTGCACATTTACTATTGGAACAGTAATGGAATGGAATGAAAGAAAACTAAGGATTTTACCTCAAAATCATGAATAATTGTTAGATTGTGATGACTCCAAAATTCAATATTGTGACAGCCCTACCAAAGGTAATAAATGCTGGTAAATGTCATATAAATGCTTGTGAACAAATAACTAGTGCTTATTAACACCTTATAAATAATTTACTAAGGAACCTTATTTCAAAGCGTTATCAAAAACACTTAAAATCAAATACATTATTCTTTATTTCTTTTTATATTAGAGTATTAGTTGATATTGCAATAACTCTAAACTGCAGGCACAAGCTGATCCCTGATTCATATTTGGTTTTCTCATCTCTTTGTCGAGCCCCTCTTGAGTTCTTGTGATTATCTACGCTTCAAGGCAGACTGCGTTGCTTTCGTTCCATCAGAGTAGGAGGGCCACTCGCGGTAATCCGATCGTGCCTGTCACTAAACTCTCCAATCGGACGCACCTCGGTGTTCTTCTTGGACTTGACGTAGGTCTTGATGCACGACGGCGGGGCGCGGGACACACAGCGCTCGTGCACGGTGTACTTGCAGACTGGAACACAGCACATTGGGATTGGTTAATCACAAAGGAGCATGTACTCTGTCAGAAGATTATTAAAATGTATTGTATATATGAAGGAGTGTTCAGTAACATGATTCACAGGACAGATATGAAAAGAATGTACTTAAATTAAAACAATTTAAACAGTTTAGTCTTAATAATTTTGAAATAAAAACATTGCAAGCATGACAAAATGCAATGGCATGTTTATTTATTTATTAAGAATTAGAAATTGAAAATAATTTTTTAATAGAATAAAAAATGCACACTTTTTTTCTAATTAAATGATAAAGGTTTAGAGACATTCAATCATATAATTCTTTAATTATTTATCTTATTTTTCTATAAGAAACAAACAAACACAACTGGACAATGTTTTTGGCAATGAAAACATTTTTGAAAAAAGTCCTTGTTTTACTTTTTCTCTAACACTAAATTGATATTGAATATTTGCTGATTTAGTACGTTCCAGACAACATATATAACCTGTGACTTGAAAAAATACTCTGGAACAGCTTTCTTGGGAACTGGGAGCTGGGTGAGGAGCTCCCACATCACATGTGAGATAAACTGTGATGTGTTACAACAAGGACAATCGCCACAAAAAGTGGACCTGAGTGCTTAACCAGCACATAAATGATGTAAACGACTGTTACAATGGCAGCATTCTGTCACATTATTTAACATGTAAGAAGCATTCATATAGCATTTACATTTCTTTAGCATATGGTTTTAGAATAATAATTTAAAAAAATAAGAATGTTGCTTTAGATAATTAACAATTTACAGATATTTGAATGGGAAAAAGTCTTGAAAAAAATGTTATGATAGGAATGATAGGAAGCTGAAATGAACAGAGCTTGTAGCTGTAGCTTTCCTTAGATATAATAGACCCATAGCTTCATTTAGTGCCCCAGAGCCATGATGGGGCACCAAATGAAGCTATGTTTATGACAAACAGAATTTTAATACATATAATATATTTTTGCTCTTTTAAAATTAATTTGAAATTGATAATTTATGATTTTGTGTGTGTTTGTTTTTATTTGATATTGTATTGTGATGTATGAAGTATTAATCATGTTTGTTGTGTACATTTTTATTGCTTGCTAGTTTTTAAAATGAGGAGTATGTTATGTGCAGATGTGTGAGACTCACAGGAGCAGCACAGGCCCTGCTTGCCCAGTCCGATCAGCATGTTCAGACACAGGTTACAGTACGCCGGCTTATTGAAGTGTTTCAGCCTCCACACGTGCTGACCGTCGTCTTTCACATTCTGTAGAAAGAATCATTTCAGATATCTTGGTGAAGCGTCTTAAAAATATATAGTAGACGCAAATTTTGAATGGAATTTTTAGTGTAAAGCAGTGAGAGGATTTTGTTCTACAAGTTTGCCAAACAATATTATTGTATTTGAGAGCAACTTTATACAGTGTAATACAATTTATTAAAACCTGGAGCGTTAACTTCATTCATAAAAAAAAATCCTGTGAGTGAGCTACTAAAAGTGGTTAAATAGTTCCATCTAGTGGTGATGTATGAAACTACCGGTACTCATTATAGAGCGTGATTATAGGGCTGAAACTAACGATTTTTGTAGATGTCAGCTGATCAGATGTTTTTCTTTTTTTTCTTTTTTTTTTTTGGAGCTTTAAAATAAATGTATTATTTTATTAATTGTATTATTATTTATGCAAGATTATGGTAAAATCACAATGACTGGAAAAAGAAGTGTATCATTGAGGAAAATCACAATTTGTGTATTATTTTCACAGAACAAAAATGGCGTCTCCAAAAATGGAGGCTCTGGGCCCCCACAGTTTGGAGTCGCACAAAATATCTACAAAATTTGTTTCGCTAATGAGAATATAACAACACCTGCTAGTATATTTTTGTGGAAAAAAAAACACCCAAAACTATACCATATTTCGCTGCAAAATTGCCAATCCAGAACTGAACCAGAATTGAGCCAGGAATATCTATCCAATATATCTGAATTAAATTCAGACTAAACCAAGCCCAAACCAGGTCTACAGAAGAATTAAACCAGGACCAAAACAGGGCTTAATCAGTTAACAAGAGAAAACATATGTTCAAATATTATATATATATACGACGGGCCTTCAGTGGTCTATGCAATCTATAACAATTAACGATTATGATCAAAATAGTCAACAATTAATTCATTAATCATTGCAGCCCTAAAAACAATTAAGAACTATGGATGTCAAGATTACTCAATTAATCGATAATCACAATTATTCAGGTCACAGTACAATCATAAGAACAAAAAAACATTGAAGCAAAGAGTTTCCCAAATGTAAAAGGCTCTTTTATCTGCTTATGTTACATGAACAACACATTAAACTTTGGTTTGATAAAGCTGGCCACTAGAAGAAGTCAGCTGTTGGACAGTGTGAATGAAAGTGAATTAAGGTTTCATTATTGTTCCTGTGCCACATACTATAAGCTCAATTTGTTATGTGTTAACTTTTTCCTTTCTGAATCAAACGACATTCAAATTACAGAGAAAACTGGCCTTTCCCAGTTTTCAGAGAGAAAACCAAAGAAAGTGGTACTGTAGTGTGTAATGGTATGATTGTATGTCACTAAGACTTCAGAGGAGAACTCTGTGACCTGTCAGTGCCAGTGCTCACTAAATATTGACTCGGGCCACCAAAATGTTCCAGACAGGTTTATCTACACACATTAAGGGAATATGGGCTTTTTATCAGAATGTATGATTATTTCACTTCAGTAAAGGACAAATATTATGCATTATATGTATATTAATGTATGGTCTTTAAACATGCTCTTGAATATCTTTACTTTGACATCTTTTACTTTTAGAATTAAAAAGAAAAGAAGAAGAAAGAAAACATTCTTACAAAGAACAATATAACTTTATCACAGCCTTCTGACACACCTGAGTAACTTAGCTTTATCTTCATCTACTGGCTGCAGAAGGAATTACACACATTTGAAATACACGTTGGTTATTATGCTGGCATAATATTATACATGTTATTATACATCACGTGGATGTAATGATCGTGACAGCAGAAATGCTCAGAATGAGTCTGACGATGAATTATGGACATTAAAACAGAGTAGTAGATTTTATGTGCCATGTCACTTACAAAAAAAAGGTCACACATCAAGGAAATTTAAAATGAAGTGTTTTTGATGCTCGGAGGGGAGAGGATTTTCTAACCTCGATTCGTGTCAATGATGCTTAATGCAACTCCATGTATGTTTTTTATGATGAAACAATGTTTGAGCATGGTTAAAAGCAAAAAAAAAAAGTAAATTTGGCATAATATTTGACCTTTAAAGGAGACATAGTCTGTGGAATGGGCTTGTTATAATGGTGCTCCTTCATCAATAGCATACTCTTGGGTTGTATGTGATTGATTCATGCATGTTTGGGTCATTTCTGATTTGACTTACCCCCCATCTCCGCCCACAGCCCTGTAACTTTTTGTGATTATTAAAATTCTGAAATAAAACCTTGAAAATGACAATCTTCTGCTTGTTACAGTGAAATGTCATTGTGAGGAGGCGGGGCTTATCAGTTGTACACTTTGGAAGAGGAAGTGAATGGACCTGTTTCTATTAACCAGCCGTTTTAGACCTATATTGCTGTTTACAATGAGCCAAGTGTATAATCATGGAAATATAATAAGATTAAAGAATCAAAGGTGGCGTCCTATTGGTTTCAATTGTCTGTGCTCAGGTGATGGCGACTAGAGAGAGTTGGTGCAGGTTCAGAGCAGGGCTGGGCTAAATCTTTCACAGCTGTCTAAGGCACTTTGAAGATTTAAAAGTTTTAAAAATGAATATGATCTTTGTTACAGCTGTAGGTCAGCCGAACATGAGCAGTGTTTTTATTAACAAAATATACATTGATGCTCTATGGTAGAATTCTTTTTTGGGTAGTACTGTGGAAACCCGCTTCCGGACACGGGAGTGTCCTGTCCATGTATGTATGATATAGATCCATGTGTAAAATAATGGTCTAGGTACTGTATGTTATAGTTAATTACTAAATAAAGAGGCATAATACGTTCTCGTTAAAGATAGCATGCATAACGTAGATTTGAGAATAATTGCACTGAAAGCAGACCGTCTCCAGACCCAGCAGCACCAGCAGGGGGATGGTGGTCATTCCTCCCTGGATCCACTCCTCCAGAGACACTGTTCCGTCGCGGTCGTAGTCGATCTCCTGCATCATCTCCTGGAGGATCTGAGAGAAGAACCAAACAGGTTGTTATGAGCAGTTTACGCAATGACAACATTCTGACAACTCTGAACACAGACAGGAGTCGGATGGCTGATGTGGCAAAAAAAAGAAGAAAAATTATGACATCTAGCTCACAAGCTCCTGTAGCCTATCTGTACTTTTACTTAGGTAACCACTGAACACAAGGTATCAAATAGTCTTTATGGTAGAATTTCCACTCCAGATGTATTATTCTTGAATCAGAATCAAAAGCTTTATTATTGGCCACACAAACAACTTGCTTCGGTACAGCATTGAACAAGGAGCTCACATCAACTGTGTCATCACAGACAGAAAAAAACAATAACAAAGTATTAACGACATACAATATCACAACAGAAAGGTATATTCATTCCAGAGCTTGATTAAGGGAGTCTTACTGGTTTAAGTTCAGTGACGTCCCACTCCAGGTACTCGGCCACGTGCATCATCTGTGATATGATGTGCTCCAGCTCCTGTGAACACAGCAGACACAGCCGTTACAACCACACCATCACTGTTTTACCTTTATTAGCTGCTAGTATAACATATTGACATGATTTCAAATCAATCTGAGTTAGTTTGGAGAGGTTCAAATTTCTTTCCTTGGTGGAACTAATTATTCTACCTATTTGAAGATGTCTCTGAGTGGTTTCAATACAATACCTTATGTTTTCCACCTAACCTATTTGGAAAGGAAATGCAATTTGCATCAGCGAGTGAAATAGTCCTGGTCAAGAGGTGGGTAATACTTGGTTACTGCATATTTACTTGAATCTTTTGAATAAAATTGTACTTTCAGAAGTAGTGTTCAGGTGACACACTTTGACTCCTGCTTGATCAGTGTTGGTCAGATTACAATGTAAAACTAATTTTGACTGCCAACTGATTATCCTTTTAGTAAATTATCACTCTGATTACTTTATTTAAAAAGTAATTAGATTAGTAATCTAATTAATAATTACTAATTAGTAATCTGAAGTTACAGAGCATGAGATTTTTCAAATAACAAAACTTTATGTTGTTTGATTGCACAACCTGAAAAACTAACTGAAATCAATTACACGTTTACACATCTCAATCGGAATTTTGGAGCACTCTTCCTTTGCAAACTGCTCCAGGTCTCTCACATTGGAAGGACGCCTTTTCCCAACAGCAATTTTAAAATCTCTCTACTGGTGCTCAATGGGATTGAGATCTGGACTCATTGCTGGCCACTACTGAACTCCAGCGCTTTGTTGCCATCCATTTCTGGGTGCTTTTTAAAGTATGTTTCGGATCATTGTCCTGCTGGAAGCCCCATGATCTCGGACACAAACCCAGCTTTCTGACACTGGGCCCTACATTGCAATCCAAAATCCTTTGGTAATCCTCAGATTTCATGATGCCTTGCACACAGCCAAGGCACCCAGTGCCAGAGGCTGCAAAACAACTGTAAAACATCTTTGAACGTCCACCATATTTGACTGTAGGTACTGTGTTCATTTCTTTATAGGCCTCATTCTGTTTTTGGTAAACAGTGGAATGATGTGATACTTTACCAAGAAGCTCTTGCTTGGTCTCATCTGACGTTTTCCCAGACAGATTTTGGCTTACTCACACATATTTTGGCAAACTGCAGTCTTGCTTTTTTATGTCCCGGTGTCAGTAATGGGTCTCCTGCCATAGCGTTATATTTCATTCAAATTTTGCTGAATAGTTCGCCCTGACACTGATGCACCCTGGGCCTGCAGGGCAGCTTGAATTTCTCTGGAACATGTTTGTTTGGGGCTGCTTATCTACCAGCCGGACTAGCCAGTGTTGTAACCTTTCATACATTTTTCTCTTCCATCCACGGCCATGGGTTGCAAACTTTTTGATTATGTTGCGCACTGTGGACAAAGGAATATAAAGATCTCTGGAGATGGACTTGTAACCTTGAGATTGATGATTGATGAAAGCATGCTGATGCTTTGCCTGGCACATACAGACACAACGCAAAGACTTTTTATCTGCTTTCAGACGTAATTTTTATATTGTCCTCACCTGTTACTTGCCCCAGGTGGGTTTAAACTAGCATCACATGCTTAAATGAAGCTACTATTCACCTTATTCCAGAAGGTGCCATGTATGTGTCTGTTGTATTAGTTTACACAGGGCAGACGAGCTCAACAGAAAATAAGTTCTACCCGGAATAAAAAGATGTTTTCAGACCACCCAGGAAATCGGTGCGTTGTTGACTTGTTGTTACTCCTGTACATTAGACATTTTTCCCAAATCAATCTACTTTATGTAACATTTTAGCAACAAGACTTTTCCCTTGTTCGCCATTAGTTTTAACAGAGTTGTCGTCAAACCAGAAGTGCGTTTACAACAAAAGTGCGTATCTGTGGCAAAAAGAGGCAAGACAGGTTGCCAGTAATTTTGTCCAGTCCATTTTTGAGTTTTGAGTGAAATTATGTCGAATTTGCTTGTTATTTCTTTCTGTTTCTTTGTGTTGTTCCATAAAGCAAAACATGTGTAATAATACAATATTATTTGGTGAGAAATACTATATAAAAACAATGTTGACAGTATGAAATTATTTGAATATTTATGGTTCTTGCACCGTTCCGGGCACAATGGCAGAGTGACTAGCTCGCTGATGAAGTCTATTTTCTTTTACATTTGGAGTGCTTTCTTATTGTGAGATCTCGTGGATCCCGTGCATGCCCACATCCAGCTCCTCGGGACTTCGCAGTCCTGCGCTGCGTGGACGGACGGATGGAGTGGATGTGGAATCCCCCGGTGAGGAAATGCCCCAGTGGCATTGAAGGATGGGCTAAAGGCAGAGGACACATGGAGGGGACAATGGGGACAATAAAGTGTACCTTTACTTTCAGATGTGGAGGATCGATCTCTACACTGGATGATCTATGCGCCACCCGCCTGGAGGAACTCCCTCAACCCTGGATTAGCCATACCTCGTCTGCCTGGACCAACTCCATCTACTTTAGATGAACTGTTACTATCTACTGCTGGAGGAGCTCTCTCTACACTGGGTGAACTGTTCCTCGTCTGCCTGGAGGAACTCTTTCACAGCCTCCTTCCCTCTTGAGTGGTTCTGGTTCAGTCCAAGTGGATGTCAGTCCTAGTTCATCTGCAGCCTGTCCGTCCGTGGGAGTAGGATCTCTCCTTCACTGTGGTTCTCCCCGAGGTTTCTACTTTTTCCCATGGGGTTTTTTTGTAGTTTTTCCTCGCCACGAAGGAGGGTCAAAGGACAGGGGCGTTCTGGGACAGTTATCTGAACTGCTTTACCTGTGGCCCATCGAGGCAACTGTTGTTGTGATTTTGGGCATTATAAAAATAAATTGATTTGATTTGATTTGATTTGAGATGTAATTTTGTTTGTCTGTCCTTCCTTTTTAAAAACACCAAATTTGTGCATTATTTAATGTTTAGTCCTTCAAATTACATTCAGTTCAAATTATAAATCAAACAGTTACAGACAGTATTGGTTTACCCAAATCCTTTTTTTACTGTTGCTTCGTCATGTCTTGAACCACAACTTACGTACTTTTTACAGTCACATTATTTTGAGGTAACGGGACTCTCTGCTCACCTCTGTCTAGGTCAAGCAAATCAAAAATTGAAACAAAAATCAGCATTCTTAATTCCAGACATATTCATTGAACACATGCTAGCTCCTCCTTTTTGCAGTAGTCTAGTGTGAATGTGGAGCGCAGCAGGCTGATGGCAGGGTGCATGTGCTTCTCTCTTTATACTCGCACAGAAACAAAAGGCTGACACTCTAATGACTATGTTTGTGTTTTTTCTCCATGACATTATCTAGAGAATTACTCGTGAATCACTGTGATGAGAGGCTGAGTCATTATGGTGATTTAAATTTACTCACATTCTCTATTCAGGTCAAGTCTTTAAATAAGTGCAGCTATAAGGCTCTCAGCACCAAAAGGTTACAAATAATAGGATCTGTTACACAACCCACACCCACCCAGCTCTCCTTCTGAGCCCTGGACTCCTAAATTTACTACCCACACAACAGACCTTCATTACAGTAAACAAAGACAAACTTCTCTGTAGCTCAAACATTGTGGAAAACTATAATGTATTTAGTAGAAAAGCTTGGTGTCATGAAAAGGCTTTCATAAGATGTAGTACACACTGACAAGCAATGTTGTCATGACTCACTCTGCTGAGAGCATAATAGGGACGTCAGAATTAATCACTCAAGAATTACAATAACCCTAGGATTTCTTAATTGCAAAAGTGTAAGGAAAAAATGTGATTTATGTGTGTCAAGAGTGTAACTTTAGGCAGTTCAGACTTGGGATGCAACAATAACTGAAACATTGGGATACTGTATTGTCAAAGGCCACAAAATATTTCTGTTTGTGGGCTGGTACAAACAATAAATTACTCACTTCTTTGCTTAAATGTATGGTTAAAAATAATGGATGGATAAAAACAAAGGGACCATGATCCTTTACTCCATTTCAGTGCAGACAGCATAAAGACATACTGTACTGTTTTTGTACTTGAATATGGCAATAATAATTCACACCAAAGGCTTGTCAAGGCATTAAAAGGTATTTTTAATTTAATTTTGTTAGGCTCTAAACAAAATCACAATAAATATTCTATCCTATATTGTACTGTGATATTTGCATATCATTACATTCCTAATTCAGACACTGGGAGCCAAGTGGCCCATGTGTGTTAAATGCACTGTCAGTGCTGCACAATTTTCAAGGCACTGTTCATTCACATGGTCAGTGACCACAATACTGAAGACCCATCTGTGAACACACGGCCCAGATTTACTAAGAGTTTGCACAGGTGCAAAATTGGTTGCATGCGCTAAACTGGAGCAAAAAGTGTGTGCAGTTGAGATTTGCGTCTCTCTCAGGCCACACGCAAACTATGCACATGGGACTTTATGAAAAAGCAAAACATTGGAGGTGGAGAAAATGCACTTGTTAATGTTTTGCGGGCGCTGTTTGTTTATTGAGATTATGAGAAGCAAAACTGCATGAAAATATAGCATGTCCGAAAAAGAGGTGTACTATTGCCTTTAACATGTCAATGTGGCGTTAAGAATTATTTCAAATGATTGTGTATGGCTCATTTACAAATACAAATAGTCCTACTACAAAATAATTGTGTTGTTTTAACAGAGGGGAAAGGTTTGAAAAACACACTTTACCCATGACAAGGCCTGGATTCTCATCTGTGTCACTTTGGACTGGAGCAGTTACAGAAACTGTGCCTCAAATGGAGGCGTTCAGGAGTTCGTCTCAGATCCTTTTAATGTCCTTAAACCGTGCGCTCTTTGAATAAAGTATTGATGACACAGGAGACGATGTGACCCGATGTGCCTGTTCTCTCAAAGGAGCAGCAGCAGAGGCAAATTTCAAGTAGTAATTGCAATTTAGCACCTGTCTTATTAAATCTGGTCCACTGTCTCTTGTCGTGGTTGTACAATCTATCCAATAAAAACTGACTTTCTGATCATTTGACCAAAGTTGGAGTTAAGAAAACAAAACTTGTACCGGGGCCCTGGGCCACTATCTTAACTCACACCACTTAAATGTGTTAAAAACATGCCTATAAAAATGTATTTACTTTACTTTTGTATTTACTTTTTACCTGGTCACATAACAGTATTGAAATGATTCTCAAAGTGAGGTCAGGGGACCCCAGGGGGCAATGTTACATTGACCATTACTACAATTGCTTGTACAACTACATCAATAAAATATATATAAAAGATTATGATAAATAAATCTTTCATCTATCGTCATAAACATGATTTTAACATTGGAATTTATTGTGATGCCGCTGTGGAAATGACTGGGGAATCATTATTTAATTAGCTTTATCAGTTCTGACAATAATTGCGAATACAGAAAAAAACATTGAAATGTTCACATTTGTGTTTATTTTACTAACCTGATTATCCTTAATGTAATTGATAAAGTGTGATACATACAGAATAATGAAAGTGTGTTGACCCTGGATAGACAAAGGCCCACTACAGTGCTCCCACTGGTCACATGAGAGGAGGATGCACTTACCGAGCTGTCCAGAGAGCCGTTCCCATCGGTGTCATAGAGGCGGAACATGACTGTGGACACAAAGCTCATGTTAGTGCGTGTTTGTGTGTCACAGGTGCACAGCCAATCCACAACGTTAAGAGTTTATCCAGTACCACTCAAAGCCATCACTATGGAAACGGCCATCTTCTCATCAGTACTGTCATAGCTCTTCTACAATCACTAGACTCTTCTGTAAGGGCCAATGTTATCATGATACTAAAATTACAAACTCTAGTTCAATACTATGGAAAAGACCCAGAATGTCATTTTTAACCCAAAATTAATAGTACATCCTTTAATCTTATTATGTTTTCCTTATACTAGTTATGTCATAGATCAGTTCAAAAATCAATTCATCTATTGGTCCATTTTTGTGACTCTTGTCATGATCAATACAGTGTCTAGTCTAGTTTCAACACTATAGTTTTAACATTTGGGCATACATTTGACAATTCTAGTTAAGAGTTTCTGTTACATTTATGCCATAAAAAAACAAAAAACAAAACACATATATCTCCACTGCCCAGTCAAAAAAAGATGTGCCACAGAAAAAAGGTCACAGGCTCCATTATTGGTTGGACCACCTTTAGCTTTGATAATAGCACACATTTGCTGTGCCAATTTTTGAATAAGCTTCTGCAACATCAAAAATGTATTTAAACCCAGTGTTTCATTTGACCCTTCTCAAACACACTGATATCTTCCACAACCACAGGATTTGTCTTTCCACATTTGTTACCGAAATTAGAAGCCACTCATTCTATAATATTTAAAAATTGTGTTGCTGCTGAAAGACAATCATGTCTGCAACAATTATCCAATAGGTGCCTCGTGATGATTTGCTTAGTTGAATCTAAGTGGCGACTTTTTTTTTGACCAGGCAGTATATATTTTTGGTTTACTGAAGTCAAACCAACACTTCAAACTACAAAATATACATAAAAACAAAAACAACAACAATAAATTCTGTTTGTTCTTATTATTATATTATTCTATTATCTTTGGTTTTACTTCATACATTTCTTGTATACAGTATTTCCATGCAGGAGATTAGAGCCAGCAGCAGATGGTGCTGTTTTGCTTCCATCAGTATTGAGTTTATCCTCACAGCAGGCTTAGTAAAGCTGCACACACACAGTGAATTATTCAGTCTACCTGAGATTAATGAGCTGTACATGTCTAAATTATTCAGCACTCGTATGTGAATGACAGCAACAGTGCAATTAAATAAGATCTCTCTGTGAATAAATGATGAACACTGATTAACTCATAAAGGCTTTTAGAGAGCAAAGATGTATATCTCCAGAATGATTCTATAAAATATATGACAAACATCACTGTATTCTGAATAAACCAAGAACAATGTTCAGATGTACGGACACTTAATGATTTTATTAAGAGCATGTCCATCACTCCATTACTTTCAGGTAAAAATAACTCGCCTAAACACGAGGGCGTGAACACAGGACTTGTTGCTAGAAGCCAGTTTAGATTGAGTTTCGGTTACGTTTAGGTTTAGTTTGAGCAAACTCAGAGTTTTCTGTCACTGAAAAGTTTAGTTCAGTGCAAATGTGCACTGTAACAGGCTTCACACGGCTACTCAGCTCTGGACCAGAGTAAGATCTGGGGCCCCATTTTTTAAAAGATTATGAAGGAATTTTGCAAAGTGCGTACTCCTGGTCCAGAGGCATATGCCATGCAAACTCCTTATTTAAAATACATTGCGTGCACTATCCACTGCGCAATCTGTGCTTTATAGATCACCTGGCTGTAGCAGCACAGATGCCTTTCCTGAAAAGCAAAAGTAGTGAGGGAGAATAAGTGGACCAGCGGCTGCAGGACAATTGTTTTGGCTCCCAGGCAGAGACATGTGCAGAACACATGTAATGTTTTTGTCAGGTGTTTTATTGTCTCTACCAATAAACGTAACACTCTAGTTACTTCTTTGAGTGTGCGTGCCTGGGTCTGACTTGCTGGCAATGTCCAAATATTGGGCCAAGTTTACGGCTGAGTCTCATAAAGACCATACTACTTGTGCAAACAATGTGGATCACTGTTAATGCCCGACTCCCAAAGATCATTTTCACCAAATTTGAGCTCGTTCAGGCAAACGCCCAAGTAGTAATTCATACAAATATGACTAAGTCTAAAGCCAGCTGGGGTGTCTCAGTGCAGCCCCCAGAGTGCAGCCTGCAGGTATGCGGCTTTATACATACACCATACCTACATAATGGAGGGTTTCTGTCATTGCCATGGCACACCAACACCTAATGGGCATGGGTCTCAATTACTTCTTTGATTGGGAGACCAACATTTAATTTTGCACAAAATTTTAGAAATTTTTGCTTCCCATATAAATTTAGCAAAATGAATTTAATCTCGACCCTGGCGCTTGTGCAAAAACTTTAGATAACTTTTGATGTTTCTCTCTTCATACGCCCAAGGAGGAGGAGTTCATAGAAGTATGAAGGGTTAACCACATGCATTGGGGTTTCTATCATTGCTACAGCTGTACAAATTGTGGCATGGGTCCCAACGACTTTATTGATTGAGAGGCTGAAACTGAAATGGCCGATATTTTGGAAAAAAATATATTTTTTTGCTCCTCATAGAAATGTTTGCAAATCCTCTAAATTGTTGAGCTTTATTTGCTGACCACGTATGCTTCATTATTTGCCCTTTTGCAAATCTCGTTTTGTGAAGAGTTTGGGCTGGACTGGAGAATTGTGGCACATGTTGATCTTGTTATTTTAGATATTGACCAGATTAAACATATTATAATATGTTTATATTAAAAAATATTATAAATCTACACAACACAGAAACACACTGATCACAACTGTCTAGTGAGAAAATGTCATTAGATTAAAACTTCAATTGAAACCATCTGGAAAGGAGTGAGCTGATATCGATGTTGTCCTTAATCTGCCTTGTTCCCTCAGCATCAGTCAGAACTCTCCATGTCCTCAGCTGACCTCACAATGCCAAAGTCCCTACAGGGCTGTGTCTCTAGAGCATGGTGAGGGTTGTCTCTATTTGGAGCTGTTTATAGGTCAATAGTGCCCAACTGCCCACTTTCACACACAGAGACGATCAAAACTGGGCTTCATGAGTTGTCTCTGTAAACAAATTCTCCCACAAGCAACAGCATCAAAGCACTGCATTGTTTAGTTACATTTCTTTTTTGAGTTTCTAATAGACCCCTTAAAATACAACAAAAAATTCTGGAATGGAGACAACAGGAGGAAAAACGAAGCAGATCACGATTTCAAGGATCAACTGACAGTGGCTCTAAATGCTAAAGATTCTAGTGAATTAAATTAAATCTTTACCGATTCAGTCTTCTAACGAGGTAAAATTCTGCAACAGTGAACCCAACAGAATGTTTTACTTATTACTGCAAAATGGAATAACTGACTGTTCAAATTACTGACTGTAATTCAGAATTTTGGATTTGCTCACTTACTGAAGTTATTTTAAATTGTTTTCAATTTCCAGATGTTCTCCCTTTTCCCTTCAGTGTTGTCACAATACAAACGTTTCAATCTTGACTCCGATACTCAGGAATAGGCTTAATACTAGATACCAGATAAAATGCAGTATTTTTAAGATTGACATAAGTAATTTTCTTTTCTTTCATTCTCTGGCTTAACACCACGTGAATTGTGTGGCTCTCTAGGTCTGTATTAAGGGTTTTATTTTTAAATATTTTGACACATTTGCTGTTATTTTATTTTTGTAGTTTAATCACTTTATATATATTATTGCTTTATTTTTCATGTGTATTGCACTGCTGCACTTTGGCAACAGGTTTAATTTAGTACATAACATTTTAATTAAATTGGATGTTACCTTGTGATCTTTTATTAGTTCTGATAAAGCTCAAGATTTTAAAACTGTTCAGGAAAGGTAACATGCTCAAGTCTCTAGTTTTAGTACCAAGTAGTATCTGATTTTTTATACTTTTAAAATAAAAAATCCATTTGTTTGTATATAGCCAAGATACTCCAAGTCAAATGCAGCTGCCAATATGACCAACCATCAATCACTGGTCCACACTTAAGATTAACAATAAACAAAGGTTAAATTACCAATTAAATCCTTTAAGTCGTTTTGAATCATTCACTTTTGTTAGTATGCCTATTTCACTCACACTCAAGCTTGTCTTCAGGCCGTCCTCCCTCCAGCAGTGACAGGTAGCACACGATGTCCTTCAGCTGGACAGTGTCCTGGGGTTGTGGGGTCTGGGGGGTTTGGGGGGCCGTGGTGGGCGTCCTCAGGGGCGTGGAGCTGCCTTTGATCAGCTTGAGTCCTGTGACAAAAACACAGAAAGGTCACCAGCAGACAGTGTCCTCCTGACATTTGGCCTGGACTGGACCGATCAATACTCAGTCCTTATAGTAAGGTTTTCTAAATTAGATCTGAACCATTTGACCACCAACATGAAAACAAATACCAAAATGGTCTGTGTACAATCCATGTATGAGTCGCACTTACATTTTTATGTTTTAAATCCAAATCAAACAAGAGCTAAATCTGTCTATTGTCTTCGAGCTCCTTTCGGGCACAAAAAGTAGAAACCTTGTTCAGTTTCGGGGTAAAACTGTATGAAATTGTCACTATGTGGCAAAGAGCACATAGGAATGGAGATGGCATTAAAGACAATCGCATCAGACCTCATCATGGAACACCTCCATGAGAACAGTAGGGCAGTAGTCTTCTGGTTGTTTTAATAAGTTCAAAAGTGTATTAGTCGATTAATTATTTGATTTGGAGTATTTTTAGTATTTATTATTAGTATTTATATGGGACAACAGCAAACAGATGGTATTGAGTGAGCAGTATAATCTTTTGGGTGCAGTTTGGGTCAGAAACATGGAGTTTCTAATCGGTCGACATGTCTTTAGTCGACCAGGAATTTCTTTAGTCGACAGCCTTAGGTGCAGAGCTCACTTCTATTAACCCAGCTCTGGACACACAGTGGTCCATGTGTCTGTGCGTGTGCAGTACAGCGAGTGCCCAGAACAAGTCTGGTGATGATTTATAAATATAAAAACAGCACAGGACACCTCCTGATCTCTACCCTTGAGGTCATAAATCTGGAGAATGTGAAACAGAGTTCATAGAAGGAGAGGGCTTACAGAACAGGATTTGTCAAACTAGTGTGAATGAAGCTAAATGCAACTCCAAGTATGTTTTTGATGAGGGCACAATGTTAGAACTTGGTTAAAAACTCAAAAGATTATTATTATTATATTATTATTATTATTATTTGTTCTTTAATGATTTTCAGTAAAAGCGTTTGTTCCAAATGATCATTATGATTATTGCACTCCTCAGCTGTCAAATATAACCTAACCTAGGTTAGTGGCAGATTGGTAGCAAACTTAAAAAGATAAATATTCTGTGATCATTTCCAAGGGGACAATAATCTTGTAGCAATTATTTTTTGTGACATCTTGTCCCGTGCCTCATATTGAACACTTAAAACAGTACACTACCTCTTACAGTAAAGCAGACTTCATACCCCTTTCAGTATGGAATAGTAAGCGGTATTTACTTCTGAACATTTCTTTGCACAAGTGCAGTAGCTTCTAGTTAACTTGTCATCAGTGACCTTAGCATGACTGCTTATTCCTGTAGGGGCTAACTGTAAATAAATATCATCATCACTGTTACTCATGATGGCTGCTAAAATCTTATTTTCACAACTCCTACTGGAACATCTTTATATTTTATTACCTTGTAATTTTGTTACACTTGTATTTCCCTTTTTACTTTAGTAATTAGAGACTACTGATCCATATCTATCAGAATCTTGTTGGTTTGTGATACACCTTTGAAATGAGCTGTACAGTGAGTTACGGTGACAGGCCTTCTCATCAGTCTGCTTGTGAGGCATTCAGAAAAAGCCAGCGACTGTACAGGGAAAGAAAGCTGGGAGTAAACAAACGAAGCCACAGCCAGGCCCGTTGGCACAGAGCGTGGAACAGCACTCCTCCACCAGCCATTGGTTTAGACTTGGCACCGAACAGCCCAATCGTCACATAAACAATGAAAAGAACACAAGGAGCTGATAAATGAGGGACAATTAAAAGAGCTGGAACAGTCACATTAGCACTCCACTGTTTACACTGTGCCAAAAGTGTGAGAGAAAGGCATTTTCAATTGGCTTTATTTAATATAATGGACTATTATCATTTTGTTATTATTATTCATTACTTATCTTTACTTTACAGAATAAAGAGGACTAAAACCCTATTCGGACAGAATTAGTCTTACCCTGGGACATCTGTAAAATTGTGTGCTTTTAGTGTCAGTAATTTAAAGACAACAGACTTTATTACGGAATGGCAGACTGGTAAACACATTAGATATGACAAGAACATTTTAACTAATCCATGTTGCAGGTGTTTCTTCTATTTTAGGTCTATTTTAGCGTTATGTACCTATACTGTGGTGTAAACGTTGTTCTTTACCACGTTGACATCCATGCGATTATATTTCTTATGGAACAGCTGAAGCCTCTTTCTTTTAATGCATAATTTGCGTTCGTGTTATGTAATGTGATGATGTCATAACCTCAGATGAAGGCAAGAGTCACTTTTCTCTATTAATTGCTTTGGACTTTGCCATGAAATATCTCAAAGGTATATTCACAAATGTTTAACCTTCTCTTAGTGACTAGACCCAAGAACTCATTGTATTACAACAAAAATCGGCATTTTAACAACATTCATTTCAGCTGCCCTCCATCTGTATGATATGTGATTGACTGATGGAAATAGATGTCACAAGAACGCAACCTAGTCACACACAGCCCTCAATCCAAACTTTGCACTAAAACGTTCCCAAAGAGCCTCAGTTGCCTCGACAATGGCATCTTGTCTTTACTTTGTTTGGAGCTTTTTTACTTTTTAATTGTAGAAAAAAAAAACAATAATTGAGATTGAGATCAGATAAGAAGATAAAATGGACATAGAGACATTCTGAATTGATAAAAGCTTCAACACACATACAAAAAACACTTCAAATCACCTGAGGACCTATGAGTTTGTTGAATTACAGTAGGTAAAATTTGGGGTCACTTTTACAGACATGGACGATCTGCACAGAAATAGAACACCGATGACGGCTGTAATTATTATAACTATATTTTGTGCTCTATTCTTTGGAATGATGAGATCCTGTATATTATTATTAAGTACACAGTTTTGAAACTATACCCAGCTTTGTCTCTGTGTATACTGTATATGTAATGTCTATGAGGCTGCAGTACCCACCGGAGAGCTTGTGCTTGTCGGCGATGGAGGGACTAGCTTTAGGACCCTTGTCCCTGAAGGAGAGGAACAGGTGCTGGCAGAAGTCCTCCGCCAGCTCACTCTCCAGGAACGTCTGCATGAACACTCGGAAGCCCTCATAGTCGATCTCCTGCACAACATCACCACAGTCACCACAGGTCTAATTATTTTATTTAAATTAAATGTATTTATATGGCAAAAAGGAGAAGCTATAGAATGAGTTACATGGATACGTCATAGTTTTGATTTTTGCCACACCCCCTTTTAGTCAACTCGGTAGTGCAGGTCTTAGTCGACCAAGAATACGTCTACAGTCCAACTGATTACTGGCTGAACTCTAAGAGTATGTAATTACTATATTTATTTATATCAAAAGGAATAGACTACTGATTATTTTAACAGCTTCGTAAATAACTTATAAAAAATGAAATATTTTAAACTATTATCCATCTGTCAGCGGCGACGCATACAATCCTCCATAAACCAAGCTGTGTATATTTTGGTTCACGTCTGTCACCAAATATTACATCATACTGCATGCTACAGGTTTTCTTTTTCACATCTTAACGACACAGCATTGGATTACACACATTTTTGTCCTGGAACAAATAACAAAAAGTTACCAGGACAAGTAAGTAACTGTAATCTAAGTACCGGTACACAATTCTATATTGTAATGGGTTTGATTATTGTGTTACAAAAAAGTGATCTGATTACAGTAATACCTTACTTTCTGACTAGTTTCTCTGACGCGTTTCTGCACTGGCACAGGGACATGCAGTTAGAATAGTCTGTGTGTCTGCAGTAATGTGCTCATTCAGAGACTTGAGGCTGATCTGTGGACAGTTTGCATTACTGTGAGTTACCTGGCTGAGGATCTCCTGCTTCTGCAACATGGAGCAGGGAGAATGGAAACACAAAAACACTCTGTTAGAACAAATCTATTTTAAATCACACAAAAGGAGTGAAAATGCCGTAGTGACATGTTTACATTCTGGTCTGATTTCACTTGGTTCTCTTATAATGGAATCTATATATTTTGTTTATTTTTGTGTCATAATAACTATTAAATGCGTTGGCTGGCACTGAGCCCCTCAGCATTTCACTGGATAAGGCATGAAAATCACTAGGTGCCTCAATATGAATTAAACAATCTCTGTATGAAACGCTGCCTCTTTTTCATCAAAACTGTATATCTAACTTAGAAAAAACATTAAATATCAGAACATCGATCAACAGCACAACAGGAGAGTCAAAATATGTCATGGCATAACACAAAAAGCACCTGTGACTCGAATTTCCCTTGTATTTAATATAAGCGGCTGTATTTTTAGTGTCTGAGAGAGAGGCTGTTTTGTAATGTCAGAATCTCATTACACAGACATTATACAGTTCAGAGTTAAGCGCAGCAGTGGGCCGCATACCTTCTCCGGGTTGTATTGGGCCAACACTCCGTCGCCATGGAACTCCTGCAGCACATCCTTCAGCTTCTTGGTGGAGTCTAGAATAACGGAAGAAAGTCAGAGTCCACAAACTTTAATTTTTACGACATTTCAGCTGTTAAAACGTTGAAATTAACTGGAATGAACAGGACAGTAGGGTACTGTATGAAAGGACAAGAACAAGACTGTGGTCAAATTTTGAATGAGATAGTTTGTGGTATAATATGTGATTTTGTTGAGATTTGCAAATGTAGCCCTCTTATTCTGTAACAATAATGTTGAATTTTAACTTTAAAAAGCACTCTTAAGATACAACTTTACAACAAAACAATAAAAAGTTCAATGTTATTATTTGTTACTAACCTGAAACGTCCTCAAATCACCTAAACCTTTCAGTCAGGGCTCAGTTTGTTAACTGCATGCTAATTAACAATAAGTCCACATGGTACATGCTAATGAAAAAAAAAAAGACAGCTGGGTAGAAGAGAGACAAAGTTGTACAGAACAGTATAACTAAATAACTAAAACTATATAATTATACTCCAATACAATTCAATGACAGCATGCATACCACCAAAACATGTACAAAATAATTTTTGTGCGTAACTACAAATACAAGACAGCCAACCAGTAAAGTTAACGCTAGCTTACTCATCAAACTAGCCAAATCTCTTCTAAAGCATATACTTCTATGCTGAAAACACACATTCAATCTGTATAATTAATAAAGGGACAGAATACAATTCAAACTAACCAAATATCATGAGAGCTTTTGGCCATGGTTTAGCAAAAATGATAATTATAAATGAATGCAATGCCCTGCCTTCAGTCAGTCACGTGCGCTCTAACAGTTAGCTTAGCGCGTGCTGTGCGTAAAACCGCGTGGATTGTCCCTCACGTCAACAGCACGTCACTTTAGCTTGCTTTAGCCTGTTTTACAAAGATTTTCAAGACATACGCTATACTACTCTATGAAATACCGTTTTAATACCGTATTTGTTCCTTCAGCCCAGTCATACGTGCTGGTGCGCTGAGGTTGTGACAAGGTAAATATACTTACATATGATATGATAGGATATGATGTAAATATTATCACCAAATTCACAATTATACATTATTTGAATTGCTTATTTAAAAAGAAAGATTTGTTGTTTTTTCAAATACTTAGTAATAAACAAGAACATAAGTAGATCATTACTTCACAAATTGATCTAAAAAGGCCTAGTAATAGAATGAGACCATTGACTTCCTGTTTAAAAATCCAGAATTAATAAGCCCCGCCTCTTCATAGTTGCATTTTCATTTACTTGGGTTTATTGTTGAAAAATGGTAACACACAACATTCCTGAACCTTATGTTGTCACAGTTTTTGAATGAACACGAGTTAGTATGGGAGGTGGACGGGGATAGGGGGTAGGTGAAAACAGGCATTAATCTAAGATCAGGAACCTGAAATCAATGACAATACAGGATTACTTGTATGCAGGAATCAATCAAAATACAATTCTGTGTACACTAATAATGAGGAAACACCATCTAAAAGCTCATAAAAGTTGATTTTTCATATTGTATCCCCTTTAATGTTCTACAGTTATTGCTCCTGGCTGTATTATATTGCTGGTGCACTGCTATTAAAGTAATGTGAGCTCCAGTGAGGCAATGTGCAAGCTTATGAATGTTTGTCTAAATTGATAACGGCAAGGCAAGCCTAGCTTTCATTTTTTTCTCCTCAATTTCTCTTCTAGGTAGAGGACTGGGCTTTGCAGCACACAGAGACCAGGCGCACGCATTTGCACCAGGACCAAAACATAATCAGCTATTTAAGGTACATGTTTGTATTCTTCTAATTTACTTCAGGCATAAGTTCGTATAATAAACACTCAGGGATAGCCTTTCCTCAGCCTGTGCTTTTTCAATTACAAGTGCTTTCATTGCATGTGAAAAACATAAATCACTGTGAGTGGGCTCGCCTCTCCACAGATCTGACTTCTTGGCCTGGTTGTGTCAGCTGTAGAAAAGAGTAAAATATATATTTTTTTTTTATTTCAAGAACACAGTACTCCAAATCAGGACTGAAACAACAAGTTAATGCATTGATAACTGCAACTAATCTGTCACTGAAATTACATTTAAACGCTAACATTTTTTGTCAGCATACATTGCTATTGTTATTTCTTTATACGGCCGTTTTTAAACTGTGATTTTAAACTTTGAACACTGACTTATTTTTTCAGACTGTTCCATATTTTAACCCTACAAACATTAACACAGTTGTTTTAAAAAGGTGAAGTCCATTTAAATTATAAATACTTTCCTTTTCAATAAAACATTTCAGAATAGTTTTAGATATTTATTATTTGCTTTATTTTTTTTTTAATTATCTGCGCAGTCTGGAAGCTAGTCATGTCCTTGTTTTAAAATGTTTTAAGCAATAAACAGCTGGTTGGTTTGGTCTTCTGTGAACTATTCATTTTCTTTTGAGAGTATGAGAATTGGTTCTATAAAAGTTTCATAATCATTACCCCAGATCTCTGCATAATACGTTAAATAGAGCGAAACCAGTGAAAAGTAAAGCCCTTTGACTTCCAGCAGGTGTATTGTGCTGTTATATCCTTTGTGTCCATTTTAATTAGCTTTTCTGAGTTTAATAGCTGCAGCATCATTACTGGCCATTTATGCCACACCGGCGTATTGTGTAACAGGCTTTATTACACATACATCGCTGGTTTGATTTGAAGCGAGTCCCCTGTGCTGCTCGCAGGAGAGAGAGGCCGCTTAATAGCTCCAGAGTCCCCCTGGTACGAGACTATTACACTGGTGAAAGAGAGGAGAGTCTTAGTGCATACTTTATCTTAGCTTACTATCACCAAACATCATTGTGTTTTTAATATATATAATAATAGAGTTAATTTTATTGGCATTCTACAGTAGCTTCTCAAGTTAAAGAAAGAACGGTGACATGACAGTGTTTTACAATACAGGACAGTTAATTATTCTACAAACAATCCATGTTTTTAACATGTAGACATTAGGAAATACAGTATATGTGAGCATAAAATGTTTTATAAATAAAGAGTTCATTTGCAAAAATGAAAATAATAGAAGTCATTGCAATTTACGTTTTGTGTAGGCCTATTGTCAAAAGCCAGATGTATTTTACTGCAATCAAATTATTAATTCATCCCTCCATGGTAAAATCCAATCAACATATCTTCATTCATTCGTGACTGGAGCCTATCCTAGCAACTTTGGGCCTTAGGCGGGGTACACCCTGGACAGTGGACAACTCGTCGCAGGGTTAACACAGAGAGACAGAGACAAGGACAGACAACCATTCACTCTCACATTCATACACTAGGGACAATTTAGAGTTGTCAATTAACCTACACAGTCATGTCTTTGGACGGTGGGAGGAAGCCGGAGAACCCGGAGAGAACCCACGGTAACACGGGGAGGACATGCAGACTCCACCCAGAGAGATCGTGTGATGTTGGGGTGGTCCGGGATTCGTACCAACAACATAACTTTTATTGGTAAAATCTGTAGACGTATGTAACAAAAATTACAATGCTTTTTGATATCTGTTTTTGCAATTCAACTATTCAAATATTCTTGTTATTTTCATAATTGACAAAAGTTTAAACAAGGGCTGGGAATCTCAAGCTCCCTCACAATTTGATACAATACATGATACACTGCTCACAATATTACCATACATACGATTATTGATTGGTATTCTACGATATGTCTTTATTTTTTACGTTTTTTCTTTGTTATACCAAAAACCTGCACGAACATAAAAGAAAATATGCCCATTATTATCACCAAAACACTGGATATGTTTTGCATGAACAAGTTTACTTACTCTTAACAAGCAACATAATTGTAGCACTGTCACAAAATAAAGCAGTAAATTATACCAAAAATGACTCATGTTGATTTAGTGTTGTGGTATATTGATATTTCAATATTTTGGCACACCCCTAGTTCATACAACTGGTAAGAAACCTTTGAAAGAAACTTGATACTCAGCACATTGACCTGAGTTGGGAAATCAGGGATTTATGCAATGCTGCACTTTCCCACCTGTCCACCAGAGGATGCCATTTCAATATGCCATTTCGATAGATAGATAGATAGATAGATAGATAGATAGATAGATAGATAGATAGATAGATAGATAGATAGATAGATAGATAGATAGATAGATAGATAGATAGATAGATAGATAGATAGATAGATAGATAGATAGATAGATAGATAGATAGATAGATAGATAGATAGATAGATAGATAGATAGATAGATAGATAGATAGATAGATAGATAGATAGATAGATAGATAGATAGATAGATAGATAGATAGATAGATAGATAGATAGATAGATAGATAGATAGATAGATAGATAGATAGATAGATAGATAGATAGATAGATAGATAGATAGATAGATAGATAGATAGATAGATAGATAGATAGATAGATAGATAGATAGATAGATAGATAGATCGATCTATAATATTACTATTACTAGTAATTAGAATGCATCATTTCAATAGTACAGCAGTTCTAACCAAGAAATTACCCAAAGGAAAACAGAAATGTGGATACAATTTGCTTTAAATTAAACAAATATTAGAACTACAGATGACCTTGTGTACCACTAGAAGAAGAGCGCGTACCGCCAATGCTACATGTACCATAGTTTTAGAAACTGTGAACTAGTATTGCTATTTACACAGATGAAGGACTTGCTGTATTACCAGAGTCAGGCCAAACAGAAGTCATAAATATATAAAAGGACTCCGAGGCACTATGTGATATGATAAGTCCTTTTTTCATTAGTATTACTACTCCTTTGCATTGCATATGGCTGAATGGAAATCACAATTACGTAACAATTATTAAATTGTAAAGGCTTCATTTGTTCAGATATTTATAATACCCATATAATGCTGCTCAGCACCATGACAGCATGATGAGAGCTGTGCGTCTTCTCACCAAAGTAGAGTGACTTTCTGCAAAAATGTTCTGAAATCTCTTCCAATGCTCAAGAACTTTAAAGTTTAAAATGTGCCCTAAGAACTAAAACGTAATAATAATTAAAAAAAAAATCTAATCTAATTTCAAGCGCTCCTAAATTGTTCCTTTCTTCCGTGCACACGACTGTAACATGAAATAGCAACCTTTACTATCAGAGAGGAAAGTACTGGATACTTTAGAACTTGGCCAAGCTGCTTATTGAAACACTGTGATCAAAACGCACAAAAACTTCATCCTCCCACCTGCTCCTGTGTGTCTTTTATTCCTACGCACCGTTCCCCGTGCAGCTCCTGCGTGAGCTCTTATGCAAAAGCCCTGTGTGAAAAACGTCTTCAGTGGTGGGTGGGAGGCAGCGGGGGGCACAGGCCAAACTCAATACCATTTGGAAGAACAAAAAAAAATATATATATTAAGACGAGGTGCAGCATCACAATAACATCTAATAAGGAAGTTCATCTTTTTATTAAAATGTATTCTGCTAATCCAGCACTACAAGTGAAAGTATGATGTCATGATGAAACTAGCAGAAGTCAATTGCAGTTAGTTTTTTTACTGAGCTACTAAAGGTGGGTAGTACTCAGTTATATACTTCACTTTTACTTCTACTACTACTTCCACTTCCTTTAATTTGAAGTAACAGTGCTTGAATACATTTGCGCTTCTTTTTTTGCACATTGTACACTATGAATCATGGGAAAATAACTGCTTGACACTCTCCCAGACTGTGATTCTCTGTCATGGTGCAGTTTCAAAAGTGCAAAAAACTAATTGTAAGGAATGTTAGATGAACTATATGAAACAACTGCATCAGACTATTCCAGACAGTGGTTTCTGAGTCGCGGCGCAATACTGAGTGAAAGGAAGGACTGTGTGGGCGGGGCCAACGGTTCAAACAAAAACACGTTCCTGTCTCACGGTTCAAAATCAGGTACAGGCCCTTTAACCTTAACCTGCAGAGATATTCATTTTTGTCAATATCACTCAGCCCCAAAAAATATCAATGCCAAATATCAGCCAAAACGAGGTGAAAGGCAGTCAATATTAGCCAATGCCGATATTGAAACTGAAATCTAGCCCATCTCTTTTTATTATTAATTCATGTTTTATCTCTCCGATTTCGTAAACTAGTTAGAAATGAGATTTTAAATATATTTTACAGAGCAGTACAGTTACATTTAAGTATTAGTTTCTCCAAATACTTTTTTACTCTTACATTTCTTGTGTCACAACATTTTACTTCTGCTTGAGCAATAATATAATATAAGCGTTGTTCTTGAGTACAAATCGGTCTACAGCAGTGAAAACTGTGTTAACATCTCATCCAGCCTCTGCTTTTTTCACAGATGAACAGCGTTTGTGTCATTCATTCAGCGGCGTGTAGCAGAAAATCGAAAACAGTTTTGTGAGTGTCACCGAGCACAGGTGTGACCCTGTTACAGAAGCAACAGTGTGTTACAAACAGTGGCCAGATGGAGTTTTTTTTTCTTCACACCGAAAAAAAAAACACTGAAACACAACAACAGCAGTTCAGAACACAAGAACCTACTTCGCCACAGCCACCAGGAAGCAAAATGTGTGTGCAAATGCTTTTGAACAACTGAAGGATTGAAGGAGAAGAGCAATAACACAAACAATATTTGAGATGATTAGAAAAAAAGGTAATGATGACAAACAATAAGTTCAAAAAGTCCTCACCTATTCACCTTATTCCGGAAGTTGCCGTACGCGCCGCCGTCTTGTTTCCGTTGTATTTGTTTACATGGAGCAGACGAGCTCAACAGAAAATAAGTTCTACATGGACTAAAAAGCCGTTTTCAGACTGACCAGGAAATCGTTGCGTTGTTGACTTGTTGTTGCTCGTGTTCATTAAACATTTTACACAAATCAATCTACTTTATGTAACATTTTAGCGGCGAGACTTTTCCCTCGTTCGTCATTAGCTTTAACAGAGTTCTCATCAAACGGAAGTGCATTTACAACAAAAGTGCAAAAAACGGCAAAAGTGGGCGGGGCAGAATAAGGTCAATAGATAGAGATTTTGAGTGTTAATGGGTTGTGAGTATGAATCAAGACGATGAGAAGGGGAGAGGCCTGTTTTTATACTTTTTTGAAAGGTCATTGGGCTGTTTAATTCCCCGTGAGACTGTACAACATTACAATTGACCACCAAAAATTGACTCATTAAGACGCGGATTAGGTACACGGATTGATTTGACTAAACTATTTAAGATTACGCAGGAGGCTTTACCTGAGCAAAAGAGGAAAGAGGAGTAGCACTGTATACACTCGCTTCATCTTACACAAATAATCCACATAAGTGCAGATCACTCAGCGGCTGATCGTGATGTGAAAATGATGTTCCTTTTTTTTTTTCATTTTGGCAAATTTAATTAGAAAAATAGGCAAAAATTGGAAATGTTTGTTGTGTTGTTGTTGCTGGTGTATCTGATTTTCAAAGTGTGAATTATTAGAAGTAAATATTGTCTAACTTACTGACACACCCTGTGTCACATCACTTGTCTTCATGAGTTTAATATTTCTGGTCACAAGCACAACTTTAGAACAGTATTTTAGAAGGGCCTGCATTTATATAACGCCTGGATCTCCAATAGGCGGACTGCGGGCCAACTACTTCTGTGGAAATGTTGGACATGACTGACTGATGTGCATCTTGGACAGTGTCTGCTCCAACACATTTCAAGCCAGATTTCATTTAAATTGTCTCAATAAATGTACAACTTTTCTGATTAAAAAGTATGTTGAAAATCAAAATGTATACAGTTCACTTCTGCTGTGGCATTTGATATAATCCACACAATTGTTTTACTCTGGGTAACACTCTGAGTACTCCGTTTGCTTGATGAGATTACAAAGTATTAATACCTACAACAGAAACACAGAAGGTTTTTTAGTTTTATAGTAGTTTTACACTTGTTTAGCCATTTAGAAAAGTTGGTGAAAGCTTTTACAGTTGTATTTTGGCAAATAACACCTTGTCTACGAACAGATGTTTTGTGGACCCCGAGGTTAAAGTTTGGAAATGTTTTGGCCCCTGGGGAAATTTAATCGGAGACCCCTGATATAATGTGTTCTAATTAAATATGCATAGTGGGCAGTGGTGTGATTTGACAGAGGGGGAGAAAATGTACCTATTAACAAGAAAACAAAAACTTTGGCAATGCAACTTTAAAAGAAGCAGTTTAACATGAATAAGTTGGTGCAGATCCTGTGGAAGTCAGAAGCTAAATCACCAGATGCAGAGCTATTTAAGACAGAAACCATTGTGAAAGTGCAGTACAAAAGCTGCTGCTGCTGCTGTCTGTATAAATTATTAACATCCAACGTGGCACAAGCTACGGCAAATTAAAGGCACTCTAGTACACATCACATCTGCTTCTACAATAGTTCAGAGCCCTCTATTTTCACATGTAACTCGCCTCGCTCACACCGCATCCGGCGCGGCTCTGGCTGTGTTGGAGTGTGCTCACAGGATAACTAGTCATTAATGTGGAGAAAAGGCTCACGGTTATGCGGCGAAACTTAAATCTACTTGAAGGAATCCGGGCGCTGCTTGTGATGGAGGGGATAGCAGTGCAGTGCATTTGCTATGTGGGGCTGGCCGCAGGGTCATGAGTCCGAATTTAGCTCCGACCCTTTACTGCATGTCATTCTCCAGTCTCATCCCTGTTTCAAGCTATACTCTACAGGCCAAAAAATGCTTTGAAAAAAAAGCTGTGGCATCTGCATCGGCACATGCAGTGTGGTTTCCAGCCGCCGCTGCACCGGAGCTGCCTCGTGTGCACTCAGGGTTAGCATCAGAACATACTGTGCCTTCATATTTATGCTTGCTTTTTGCTCTTTATTGTGGAGTCGACAATTTTTTTATTATATTTATCCCCAAAATTAAATAAATGCAATAATATAGTGAGTATACCAGTGGTGGAAAACAACAATGAATATTCATGTAGTGCTATTGATTATCGTGAATTGTGCTGTACCAATCAAACTAGGCCCAACTGCTTTTTTCTAACACTTTTTATTTGTTAAATGTTATTGCTAACATTGTTTAATTCCTTATATTTACAGAATATGTATTTAACCTTCTGACAGTCTGAATACTTTTTCCAGGAGTCCAGAAGATTGACCATGCTTTTGGTTGGAGAGACCGAAAACCTACACAGAAAGGTGGAACCTGTTCGATTCCCAGGGTCTTGGGAATGGGACCCAAGGCCCTGTGAGGTGAGAACTTACAATCCATTTGTCACACTGCCCAATTGAAAACATCATGTCTAGGACTTAAATAGCTTTGAGCCTTCTGCATCCTCACAGTGCAACTCATCTCAGAACACTTAGCATCTAAACAAATACTTCCAGTGGTATATTTCAGCTTACTTTTCACCCTTTGATCGTGGGATTAGGGACACGTGGGTGGCACAGCTGATGACTTGCCAGGTGCACAACTATTTTCCGTCCCGGTATCATTTGGAGGGATCTAAAAGTGTCCTAACATAAACTACAGGCACTGGGAGCGCGCTCTGTAGAGCTAAGTAGCCATTTGTCGAGCAGCCAATGAATCATTCAGAGCACTAACACGAGCACTAAAGCTTGAACGGCTGAATCTGCAGATGCACATGAGGATGAACTGAGAAGTTGGTCTGAAAATGAAGTTGTTTTAACTTTTTCTGACAAATGTTCTTCTTTAAGCACAAATATTTGAGAGAACAGTGAAATATTAAATGCTAAATTGATAGGGTATCCCATGCATTTCTGAACATTTTAAAACCATTTAAAAAAGTCTAAAGCTATTATGGGCTGGACTATTTTCCTTGAGAAGAACACAGTGTCTCCAAAATAATTGCAGCTGCTTCTCCTTTCCTTTGATTCAGATTCAATATTGATTAACAATTCAGGCTTAATATGAACAATGACATTTGCAGAAATGGAAATGATAAATTATAAGTCTGGACAGTGTCAGTTCAATTCAAGCTATTGAAGAGTGATTCTTTTACTGTAACCAAGTTCTACCAGAGAAAGTATTGCATTTGCCTTTTAAAGAGAGTCCTAAATCAGCCTAAACCAGAACAAAAAGGGTCCAACCCTTGGACTTGTATAAAACACAACTGTAATAATGGATATGAGAGAAGCAGGTCTGTGTTCACATGACACTGCACAGATACTGCTGAGTGAGGGCCAGGACTCATGCATAAACACATTACTCACTTCTGTGAGACGCGCGCCAGCACAGTGCACACCACATCTACTGTCTCACAGGACAGTTGCTGTCATATTGTGAGACAGCTTGTCTTATTGAACATGTACTTGTTTTTCTAATATACCCTGATAATTACTGCCTTTAGTGCATGTTGACTGAAATCAAAATAAAACAAACCATAAAAGGTTCAAAGACATTATAATTCCTGAAACCAAGACATGTATCTATGATGAGCAGACTACTTGACATGGAGCACATGTACTTACAGTGTGTGTACTCCTGCAGCAGGGCGAACTCAGCGGGGGTCAGAGTGACCCACTTGTCCAGGGAGCTCATTCTGCTCTGTCTGCTCTGTCTGCCTCAGCCTGTGCTGCCTGGGATGAGACCATGGCACTGCACCACAGCAAAGGACTTCACACTGAAACAAGACAGCACAGGTTAGAAATCACAGTGACACAGCTTTTAGTAAATATAGAGCCTATATTCATTTCTTTAATTCATTCTTTGAATTGGGACATCTGTGGCAGGAACACTAAAACTTAAACGATTAAAGATGCACTATGAAACATTTCTGTCAGTCTGCCACCTGCTTGCATTTGGTCAAAGAGCAATAGACATTTACATAATAATACTAATTTTATTTTAAAAAAAAGAAAAAGAAAATGCATGAACTGTTTCAATAGCAAGGACCACAACCTCAAGCTTGGATGCAGAAAGTTTATTGCGAAGGAGAACAACGATACAATGCATGAGAGTAGATGATAAATGCAGTTTTGGGGCTTCTATCGATGAGGGCTGAGGCTCCCGGGCCTCGATACCCCCCGACTGAGAGATAAGACAGAATAATTAGAAGATGGTGGGAGGGGCACGAAACAACGAACACTGGTGTGTGACCGGGAAGCTTAAATAGAGTAGTCACCGGAAGGGGCGTGGATGAGGTGTGGTCCTGCTCCCGAACTTTAGATAACAGACTTATCTCCATATGTTGAGGGATGTTTTAGTGTTTTGTTTTGTATCACCCATATCAACCATATCATAGTGATGAAAAAAAAAATTGCGATCTAGATCTAGTCAAAATGACCCAAACGCAGCACAAGGGATCTATTCCTCAATTTCATCAACAGTGATACATGAATTTAACACATTACTCTAGAAGTTAAAGTGCCAAGATGAACAAATCGTGTTTAGACTTGATGCTGGTCTGGAAATGCAGAAGCTAGATGTTGTGTTCCTGTCATTCTTTCATTCTGCTGTAGAAATGCTCATTAAATAACGGTCCATGAGCAGAGAATGGAGATGTTGTGTTGTGCTGCTTGTCTGTTGACCTTGTATGAAGCTGGTTACCATGATGACAGCACCATCGAGAAGAGGCAGAATCCACTTCTGTAGACAGCTGAATCCAGGCCAAAACTCAACATGCTGTTGAGGAGAAATGCCTCTTTGAATGTTTTTTTTTTTTTAAATACTCTTGAAAGCTTTCAGTTGTAACCTCCTTTTATGTTCTTTTTAGATTTGTATAAATCTTTCTTCTCTTAAGAATTACAACAAGTAGCCGTTCAAAGATTTTATTGCCTTACTGAAAATTCTAACAGAATTCTCACCTGTCTCCAGCTCACACTCTCAACCCATCACTAGCAGTGCACCATAGGTATAAAGCAATTCATCTACTGGTATAAGATCAATAATGCAATAAACCTCCCCGGCACAGTCCCACTTTTGGCCTCTCTGTCTCGTGTCCCCAGGGGGGAATATATTGTCATTGTCATTGTTTAGTCAAAATAGAGAACAACATGGTTGACAAGGAACAGACCACAGAATAACATGTCCCAGATTATATTCTGACTCACAAGTGTACTGTGAAAGATGTGTGACTGAACCATGAATGGACCGAGTGCAGATGAATGTATTTAATTACCTGCTCTTTTCACTATTCTATTATTGCCCCCACCTCAGGTGTGTTCAGTTTCATATACTGAAGAGCTGAAAAATTCCAAAAAAGAAAAACAATGTAAAAGGGTAAACAAAAGAGTCGTGGAAAAACGTGGACCACTTCCGGTAAATACATTTACACAGTAGTATCCGAATACTTTCAAATGAATGAATGAAGTTTACTCCAACATTGTTCATTATGCCTTCTTTAGTTATATCCACATTTAGGTTCTTCTTAAAGATAATAAATTAGGAGATGTATTTACCTTGTTGACAGGATTAAGGAGGCAATCGAAATCAGAAAGTGATGCACATCAACCATGATGGCGGAGCCTTCCTTTTGTCTCACACATGGGACACTCTACTCCAGAGACCACTGGGCGGCAGGAGGCGCGGTCAGTCAGTTCTGAAGAGGCTCGCAGTTAAACAGCCCAAACATGTCAACAAGGTAAATACATCTCCTAATTTACTGTCTTTAAGAAGAACCTAAATGTGGAATGCTACGTTTAGTTTTTTTGCTTTAAATCTGTTTAACTTTAGTTTCAGGCTCAGGTGTGACATGATTGTAACATTTGTATTTGTCAGCCACTACGTTTACATGCATAGAAAAACTGGTCTAGTCCTAGTTAAACCGTTTTTTGAAAATACATGTAAACTCGGGAAGTACAATTGAGGCGTCTTTGATTACAATCTCCTACATGCCAGTAACACATTGTAACAGATTAAAGTGAAAATAAAAACTACGCAGTTCTATCATGGCTCAATGGCTTAGATCTACTTGAGTTGAAGTTTTTATATATCAGAACAAGTCGTTGATGTTTTTGCCGTTCCTCTAAGAGTTTTCCATCTCAGATTTTTGAGCATAGATGTTACACCGCTTTTTGGACCATGGTCAGAAGTTACAAAACATGCTGCCCTTCTCTAAACTCTTGAGTTTAGTGTGTCTTGATAGATAAGGATCCCAGATGGTAGCGCGTCAGTAACGCATCATCAGCTGTGATCTGGCGTGGGAAAACTCTCCGTTTATTCAATAGAAAACGCTACTTTTTCCCTCTTCTAATAGAGTTTCTGGCAAATTATGTGTATTTCAATCACTACTAATTAAATTCATGTCTAGTGGTGTCACAATACAAAAATGTCAAACTCGATTTTGATACTAAGGAATATGCTCAATTCACTTTATTCTGCCCCGCCCACTTTTGCCGTTTTTTGCCACAGATACGCACTGTTGTTGTAAATGCACTTCCGTTTGACGAGAACTCCATTAAAGCTAATGACGAACGAGGGAAAAGTCTTGCCGCTAAAATGTTACATAAAGTAGGTTGATTTGTGTACAATGTTTAATGAACACGAGCAACAACAAGTCAACAACGCAACGATGGGCAGACTGAAAACGGCTTTTTAGTCGAGTAGAACTTATTTTCTGTTGAGCTCGTCTGCTCCATGTAAAGTAATACAACGGAAACAAGACGGCGGCGCATACGGCAACTTCCGGAATAAGGTGAATACTCGATACTGATACTGATACTGAACAGAATGATAGGTGGTAGGTGGACTTTACCTCAGATGCCGATTGTATCAGTTCATGGGTGCTACTATTGTGCTAGTGTCTTATAAAGATGATGGAGAGCAGTGTTTCAGATTCCCACGCAGTTCAAGGTGTTGCTTTCCTCCCGTGACACTGCGTTAACTTGTGTCTCCCACAGCAAATCTCTACTAACCTGCACACCTTGACCATGTTTCATGTCCTGGGTTTGTGGGCAAAGACAAATTGAGTTTGGTTTGGTTGTTTAGCGCACTCGGCATAACCTGGCCCTGCCATATGAATTCTGGTGATATTTATGAGTTCACAAACTCTTGAGGATTCAGGATGAGGATGAGCTGTGTGCTGGACCAATCACAGCGCAGCATTGTGGTTCGGGCGGAAGTCAATTAGACAAACCTAAACAAACATGGCGGCACCAACAGACGTACTTCGGCCTATTTCAACACATTTACGGACTATTTTGCTTTTGAAAACGTGCACATAGAAGTGCTTTGTGCATTTGAGGACGAGGAAGTCTGTGCTTTTCTCTGGATTTCTTGATTTCTCGGCTTGTCCCGCTTTTGCAAAGCTGCG
The DNA here is from genome assembly GCA_019453435.1 of Rhinogobius similis. NCBI lineage: Eukaryota > Metazoa > Chordata > Actinopteri > Gobiiformes > Gobiidae > Rhinogobius > Rhinogobius similis. The sequence continues at coordinate 4,768,756 of CM033626.1, forward strand.
ACCGATCAGTTCAAATGTTCATCATGACGTTATGCATTTTCCCAAACAACATCAACCTGTCCAGATTAATAATGTGCAGAACTAATTGAGAGTGATACACATAGCAATCTGGCATGAGCCAGGTTGTACTCGGAGTTCTCTGTTCATGTAAACGTAGTGAGTGATTACTAGAGTGGGAGAGGACAGGAACAGTGGGCGTAAGTACTTGAATGTTTGAGTAAAAGGATTTAGAAAAACAAAATGGAATCCCAGGTGATATTTTGGAGGAAAAAGCAAATAAATATGCAGTGTCACAATCTAAATGTTTAAAATGCTGTGATTTTGATTGTCATACATGATTGTTGTTATGGTGGGTGGGCTGGAGCTGTGTGGTAAGTGGTCTGATAAAAGCCAGTGTCAGTTTGATTGACAGTTTGCGATGGTGTAAAACAGCCCAATGTGTTTGTGGTCATTAGCCGCCCGCGCTAGTCCGTGGGAAGAGCACCATTTTGTCCACGCCTGTCACACACCAGGGTAATGGCTGTATGATTATGTGTCACTGAAGCAGATGGGAGTAGTATGTGGAGAATATAAAGCAGTTAGCATTAGTGCAACATATTAGGCAGTGAAGCAACAAGTGACCATCTATGTACAGAATGTGTGGTACTAGTCCTGCTGGAGGTCATTTGTTTTTCCTGAGATGATTTGAAATACAATTTAAATCTCACTAAGATCTGTGTCTATCAGAAAAGGTTGTAGTTAGTCAGGCTAAAAAAAACAAAAACAATTTATTGGGAAACCAGAGTTTTTTTTGTTTTTGCGTTTAAGGCAATTTAGGTCTATTGTAGGTGTGTACACAGAGGGCCGTGAGGAGAGAGAGGTTTTGATTAGTGAAACAGTGTTTAATGCCCTGCAAAAATATATGGCATAAACATGGATGATTTCTTGATTAACAATGTTCATCTTGTCTTGTTACTTTCAATTAGTTTTTGTTGTTTCTTCTATTGACCCTTTGCACGTCACACGTCACAGAATGCCCACTTTGCCATGACGGACGGCAGAAGGGCTGTCTGTGCACGTAAAATGATGGAAACTCTGTTGTCCATTAAAGCAGTTGATTTGATTGATTTTACAAGTAAAATGGCAATCTCCTGTTGTGCAGTTGGCTGCACTAACAGTCAGGGTGTAAACCTAATGTAACTTTTTATCGTCTATCTATTGCTGAAGACAGACAACAGCAATGATTAGCAATGATGAACCACTGATTCACTCATGGTTTACATTGAGCCTTTTTTACAAGGTGAATCAATGCTAATGTTACAAAACGATAAGGAATATCTGAAACGATCAGCGTTACACGGCATAGCACGTCTGACAAAAAGAGCCAACTGAATGAAAATGAACTTGTGTGAATGTATGTGTGAATATACATATATTCACAAACTACTTGTGCAGAATAAGTTTTATTCAGGCAAACAAGTGACCAGCATTCTTTATTTGTGACTTTGTGCCAGTATCCTGCCCCTGCCTCACAGGTTTACTTTAATGGAGATCATTGATCATCTCATTTAGAATCCTCTAAATCAAACTTTTCTCATCTCAGATTAACGTTTTCAGTCCCCAGGGTCAGCTTCTGACCGTGCAATCTTTACTTTCTCCAAAAAATGTGCTTTTTGAACGCTCCCACTTCAACAACAAAACAACAAAAACTAATGGAGGATATCTGAAACAAAAAGTCATTGTATGGAACCTGTAATCGGCTGTCTGTGGTGCTCTACGCAGCTATGGGAAAGAAAAGGTAGTATTAGCAGGAGGAGGTGCCCACAATGTGCACAATGTGAGTGTTTTAAGCCTTAGTGGAGTGTTTTAAGTCTTAGGACCCACTATTATCTTCTGGCTTTTAACACTGGGTGAGTTGTGTGGTCCTCTGTTTTTTTGTCTTATATATTTATTGCTATTTTGATTTTTTTATGATTTTGCTTGGTTTTGATTTGATTGTTTTAGGACTAGTCTGCGCACTTTTGTATTTTGTTTGACATTTTTGTGTCTGTGCCGCACTGTTTATAAAATGTGATATATAAATAAAGTGGATTTGGATAGATCAGTGGTTCAACAAGAATATTACCTGAAACCTCTTGTCTGAGATGTAGCTTTGAGATTATTGTGTCATTTTTCGTCAGACAGAGGTCTTTTGAGACTTGTAAAGGACACATTGTGCTGCATTATTAAGCTTGCCAATGGACTTTACACATGCTCTTGTGCCTTTACTTTGGCATGTCATGTTTTACAACTTAAAATAATCAACTGAAAGGATATGTGACAAAGTGGGTCTTTGTCCCTTTTAATCACTCTTAATTTGTATTTTTCAATTTCTCCTACTGAACTGTAAACTTAATCCCGGGTTTGTTTTGTTTAGTCTTTTTAGTTAATTATTACACAACACAAGTTCCTTTTCAATGTGTTTATTTGTTTAAATGTGTATTTCAGTTCATTTCAACAAACTTACCTTGTCCTCCACATGGTCTGGTCAAAGAGGAGGAGGGCCTCATGGCGGCCATTTTTAAAACCTTTGGAGGCGTCATGGGCCAGACCATGTGGAGGGGAGAACTGCCATAGTTCAATTTGGATTTAGTTTAATAAGGTGTTTAAAATTTATTTGTTTTGTGTTTGTAGTTTAAGTTAAACATTTGAATTGTTTGGGGACATGGGTCCATGGAGGGGGAAAGTAATCCCATTGCCTCTTTGAGAGTTAAAATGGTGCAGTTACCTGCAATCAAGGTGTACTGTCCTAGGGGAGGGGCCTAGGGCATAAAAGGGTTCTGCTAGTCCCATTTCAGGGGAGAGCCTTCAGTGTAGTTGCGCGCACATGTTTTGTTTGTTTTAATAAATCTTGTCTGGTACAAGACTTTTGCATGTCTGCCTCCTACTTCGACCACTACGGGCCAACCTCCCCACAGGATACATTGCTGTGTACAGTAATTCTAGGATTTGTGTTAGCACTCCGTATACTGGCAGCTAGCTTGCCAATTACATTTGGGTACACGGTTGTAATTTGTGATGTATGGCAGAAATGCTCAACAAGTTGGGTGATTATTTTTGGATTGAACAACACAGGACATATATGTGTATAGCTCAGTTCATACAAATTCATTCAGCCTGTTCAACATAAACCAAATAATCAAATGTATTCCCCCAAAGCAATGCAGTGTAGCAGCTCCACACAACACATTTTTACTGACTGACTGGAATGCTCTGGATTGAAAAAGCTTGAAGCTGATCACTGACTATTTGAAGCTACTGAATCTGGATTTGACTAAAATTGTATTAATAACACAGCCCTATCAGAAGCCTTTAAAAATCACAATTTATATTTTTCATTACAATTTTCTGCAGCCCCAGATGAAGCATTAACAGTATGTCATTTTTCTTTTGATCCATCTCATTACTCCTTATCTGAGCCACGTGAATGAAATGCAACTGTAATTTCTTTTGAAAATAAGAATATCAATTTTACCTTTTTTAAGTTGTACCAGAAACCAAACCAGACCTGCTGCTTTCTAAGTCCAATTAGTACTGCAGAGAACAGTTGGAGCCTAGCTGGAACTTGTCTGCCAATTATTTTATACAGAAAGAGATGAACAGCTAAAGACACAGTGTTCCGTGTTGGACATAAAACCTATTGTCAAGATTTGTAATGCTCGCTGTGCTTACAAAAGAAAACTAGAAAATGACTCTTGACCCGAGCAGTTAAATTCAAAATGAGTCATGTATAGCCTGTTTTTTCTCATTTAATGCTGTATCAACCGGGGAAGACACAGACAAATTAAGTTCTACGGTGGCCCCCAGGGTTCACAACAGCGATGAATAGAAAAGCAAAACAATTTAACAGACATCACAACAAAATATCCACAGCAGATTACAATTAACAGACATATATATTGTACATTTTGTCGTGTTGTCTGTTGGGTGACATAAGTTGGCAGACGTCAATGGGTTGAGGTGACAAGAGGAAGAGACAACCGACTAATGACTGTTTAATGAGTGTAATCTAGATAAGACCGTAAGTGTGAATGAAGCTAACTAAAGTGAACTAAACTTAATGTGTTCTTGATGAAGGAACAATGTTATAACAGTTAAAATGTTGCATGTATGTGGATTTTAAGTGTCAGAATATTTTTGAATGAATGATAAGTTTAGTATTTAGTACAGGCATGTCCAAACTCAGGCCAAATGCGGCCCTCAGACCAATTTTTCTTGGCCCTTAGGCTTCCTGGTGAACTGGCCCACTCTGTCCTGACAAGTACTATTTACAGCACATTTCAGATTTTCTACAATTCTAACCTAAATAACTAACATTTTGGTGCGAGACAGACCTGATATTAAGGCATTGAGACTGAATGTAGATGTGGTGGTGCTTAAAACATCAGATAAATGCAGCTTTTTTTAACGTTTCACGATTGATTGGTGGCCCTCCGCTTGGTCTATATTTCAATATGTGGCCCTCGATGGAAAAAGTTTGGACACCCCTGATTTAGTACCTTCAAATCTTTGCTGGTTTAATATTCATTCACTAAGGTGTGACGACACAACCCTGAGCTCTATTGGTCAGTGATTGGTCGGTGGAGTGGGAGGGGCTAGGAGTAGGCGGAGGCACTCATTATGGCCCCTGAGTACGTCACAGAGCAACCTTTATCCTGATCATGTGACCTGCGCGGGCTCTTAAAGTGCACGATTTCAGACACAGTTCTTTTCCTCTCACAGATGTTATTACATGTATCAAAGGTATAATTAAAATTATTATTCATCCCACAGAGAAATGCAGCCGCAGTGCTGTGTTGCTAGGTTGGGTGTGTGGGAACAACCTCCCTCGGACCAACTCTGATCTGCAGCTGCTGCTAAAACACCCACAATGCTTTGGGTTTTCATTTCCAAAACAACAACAACAAGATGTTATACAACATTCATTCACTTTGAGTTTAATATTTGCACCTTAAAAACACATAACTGGATTTAAATCTGTGGTTGTTTGGTCCAAAAGAAAAACCTCACACAAAATATGTATTATTTTTTAACCCACTAACCCCCACATCTCTAAGATAAACTTTAAAGTTCTCTATTTGATTTAATCCATAACCGAAAAGTAAAGCCATCAAGGAAAGGTAATTTCTTAGTAAACCAAAATGCCTGAGCAAATAAGAACTTCTCAAAGTATCCATCAGTTATCTCCATGCAAACCATCAAAGCCATGATGCTAAAGTCACATCTCCATGGACTTTTCATTTTGCCTCAAGTTAAACCAATGGAGATTTTAAGATGATAAATACTAAAACTTCACGTTCAGTCCAAAGTTCTCTTCTGACTAGGCCTCCTGACTTATCGTTCAAAAACACAACTGCGTGTGTCTTTTCTTTGCATTAACAGGAAACTACTTTGTAGTTCAAGTTTGAGCTGTCAAATAATTACATAACATCTACAACTCATTGACGATACCAACTAACCCCTTAAGTGTTTTATTCAGCTGTTTATTTATTGCAGCTTTCATTTCAAATAGGTTTAATAATTACATTCTACTGACAGTGACATCGTTTATCGTGATTTTCTTTCACAATTTCGAAATTTGTTGAAATGGTGACAGCCCTGACACTGCAGTGTGATAAATATATTTACCAGTGACACAGCAGTTTATTGTATTGCTCCACAGCGTTTTGTTTACATTGTTTTTGCTAATGTTACTCAATGGACATCAGGAACATCTTGCAAATAATGTACATTTTTGTTACTTTTGATCCTGAGTTCTTGAGGGCCACTAATTGCGATTATTCGACCGTTCAAAATATTCTGCGCTGTACCTTAATTTTATGGTTTTTAAACGTTTTTAGTTTTTACAGTTTTACATGTATCACTCACTTTCCTTATGAGAAATATTCACCACGATGACTTTATAAGCACTTTAAGCACCACAGCTAACCTGAGAAACTATTTTCTTCGAAGGAAATCTACTAATAATTTCATGTTAATAAAAGCGTTTAAACTTTAATGATTACTAATCCTTTTTAGAAGCAAATAACATGACTTCCTTTCATTAAAATGTACACAATCTAGTCTCGCCTCTTTTCTAAAACCACTGGACACCTCTGAGAATCTTTTGGACCCAAATTTGAGTCCTGATCCCCAGAGATGGAATGACGCATAAAACACACACAAAAAGGTTTTTTATAACAAAAAAGTGGCATTGTTAAATAAAAATCCTTATCTACAAGCCCTGAATGACCATTTTTCAACCTTTATGTGGTTAAGAATATATCCTAAAAGTCTCAGTGTACAAGAGAAATAACAGTTTTTGTGGTTGACTTATCAGAATAATAATAACTGACTAGTCAACCACAAAAACAATCATTAGTTGCTGCCCTACTGAATACTAAATACATTCAAAAGCATTCTGACACTCCAGTGTGATTTATCAGTATTGTTTACAGTTTTAATTTGTTTTTGCCAGTGCATCTCTATGGACTTTAGGCACATCTTGTAAACAACGTACATTTCTTTATTGGATCCGGAGCGCTGTCGTTTTATAGCTGCTTCACCTCTTACTCGTCGTTATTCTATGTTCAAATGAAAAATGCAGACTAAACATCTAATCCTTTTGCTTTTGTAATATCTACTCTTGCTTTGGCTTCACATTTTGAACGTCTTGTGCAGCGCTGTGATCTCTCACTTAGTAGGCTATGTAAACACGAGGATGCGCCTCGGATCCTCTGCTGGCAACAGAGTATTCACAATTGTTTTTCATGCCCAGTATAATAAATCAGTTTGCCATTTGTCACGCAGCGGCAATCACCGTCCACTGGAACCTGAACGTGAGAGTCTAATTGATCCATTATCCAATCCGCCGTACGACTGCGTTTTTTTTTTGTTTTGTTTTTTTTTTATAATCAGAGCCGGAGCGTTCCCAATCCATTCAAACGTCGTTCCACGCCGCGACGCCACGACACGCGCTGCGCCGCATTGGCTTCTCCGCCGCGCGCACATCAACACGCCGCTCACCTGCTGCCGGCCCGCGCTCTCTCCGTCTCTGGCTCTTTCGGTCCGATCCCCCTCTCCCGTGTCACATTCCCCCCGTCCGCGGCTCTGGACGAGGCGAGGGTCTTCCGTGGGATCGCAGCTCCTGTCAGCTCACGCGCCCGTGTTTTGTTATTGCCGTGCGTGCGTGCGCGTGGAGTGGAGGAGAGAGGGGAGAGGAGAGGAGAGAGAGAGGGGAGGCAGGAGAGGAGAGAGAGAGAGAGAGTGCTGCAGCAATCAGTGAGCGCGTCACAGCCCCCCCTCCTCTCTGAAGCCCCTCCGGTCTTAGTGCGTGGCTTTTCTTCTCCGCGCTGGTTCATCCTTTTTTTTTTTTTTTTCCTTTTTTTCCCCTCAGCGCTACATAAAGTGCTCTCCCTTTCCTCGCTGCTCGTATGTGTTTTGTTAGTATTTGGTGATGCTGCAGAGCCAGGGTAAACCACCTGTGAGATTTGAACGCTTAAAGGGGAGGCACGACGCTGAATCTACATTTGCGTAACATGTCGCTTTTAACCTTGTTGCAACAGTCCTTCCTCAGCATCAGTCTGATCAAAGTTGGATTTGAATTGATCCCTGCGTGTTTGAGTTACTCCTGTATTTTCTTGCGACTCAGAAAATTCCTGTTTTCACCTACCTCCTATCCCTGCCCACATCCTAGTAATTATTTATTTATTTAGTTATTTTTTAATCAAGACTCTAAAATGTAATGTAGCCACACACAAAAAAAAGCCAAAATAAAGACTACCTGCTGCTTGTCACAGTGAAATGTTACTAGAAGAGGCGGGGCTTATCAGTTATGCAGTTTGAACAACCAGTCAGTGGACATGTTTCTATTAATAAACCCTTTTAGATCAATATTGCAATTCACAACAACAAAATGTAAAATTATGATCTACTTATGTTGTAGTTCAATACTAGAAAGTACCTAAAAAATAATGTCTCCTAATTTAAGAATGATAAAAATTTCAAGTTCATTTTACGTTTCGACATTTTGCTTTGAGACTGTGTGGACACTGGAGCGTTTCTGGATTTCAACGACTTATAATGATAATATTGATAATATACTGATGATAATATTTATAGTGTTGTCACAGTACTAACATTTATATTCTATACTAAATAAAAAGCTCAATCCTGAAGTCTATATCGTTAATGCCCAACTTTTTTTGTGTCTTTTCCAACACAAAATAATAGTAGTTTGTAATGTTAGTATGTGGCCTTATATTTGCTGTTATATAGATCAAGACCACTCTAAAACTCTGTTAGAAAAGAAAAAGATTTTTAATTTAAATGTTACGTTTACGTTTATATGATTTTTTCAGTATCTATGCTTATCTATCGTCAATAATTGGGTGGAAAATGTGTCTGTTTGAGCATAGAGCAGCATTAAAAAAAGAATTACTGAAGCACAATATGAAGCAAATAGCACATCGTCAAGAATCATCTCACATTGTGATTAGTCACATCATCCAGCCTTACCGACTTGTAAGTTATTTATGACTGGCATAAGCATTTTTAGCATGCTGCTCCAGCCACAGCCAATCAAAGTCCAGCCCTCAATAATAGTGTCTCCACAACAGCTAAAAATAGATTGTGATGAGATATGGCAGAACAGGATTGCCTTTTAACTATTTAGCTGTGACTCTTGCTAAAAGCATTTAGTTTGACCTCATAGACCAGAGTCAGGGAATGTGAGCTCTGCTTTATTAAAATACATTATAGGACTGCAACACGTTACTCGATTAATCACAACTAATCGAGTATAGAAATAACTGTCAACTAATTTAGTAATCAAATAATCATTAACTGGTCTATACACCAGACTCCAAAGCACGGCATGAGAGAGAAGAGGTTTTACCACTCAGACAGAGCAGCAATCGCAAAAATGACACGGGAAATGTGTACATTTGTATTTTTGATTAGAACACCCTTTCATCTGTTAATATTCTCCACCAGGATGTCCTCACATTTCTTCACTTCCCCTTTATCTGGGTTAAACTGAGCAAAAGTCTCACTCATTTCACTCTCCAAACTATGAACTGATTAATCGAAAGAATAATCGCTAAACTAATCGATTACCAATAGGGCTGCACGATATGGGAAATTAGTGTGATATGTGATATGGGTGTCAAGTATTGCAATAACGATATTAATATATATATATATATATATATATATATATATATATATATATATATATATATATATATATATATATTTATATTTATATTTATTTATTTTATTTTATTTTTTTTTTTTTTTTTTTTCCCCAAGTATGAAGCATAACTCAACTCTTACTTTAAAACAATGGTTCCCAAAGTGGGGGTTGGGACCCCCTGGGGGTCGTGAGGGATGAGCTGGGGGTCACGAGATGATTTCAAAATCTAATTTGAATAAATGTGACACTGTATTTGCTCTATTTTTCAAATTAAAACCTGTATCTTTTAGTGAAATAGGTTTTGAATAAGACAATAAACTATTCAAATAACCAAAATTAAACCTGATTTAACATGCTTTGACACTTATAAGGATTTTTCATTCTGCTTTGGGGGTCCCGAGTCGGTTGCGTGGCTATTTTGGGGGTCCCGGCTAGAAAAGTTTGTGAGCCCCTGCTTTAAAAAATAGCAACTTAGGTATAAATAAACACACACTGGAAACCTTTAGAGTTAAAACCTGGATTTGCTTTGTCCATTACTCTGTAAACCATAAAAATACATTACTGAGGCATTTTAAACATTTCAGACATTTTATTCACCTTCATTTATGTTTGTATGAAATAGTGGAAAAAGTTATGAGGATTTTGAAGCAAGAGGTTTAACTAAAAACACTTAAACATTCACTTCTGTACTTTGCAAAACAGCACTTTGAGAGGTGAAAATGTGAGTCTGATTGGTAAAGACAGTAAAGTACAGTAAAGAAGTGAAGGAAAAACAAACTCTGCCGCACAAGAAACACAAGATTAATGCATTTAACCATTAGAAATGATCTCCCATCTTATATCCATATCACAATAACAACAAGTGCGGTAACAATATTTTTTTAATATATTATGCAGCCCTAATTACCAAAATAATTGTTAATTGCAGCCCTAATACAGTCACTAACTCTTTTATTGTAATGACTTGTCACTCTGTACATTATGTTAGCAGCCAGGATGGATGCATTGTGGGATTGGGCGCTATCTGTGGTGATTGGCCTGAGCAATGCTGAATATTTTGTGTGCATTTTAGTTCACTACTTTTGCTTCTATTGTTACATTCTTTAAAGTACTGTGGACGTTTAATAAGGTTGTTGTGCACATCGTTGTATTTCTTCCTCCTCTGTAAAGCAGAAAGAGCTGAGTCACTTTCTGTTTGACTGGGTCTAAACAGATCAATAGTTCTTCAGTGAGGCGTGTTTGACAAAACATTTCAAGGCTGCTTGTCTTTTAAAACACTGCAGATCAGAGAGTAGAGAAACATTTAAGAATTGTAACAAACAATCAAAGCTTAAATGTTTTGTTTCCTCTGGCGATATTGGAGAATTTGTTTTGGTAATAATTTTATAGTCAAAACAAAATATGTACACTATGTTAAATACATATGTGCTGGAAGAACAGATTTCACCAAACTGAAGAGAATGTGCAGCGGTTTAAAATGGCCACTGTACTCACGCCACAGTCATGGGCTGCATTCAAAAACTAGAAATGTATGTCAACTTTTCAAAAGGTGGCAGAAACCTCACTATGTTGTTAAAGCTCTCCAGCACTTTTGTTGTTGATGTCCATCCAATGTTATTGTGTTGACAGATAAGCTGAGTAACTTTATATTTAATTTAATAAGTTGATGCATGACTAAAACTTAATTACATTTTAAATACCCTAAACAAGACATCATCATTAGCTCACTCAGTAGGCTTGTCACGATAATTACTAAACTTATCGTTCAATAAATGAAAGCCAGTACAATCATTTTTGGGGTCAATATTTATTGTGTATATAAGTGTTTTGTTATTTTTTGATAATGTCTTCAAATTTGAGCTGTAGTGGGTTGAATAAGAACATATTATGCTCATAAATGATGCTAACTAACTGCTTAAGCGTTTCATTGTACTTTTTAATTTCAGCTCATATTTTTTGCAATATGTTTAATTTGGAAAAGGGTTTACTTTGAAAAGGGTTTTACTTTACATGGCAACACAAAATGTGTTATTGTGGCAGGCCTAGTTGTAAGTATTTCATACATCGAATAATTGTGTAATGTCTTGCATATAATTCTTGAGGGCTTAGGATGTTTGTTTGCACCTATCAGCTATCCCCGCCCACAGCTCTGTACTTATGCTGCATTCATGTGGCCCTCGGGAACTCTGGATAATACATGAACACTCGAGCAAAGAACTTGAGAACTCGGGTCAAAAGCTCTTTCTCTAAACGTTAATACATCTAGGGGATTACTGTCAGTCGTTCACATCGTAAGAGCAACAGATCTGTGCAAGAAAGAACCAGCACTATTGTTGAAATGATCAGTGTAACATCAGAGAGCTAAACATTACCATTACCTTTGATAGGGCTAACAATGCTGTTAAAGAGTGGATTCAGAGACTTTTCTGTTGGTGAGATCAAAATCCCGACTTTCCAAGATAAAAAGTGCAAGAATGTCAAACTTCTCATATCGGACATGCGAGCACCCGAAGACCACATGAAGGCAGCCATTGAAGGCAGCAATTCCTTAAAACATTTAGTCTTGACTTGGGTCATGCACATTGGGTTTAAACATGTTGCGTAACCCTTTTTCAAAAATAAAAGGACTGTGAATAAAAATCCCCTTCTTGTTATGGTAAAAAGTCACTGCAGAGACTCAGCTGTGCAGTTTGGAACAACAAATTCATGAACCAGTTTCTATTATTAAGCCGTTTAGTTTAATATTGTGGTTTACAGTGAAAATAATATGAAATAATATCTTTGTGTATGATTGTTGTTGTTCCATTCATCCATCCATCTTCTTCCCCTTATCCAGGGCCGGGTCACGGGGGCAGCAGTCTAAGCAGGGAGGCCCAGACTTCCCTGTCCACGCACACTTCCTCCAGCTCCTCCGGGGGGATCCTGAGGCGTTCCCAGGACAGCCGAGAGACGTAGTCCCTCCAGCGTGTCCTGGGTCTTCCCCGAGGCCGCCTCCTGGTGGGACACGCCCAGAACACCTCCCGAGGGAGGAGGAGGCATCCGGAACAGATGCCCGAGCCACCTCAGCTGCTCCTCTCGACATGGAGGAGCAGCGGCTCTACTCCGAGCTCCTCCCATGTGACTGAGCTCCTCTCTATCTCTAAGGGAGCGCCCAGCCACCCGGCGGAGGAAGTTCATTTCGAGCGCTTGTATCCACGATCTCGTCCTTTCGGTCATTACCCAGAACTCATGACCATAGGTGAGGGCAGGAACGGAGATTGAGCGGTTGTTGTTGTTGTTTTTAAATGTAAACACCAGGAAAGAAGCTTAATATAAGTTATAGTAAAGTGTACAGATATGAATTAAATAAATACTACCTTATAATTTCAAATACACAATTTTTTCACTTGACTTCATTTTCTGAATCAAAGTGAACATCCGCTCTCTGAAGCCGGAGCCTCACACTTAAATGTCAGAAGCCTGGATGGATTTCACTGGCCCACATTGAGCACTGCGTGTGGCGTTTGTGCACTGTCCGCCGCTCACCGCTTGTGCCAATAACATCAGAGCCGTGATGCCTTCAGGCGCTGCAGGTCATGTGGTGTGTGCATCTGTGTCACAGACGGCTCGATCATGCACGTTTACTCTGACTGTGAGAGGCCGACTGTGAATGAAGCATGCTTTTAAGTACTACAGCTCAAACTAAATCCTCAACAGAATTTCTGTTTTCCTGAACAGAATTTTAGCCCACGCAAAATGCAGTTTTACATTTTAAACGGATAAATTGTTCCTGAATAGAGAGTTTTATCACCACAACTCAAACTTTGGTCAGGGTTTTTTATTTGTGCTTTCTTTCATCTGACTCTGCAGCTCAGAAGTCTCTTACCTCATTTGTACCCCCTCTGTCACGTCAGGCGTGCATCTGCCGTACAGCCATTTCAAACATTCCAATTTATATTGAGTATGGGATGTGTCTTGAGGGTTTTTAAACCACAATCACCATGGTGATTCCATTGTGTTCTTAGTTTGCATCTAGCCTATGTGCTGGAGAAGAGAAGAGAATGTGTATGAATGTGTGAGTGGTTCATTGATGTAAAGCGCTTTCAGTGCCAAGAAAGTAGAAATAAATATGACCATTTATTTACCATGGATAACATACAAAATGAACTACTGTTGAATGAGGACATTTAGTTCTATTTAAATAAATCAACATTACAATTAGACTGGTAAAGCTAATATTCGCTTTGAACATCTCTCAGTTCCAGGTAACAGGTAGGCCTAGGTGTTCCCTGTCTAGACACAGCAAACCAAATACATGTAAATCTTAAGGTTGCTAGCATGGTAGGTGTTTCTCAGCATCTTGTTTTTAGTCTCACTGTTTTTATGTTTTACTCGTGCCTTGGTCAAATCCAGTGTGGTATATAAAAATACGTAATTCACAGGATCAGTTCACACTTTTATATCTTGACCTCAAATGTTTTACTGTAGCATGTTTTGACCAATGTGAGGCTATTCTTCATGTTTTTTGTGCTGCTTTTGTGCTGCCTGGTCAAATATTGAACAAATGAATACATAAGATCTAATTAACATGGCATGAGATTGACAAAAAGAGGGGTATATTCTGGCCCAGAGGCTTATAGTCTGGTTTAGGACAGTTTAGTACGTACTTTTACAAACTCCTCCTTGGGGATTAGCTTGAACATGGTGAGAACATGACGTCATGATTCCGTATGATGTAATAAAGTTTGGTTGGAAGTTTGAGGCACAAACAAGGCTTCACGTCATTTATCACTCGATACTGATACCTATTGATTGATAGGTTAGTTATGAACGGAAAGATGTTCAGACAAAATAACATGAGGGCTCAGGCTCCTTCAAACCCAGAGGAGAACCAGCAGGTGCTGGAGCTCAAATGACAGCTCCAAAGGCAGCTCCGCATCAGTTCTATCCATTCATGTCGACTGAGGCAGCTGGAGGAGGATACCCACCAGAACTCTCCAAATACAAGGAAAGGAGTTCGAGAAAGAGCTGGAGAACACTCGGAGGAGAACCTGTGGGTGGAGGAACACAGCCAACAGCTTCATGAGGCCCAGAGAACATATCAAGAGACAAAAATCAAAAGTGGAGATTACAGCTGGAGAAGGAGGTCCAACAAAACAAAGCTGAATAGAGGAAAAGGAAACCCTCACACAGTTTGGAAAAGAACTCTTAGTGTTCATCAGACAGAGGGTTAAAGAATATGTGGAAGACTTGTACCAGGAAAATGAAAACCTGAAGATGTTTTCCAGTAAGCAGTAGGTCTTTGCCCTCCAAAGACTAGCCAAGATGGAAAAATCCATTGAGACTATCCGAAAACAATTGGAAACACTTAAAGCAAACAGCACAATGTTTGTGAAGACCTCAAGTATGCCAAGAAAACTATAGAAAAACAGGCTGAGAACAAGGAGGAACATCTGACCACAGCCCAAAACCAGCTCCAGAAAGAAAGAGAAAGAAAGAAAGAAAAAGAGAAGCAGGAGCTGCAGAGGCTCCTCGTTCTGGAGTCTGGAGACAGAAAATTGAAGGGGCTGCAAACAAGGCCCAGGAGCTGGAAGACCGTCTGAACATAGAGTGCACCAAAGTCCATGAGCTCCAAACGGACTTGGATGCGCAGAAGAAGACCGATTGCACGAGAGAAAGTCTCCAATGCTCATGAAACATAAGATAAGGATAAGATCAAGGAGACAAGCTCTGCTTTGGACCACAGTGAGGAGGAGCGAACATCTGCCCTACTCAGATGTGAAGAGCTGCAGACCACACTGAAGGAGTCTGAGGATCAGGTGCAGAAAGCCAAGGCCAGAGCAGAGGAGCTCCAAGCCCAGCTGGATAAGAGGAAGAAGAAGCCCCCTCTGCTCTGAACACACCACCATCTCCATCTGAACCTGAGTCTGTGCATCTGGACTCGTTTCCACTGCAGGCTTCTGTGAGTGGACAGAATGAATGAGTGGAGGTGCACTACACAGTGGTGTCTGTTAAATATAAACCTGAAAAAACATCTTTATTAATAAACCTTAGCTCTATCAATGGCACGGGGCAACTGTAGGTCATGGTGTACAACAAATTGTGAAACATTGGATTTCCCACTATTTTCAAGATGATGTAACATTTGACAAATGGGGTTCAGGTAGAAGTTTTAGAAACTTAGGGGATTTATAACCATGAATTCCATCGAGCACCAGGGAAATGATTAAGCAGCCCCTGTACTGCGGTCACATCATCCTCGGTTGCACTGTACACTCAACAGTGCTCCTAATGTTGATATTAAAACATCGCATTTTCAAACATATAACTTATAAAAGATTGAAAATCATTGAAGAAGCTTCCGTTGAATGATAGATAGAGCTAGGGAAAGTTTTAATCTTACGTATAACATGGTTTGTGCAGGTATAATGCAGTTAGCCATTGCCTTGAAAACAAAAAGAAATAATAATAATTTTCAATAACTTTTATATAAGTATCGCAAAACTTTATTTCTTTGTGGATCATATTTGATGGTTTATTATTTATCGGTCTACTATTTTTAATTACAAGAAGTTAAGTAAAAAAGTAAAGTACACACTAATTTCGACAGGTTCACTGTGGTGGCCCTAAAGCCAGCTGTAAGTGAAAAGCATCTGTAATGTGCTTGTCAAAGAGGTGTAGGGCTTTTCTATTTTTAAATGCTAATACAAAATAAAGAAAAAAGAACATTTGCAAAGAGGAAAACAAGAGGAAGGATAACTTAATGACAACAAAAAAGAGCAATAACCAACAAACAAAAGGCAACAAACAAATTCAAGCCGCAGGCACGGGCCATACTTAAATCTGCTAAAGAGCATGGAAACCAATGGGGGCCAATGCGGGGCACGACCCAAAATGAATGACGAGCACGTAAGCTCCATTTTTGGAGTTTGGTGTAAAATTATGTCAAATTTGCTTTTTTCCATTTTTTTTTTCTCGTATTGTTCAAATACACACAAAGGAAATAAACACGAGTTGGCCCCTGTCCAGGGTGTACCTGGGTGAACCCACATTGTATGGTAGTGACAACATAAAATGGCTGACCCTCCTCATGTCGTCCTTGTGCTCTAAGCTCCATGTAACAGCTTGTATTACGTGGCTGAGGTCATCCTGATGTGTGTCAGAGCCATGAGGAGACGATGCATCACCACAACTGCATTTAGTCAGTACATGGCATTTCTTTCTGTCGAATAATGCAGCTGATAGTTTTGTGATGTGTAGTCATTGCTATAGATTCAGTCTGAACTCCTTCCGAGGTCAACAGACGTGGATGAGAAAATCAGTCAGTGGTTGTTTATTAGTCAATGGCTTCTTAAAAACACATTTATTACATAGTTATTACATCACAGAATAACAATATATACAATTTATAAAAGCTTAATTAGATCCTCACATCATGTTTCCCCAAAGTAAAGAAAACACAACATCAACATTAGCGAGTTGTTTGTTAAAACTATGCAAGTTATACCTAAGAACAAGCTTATCAAAAAATCACAATACTTTAAATTAGTTTGAGAAAACAATGTTCCAGAAAAAACAATTAAGAGTAAATTTTACTTTATTTTTCACCAATTCCTATCCAAATTGCCTCTGCATGCTTTGAATACTTGTACATTTCCAACAGTTTAAATCAAGGTGCACTGTTAGACGAGCTATTTGCAAATTCTGCCCCAGAGAGCAGACAGACTTCAAGACAGTTGAAGACAGTATAGTTGTAGAAGTACGGTATATGAGTAATATTTTTCATTGGTTGTAAGGGTTCAGGCGATGATGACAAAAAGGACTTTTAAAAAAAAATCCCGACCACAATATTCTGAAAATATACTGTAACTGGCAATTTTATTTTATTTTTTTAATCAAATCACTTTACTTTAATTGAGAAAATTACATCACAAAGAGCTGTTCTTTTATTTTTCAAATCTTTCTACAGCCTCTAAAAGTTTTGTGTTCTCAAACACTTTAATGATATTTTAAGACTGTTTAAGTCAAAATATTATATTACAGTCATAACATGCTTTTTTATTTATGAATATATCTGGTACACACCGACCTCTGCCCTGTCACTGAGTCAGGCTCACCTCTGTACATCTCCTCCTGTCTTGAAGCTTTTTCACAACAACGTGATACCCTTCTTCAACAGCAGGCGGCGCTGGTGGTTAAACTGTGTGGAGAGGCCTTCTCTAAACAAGCTAGTTTTTTAGTTCACATGTTTTACCTTGTAAGTTTACATGTAATTACTAATAAACCATAGTCCTGAAGAGCACATGCTTTGACATAAATGAACACAATGGACTGTTAGAGCTTTTGGTCAAAGAAGGAGGCACTTATGTTTGGATTTACACAAGGCTAAAATAAAGTTAAAGGACACATATTCTGCTACAGTGACTTTTTTTAACCATGTTCTAACATTGTTCCGTCATCAAAAACATACCTAAAGTTGCATTCAGCTGAATTCACGTCCCCCACTCCCCCACATCATATATGTCACTTATCCGAGAAACTTCTGTTTTAAGTCCTTAAATCATCGTCGGACTTGTTCTGAGCATTTCGTCCGTCCACTGCTGCTACTATCTTGAGAATAGTGTATCAGACATTCTCTTAAAGAGATAACATGACTACATTGTGTTTAGTGGCTGGTGGCTGGATGCACTCAGTAAGTGTCACTGCAGACAGCTGAGAAAAACTTTCATTATTTCATAATAAACTTATAATAAAAATAATAATAAACGTTTTTCTTTTTCAAAACATGAGAAGGCAAATTCAAGGTACTCAAGACCATGTGGCTGATAACAATATGAAAAATGCATAATATTTTCCCTTTAAGCTAACTGCAGTGCATTATCTGCACATAAGAGTTATTTGATTTAGATTAGTTAAATGCAAGAGAATTTTGCAAATGGAGCATGGATCCATTCATAGCACTCCTCTTGTGGTGATTGGAGATGAAGATTCTACAAACAAGTCGTCCACAAACGACGAGCTCCTTCTGCTCCGCTCTCCTCTGGTCCAATGGTGTTGTTCACACCAAACTCATGCAGGCTGCTTGTGGCAAACTTACCTGACTTGTGCAGACTGAGGAAGACCTTTTTGTTGCATCTCCTCGTAGATTTCTTCAGAGTAATTGTACTTGATGGTTCTGCTGCTGTAGCAGTGGAGAGGAGGGCTATGACAAAACGTTGAAACATCAGGATGTTGGAGGAGAAGGGTGTGTTTAAATGAGACTTCCATGTTATACTACTCATGGCATACTGCTATATGCTGCTTTTACGACCCAGATCAACCCAGATTTGATTAATATTGATCGGTGACACTTGGAGCAGTAGAATTCCCTCACTGCCTGTTAGAAGGACTACATGGTGCACTACATCCTTCCCTTAGTCATTACTGTATGTAAGCCTGGAGGCAAATGACTCCCACAGGTCTGTGGAGAATGAGCTCCAATGCTAAAAGCTAAAGCCTGATGCCATGAATCTAGTTTTCAATGTTTACAATTACAGACAAATTACAAAATTATAAAAACTCATAACTTAGTATTGCTATTAGACATCTTAGCGTGGATGAGAATCATTAGCTGAAATTAGCTCTGAGCATTAGTCTCTGCATGAAGCCTAATGCTGTTTTAATTGCTTGCTTTCAGATGGCAACGCAATGTTTTATTAAGGCATTGCATTGTAAATTGTAATGGGACTGACTAAATACTATTGATAATATGCTTATACTGTATGTGGTGCATTTGGACACATATTCATTGAAACATATTGTAATACTGAGGTGGGTATGCAGCCAAAAAAGGAACTCAAGTAAGAGTATGTAGAAGTAAAAAAGTATTTTAGGGAACTGTTAACCAAGATAACTGTGTTTGAATTACATGGGATTGATACACCTAGTCCCTTTCCTAGTTAATATTAATGTAATTGGAAATGGAAAACATAAATAATGCTCACAATCTGGTATTTTCAAAGGATTGACATAAAAATGTATAAAACAGATTAGTTTATTTCGGTCACAGGTTTATTTGCATTTATTGTTTGGACATAATACCGGAAAGAACGGTTTATAATTATCAAAGTTTTTGCTGCTTGCCAGTGGCGGGTTGGTTTGAGGCGTTGCACATATGTTGTTGCGGGTTGGTTCATTGCCCTCGATCATTTGCCAAATGTCTCTCCCTCCCCATAAAAAAAAAAAAAAAAGATTTAGTTGTTGTGTATACTTACTCACAGTGGGAAGAGTAACCAAACATTCAGTCCTGTTACCTTGTAAAATGTGTAGAATGTATGGTGTCTGAAAATTTTGTTTAAAAAGAGGAAATACCTAAGTAAATGTAAGTAGGTAGTGTATGACAAGACTGAGTCCATCTGTAAATATGACATTATCACGTAGAATCTGAAAACAATCCGGCCATTTGTCATAAAGCTCATGACAAACGAGAAAGGAGCGGCTCCTGAGCTGCTTTTGTTTTTCTTACGCGTCACACCACGATCCAGCAGTCCGTGCACGCTGCTATTTTAAAGATTATCTGCCACTTAATCAATTTACAATCTCGTGTGCAATAAAAGACCAGCAGATGAGGCAGCGGTAATTGTGGTAATCATTTACAACAACATATTACCGGAGCTTTGGGCCCCTGAGGCTGAGGCTGCTCAATGGCCTGTCACCTGCTCATGCTTTTTATTGGCAGTACTTTGTCTTTGCCCCGCAGCTGAGGGGATATTGAAGTAAAATCGCTCGACCTGATCTTAAGGTATGCTTCTCTATACACATACTCTGTAATCTGCAGCTTTCATTTTTCCCAAGTTAATCATGTCACCCCATTTGCAAGAGATTGAAGTAGTTATTATTATTGAAGCACTAACTAAGGAGTTTGATTGACTTACTTTACTGCTCGGTTTATGCAAAAAAGCAATAACAAATATTGTGCAAATGTGATATTGTGAATAATATTGAAACTACTCAATGCCACTGATGAATTAACCCTAAAGCAGGATAACTTAAATGAAAGAATATCAGTGTAATAAATGTCAACATAAGCATAAGCTGCCATCAATAAAGAGCAGAATGAAACTCTTCAGTATTGTGTAAGTAATAGTGGGCAGATTGCATGGATTCACCGGCACATCGGTAGAAAAGTGATACATCAATGGAACAGCTGCTGTAGAGAGCATCGGACTTTCTGTCATTATCGTTATGCATCGTGCTCCAGGGTTAGTTTAAACCGAATTGCATCTTTGGTTGTGAGAAATTAATCTTAAATCAATCTGAGTGTATTGAGGTGCACATCATATCGGGCAAGGATCTAAGATTCCCATGACTTGTAAAGTACCATAAATGACTGGTAGATGTTAATGTACAATAAGTTGCTATAGAATTATCGTGACAGATCTAGGCACACAGTCACATGACTAAATGCACCAATTAGGATTTTTGAGGCCGATCATCAATGCCTTTCATACCGATACCGATCATGCTGATATAATACTATTCTAACTATTTTATTTGCCTATTGGGGAAAATATACTATTTTAACCAACCGGCACTAACTTTATAGGATCAACAGGTTTTAGGTTTAGAAGTATAATGTGGCTCTGCCCATCACTAAAGCGCATGGGTTTATTTGAGTATACTCAGTGTCTTTCATGTCCATGCAGCAGCCAAAACAGAGTGGAAATAGAAGCAACTCATCCTGAGCAAGGTTTGAGGAAGGTTTGAGGAAGTTGGAAATCTGAAATCTGATTGGCCACCTAAGGGTGCCACCCCGCTCAGAAGGCCTGAGGCGCTGTATCAGAACTAAATAACCATTTTTGTTTCATTTTACTTATATTATTGCACCAAATTATTACAAAATAGCAGAAATAGACATAAATGTTTAAAATGTGTCTAATTTTTCATTCATTTTCTACCGCTTATTCCCGTTAGGGGTCGCGGGTGACTGGAGCCTATCCCAGTGACTTTGGGCCTTAGGCGGGGTACACCCTGGACAGTGGCCAACTCGTCGCAGGGCTGACACAGAGAGACAGAGACAAGGACAGACAACCATTCACTCTCACATTCATTCACTATTGACAATTTAGAGTTCTCAATTAACCTACACAGTCATGTCTTTGGACGGTGGGAGGAGCCGGAGAACCCGGAGAGAACCCACGGTAACACGGGGAGGACATGCAGACTCCACCCAGAGAGATCGTGTGATGTTAGGGTGGTTCGGAATTCGAAACCACGATGTTGGGGTGGTCTGGGATTCGAACCCACGATCTCCTTATTGAGAGGCAGAAGCTCTAGCCGCTCTGCCACCGTGCACCCCATGTGTCTAATTTATGATGTATTAAAAAGAAAAGTCAAATTGAAGTGTTAAACCTTAAAGATCTGGGGTCCCATTTATAAAATTTAAAGGTTTCAGGGGTTGTCATCCGGACACTGTTTGACGATCGAGACATTTCGACTTCTATCCAGAAGTCGACTAACATGGAATTCATACTAAAAAAGTACTTAAGGACAAAACACAAACTTCCAAAAACTCCCTCTAACATGCTCATGTCTCGTCTCTCTAAGCTCTTATCGTTTTCTGCCCAGAACAGCTAATTTCCTTGTCAAGTTGTCTAGTTCACAAACTTAACATTGAAAGTTGTACGTAGGCAAGCTTTATAAATAGGACTCCTGGTCTGAGCTTGGTGCCACCCTTGGGCCACCCCCTGTAACTCACTGCTACATCTATCTCCCAGCCGTTCTTTCTCTCCTCCCACTTTACCTCCCAGTAGCAGCGTCCTGTTAGAGCTTTGGAGCAGAGCACTTGTAGACAGGAGTCAAACCTGTCCGGATGATGTGAGTATGGCAATGCCTTCTTCATCACAGTCACTATGCAGTTGTCCTCTGACAGCTCAAGCGTATTGTGTGCCGAGTTTGGATCCATGGTGAGTTTGCAGAAATCTAAAACACAATGACATCCTTTTAACACATTAGGCCTGCATTTGAGTACTCAGAATTGTATACACTTACACTTTCTTACACCAGGAATTAGCCATTCTTTTCCTGCAGGATCCAGCCTGAAATAGAGTAAATCAGTTACCTTCTGCCTAAGCAGAAAATGTCACTCACTCTCCAATAGGAGCACCTTAACAAATCTCACGTCTATTGTAATGATTGCTGTCTGCTCTTCCACTGGCATGACTGTTGCTCACACTCTTTTAAAAGTATTTTAACTGTATATTCAAGTAATCCCTTTTGCCTGAACACGTAAAACAGTTAGTTGTGATTAAAGCTGGGGTACCTGATAAACTGTGACAATAGGAATGTAGCAGTTTAAACTGTTAACTAGCTCTCCCAATCCCTTTGACACATTGTAAGAGTCCAATAGCTCATTCAAATGACAACCAGGCCCCCCTGTAACATAGATGTGAGTATTAAAATAGCTATGATTGGCAAGGTGGTAACAGCTTTCTCCAGCTTAACCAGGACAAAACTGAGGTTTTAGTCATTGGTCCTGAGGCCCAGAGAGAGAAACTTTTATCCAAACTGCAAGCACAGTCTTTTAATCCATCAGCACAAGTAAAAAACCTGGGCGTTATTTTTGACTCTGAGCTCACTTTTATTCCACACATAAAGAACATCACAAAAATAGGTTTTTATCACTTAAAGAACATAGCCAGAGTCCGCCCCATTCTCTCTCGGGCCAACACGGAGACCCTGATGCATGCTTTTATCTCCAGTCGTATAGACTACTGTAATGCCCTGCTCTCTGGTCTTCTCAAAAAGAGTATTGCAGGTTTGCAATTATTACAAAACTCAGCAGCACGTGTCCTGACTAAGACCAGGGGGCGGGACCACATTACACCGGTTTTAAAATCACTGCATTGGCTCCCCGTGTGTTTCAGGATCGATTTTAAGGTTCTTTTACTGGTTTATAAATGTCTTAATGGTCTTGGGCCTTCTTATCTTTCAGAACTGCTTTTACCATATGAACCCTCGCGGCCCCTGCACTCCTCCTCGGGCCCCTGCGCTCCTCCTCGGGCCCCTGCGTTCCTCCTCGGGCCCCTTCGCTCCTCCTCGGGCCCCTGCGCTCCTACGGCAGCCGGCTCCTAGTCATTCCCAAAGTCAGGACACACACTCACGGCGAGGCGTCCTTCCAGCACTACGGCCCTCGTCTATGGAACGGCCTGCCGGAGAACCTCAGGGCCGCAGAGAACGTTCAGGATTTTAAGAGCAGGCTCAAGACCCACCTTTTTAGCTTAGCTTTTGATTAATATTTAATTGTGTATTTATTTATGCTATTTATTGTGTTAACTTATTTTAGGTTCACTATTTTAGATTAATTTATGTCCTATTTTTACTCTATTTCTACTCAATTCTCTATTTATTTCTTCAATATTTATTTATTTATTTATACTTTTATTCATTTTAGATTCTCCAGTGTTTCCTCTGCAGGGCCCTCTGTACCGGGAGCGGTGTTCGTCTGTGGCTGCTGGGCCCTGGGTCATGGGCCCCTGGTGGAGGTTTGGTGTTTGCCTCATCTCTCCTCGGGGCTCTGAGTCTGTGTCCTGTGGCTGCAGGCGACGCTCTGCTCCTGGTGCAGACGGCTCCTCTGATGGTGCTTCCTCAACTGGTTTATCTGTACTCAGCCTCTTGTACCTTAGATCGTGTGTGTGTGTGTGTGTGTGTGTGTGTGTGTGTGTGTGCGTGTGTGTGTGTGTGTGTGTGTGTGCGTGCGTGTGGGCGTGTACGGGTATGTATTGGTGAATATCTGTGGAGGGTTTGGTTGTGTGGGGTCTGGTGGTTGTGGGGGAGGTTGGGAGGGAAATGGC
Source organism: Rhinogobius similis (assembly GCA_019453435.1). Lineage (NCBI taxonomy): Eukaryota > Metazoa > Chordata > Actinopteri > Gobiiformes > Gobiidae > Rhinogobius > Rhinogobius similis. The sequence goes on from CM033626.1 coordinate 4,792,759, forward strand.
ATGTGGAAATGTTTTTAATGCACTGTAAAGCACTTTGTGTTACATTTTATGTATGAAAAGTGCTCTATAAATAAAATTTGATTTGATTTGAAAATTTGAACAGCTACCTATCCAGTAGGAACAAAACAGGAAGATTTTCCCCACTTCAATTCTGTCTCAAGTAAAACTTCCCAAGAGTTGAAGTTTCTCTACAACAATGTTGAGATTGGTATCAATATAGCAGGCTATTGGCCTTATTCCGACCTGTCCACTTTTGCCTCTTTTTGCCACACTTCCGGTTTGACGAAAACCCCGTTCATGCAAATGGTGAAAGAGGGAAAAGTCTCTTGCTAAAACATTATATAAAGTACATTGATTTGTGTAAAATGTTTCATGTACACGAGCAAAAACTGGACGACCTGAAAACAGCTTTTTAGTCAGTGTAGAACTTATTTTCTGTTGAGCTTGTCTGCCCCTTGTAAACTAATTCAATGGGAAAAAGATGGCAGCGCCCACAGAAAAGTCTGGAATAAGGTGAATAAGAAGACTGTAATATGATCAAGAGCTACTTAAGTGCTGTAAAGTCTGTAAATACATGTAATATATGTGTAAATAAATGACTGCCAGACACCTTCTTTTAATGCTCCCATGTGCAACCTTTTCTACCACTGAAAAAAAGAGACATGGCTTCAAAAAGGACATGGCTTCAAAGTTTAAACCAGTCAAGCTTTAAAAAAAACCCAAAAAAAAAACAAACAATAGGCTTAAACAAATAAGTCCTCACATGAGGGTGTCCAGGGAGCTGCCGGGGTCCTCTCGTAGAGCAGAAAGTATCTCTTTAGTTGCTTCTTGTGGGTGGTTATAACTCAGGTCCAGTTCTTTCAAATGAGAGGTGGAGCACAAAGCAGAGACCAGAGCAGCTCCGCCTTTTTCTGAGATCAGACATCCTGACAGCCTAAAACCACACACAAATTACCCACCAGCCGACACGCACAGTCCATCATGAACACGTCTTACCTGAGCGTCTCCAGTCTGCACTCAGGACTTTTCAGTCCATCACACAGCTGCTTCACTCCACGGTCATATAGATCATTATTACTGAGATCTAAGAGCCGAAGACTTGAGGACTGGGCACTTAGAACTGATGACAGACAGCTACAGCTCTCAAAGGACAGGTTACAATAAGTCATCCTGCACAGTGAATCAAAAGAACGTTAAATATTTGCTGGAATATGAATAAAAGGTCACACTATGAACTTACCTGGCTGTGTTGGCTTCTTTGACCACTGGTAACAGCCCTTGCAAAGCCTCTTCTGAAGCAGAGTATTTGTTCAAGTCAAAGACACTTAGATCGTTGTCAGAGGAAAGCAGTATGAACACGACCCCTGACCACAGTTCAGGCGGCGTACGGCTGGAGAGATCTCCGTCCTTCAGGTGTTGTTGAACTTTTGTCACAAGAGAATGGTCTTCAAGCTCATTTAGGCAGTGAAACAAGTTCCTGCTTTTCTCAGCAGAAACCTTTCTTTTTAACTGTTTATGGATGTAATCAACAATCCTTTTATCATCACTTGACAAAGGAACAGCATTTAAAGGTTCTGGGTTGTTAAGCAAACCTTGTAAAGATTTCTCATTGGTCGATTGAGATAAACCTAAAAGAAAGCGTACAAACAAGTCCCACTGCCCATTTGGACTTTGGATGACCATATCTACAGCTGTTTGGTGGAGCTGGTGTAAATCCCATTTCCTTCCCAGTATTTTTTTAATTGAGTGTAGGAGCGGTTTCTTCAGCAGGTTCTCTCCAGTGGTGACAAATGTGGCATGGACATGAAGAGCAGCCAGAAACTCTTGGACGCTCAAATGAACAAAGCAGTGGACCTTGTCTTGGTACAAGCCCGACTCCTCTTTAAAGACCTGAGTGAATACACCTGAGTACTTAGAGGCCTCATTGACATCTAGACCACTCTCAGCAAGGTCAGACTCGTAGAAGATAAGGTTTCCTTTCTGCAGCTGTTCAAAGGCAAGTTTTCCCAAAGACAACACCATTGTGCGGTTTGCTGAAGTCCAGACATGATCTGTCTCAGACAGTTTGTCAAACTTTACGTTCTTTAACTTAGCTTGAACCACGAGTAAGTAGAGGTACATTTTAGTTAACGTGTGGGGCAGCTTGCCTTTGTCCCCTGTCTTCATCTCATGTTCCAGGACTGTGGAGGTGATCCAGCAGAACACTGGGATCTGGCACATTGTGTAAAGGCTGCGGGACCTCTTAATGTGCAAGAGGATTTTTGTGGCCTGTTGCTTGTTTTTGAACCTCTTCCTGAAGTACTGCTCCTTTTGTGGATCTGCAAACCCTCTCACCTCTGTCACCATGGAGATGCACTCAGCTGGGATCTGATGGGCTGCTGCAGGTCGAGTGGTTATCCAGACGCGAGCGTAAGGAAGCAGAGATCCCTTGATCAGGTTTACCAGCAGGACTCCTACAGAGCTGAGCTCTGAGGGATCAGTCAGAGTTTGAGTGAAGTCCAGAGACAATCGACACTCGTCCAAACCATCAAAGATGAAGACAGCATGGACTATTTTAGAACTGCAGAGTTGTATAGACTTGCTGAAAAAGTGTTGCACAAGTCCTACCAGGCTGATCTGTTTGTCTCTAAGCACATTGAGCTCTCTGAAAGTAAACGGAAACAAAAGATGGATGTCCTGGTTGGCCCTGCCTTCAGCCCAGTCCAGACAGAACTTCTGAGTCAGCACTGTTTTCCCGATGCCAGCCACTCCCATTGTCAGCACTGTTCTGACCTGTGTTTGTCTGTCTTCACAAGTCTGTGTGATTCCACCTTCTCTTTTTACACTGCCTTTAAAAATGTCCTCACATAAGATAGTGGTTTCTGGTGTGACTGATTTTCTGGAGTTGGTCTCAATTCGTCCAACTTCATGCTCATTACTGACCTCTGCTGTCCCTCCCTCTGTGATGTAGAGCTCTGTGTAGATCTCATTTAGAGTTGAGGCAGCTCCTGCTTTTGGGACACCCTCATACACATTGTGGAACTTTTGCTGCAGCATGGACTGTAGTTGTAACTGAGTGACTCCACAATAAAAACCTTAAGACAAAAAAGTTATTGTCAGTCCACAATGAGATAAGTACAATGTAAAAGAAAACTTACTGCTCTGCAAATTTTTAGCCAGGTCGTCCTGCTTCATCTTCCTCAGGAACTCCAGAGTGATCTCCAGGAAAGCCTCTCTGCTCCTCTCAACTTTACCGTCTTCAGTCTGTGGGGGCTGTGGTGCATGTATGGCCTCCTGGAACATCTTCAACTCTTTTGTAACAAAAGCCATGATATTTTCCTCCAGTTGCTGAAATAGATGCAAGTACAATTACGTGAAGGTGACAGCTCACCACAGCACTCTATATACTATATAATGAACCCCTCAAAAAGAACAATGCCATGCCACAATTAGTGCTTTCAAATGTCAATGATAAAATAGTCTCAGGGTCTGGAGTCGTCCCATTTTGCACAAAATGTGTACAACATGTGTATGTAACACAGAAACAGGATGTTTCATCACATCACCTTAAATACAGCACACAGTTGTGTGTCGGGCTGCTGTCCACTGAGATCAAGCCTCTGCTCCTCTCTGGGGACACATCAACATTTTTAATTTATACCCTGAATTCAGAAATGTGTGGGGTTTTTTGTAATAGCGCTGACACACACCCAGGCAAAATGGACACCCACACACACAAACACACACAAACACACACAAATATATACAGTTTTGTGGCGTTCAAGGAGACGAGGCCTTTGAAGACATTTCTTGTTTTTGAAGTCCTTCAGTGTCAGATGTGTCTGATGGCCAACCAGATCCACCAGCTCAGTTCTGGTGTCATTTTTTTTGGGTCTTCCACTTGACTTTTTTGTTCCATAACCCTCAAGATTCCAAATGACTGTCTTACTGCGTCCCACCTCAGCAGTGATGGAGAGAGGCCTCTGAACCCAGAGCGACACCCGGATAAAGCTAACAAACATTGGCATGCTAATATACTGCTTTTTTCGTAGGATAAAACACTCTATAAATAGAAGCAGAGTAAAGTTATGTGGTCATTTTCACCCAAATAGATGTGTTTACCTTTATAAGTGTTCTGGGGCATCACAGAAGTGTTGAAGTGTATGATCATAATATGGAGAAATCTCAGTTTTCAAATTCTTTTTTTTTTTTTTTGTCTTCATAAATAATGCCTTTAACCTCATCAATGAACCATAACAAAACAGACTAGAATAAACATTTGGTACTGTTTAACACAGAGAATTATTGTATTTGTGAACAACATTCTTTTATTTACAAATGAAGGGCTGCGATCTGCAAACTATTATCTCTCGATTAAATTCAAATGTGATAAATTGTCCAACAGTGACGCTGGGAATACATGGACCATGGTCAGTGTGCACTAGACATCAGTCCTCACATCTGCACCAGCTCTCTACCACTGTTTTTATTTGTATCTTAACACTATACTTGTAGTCACTCACCTCCATCAGACACATTAAAATGATGAAACTCACTCTGTATTATCAGCCTGGTGCTCATCACTGAAGTCTATAGCATGGGACATGGAGTGGTCACTCTTCAAGGATACATGATCATATCCGTCCATGTTTCTAGAATCCCATTAAACACAAGCCAGAAAACAGAAAATACTTGACAGAAAATCACACTGAGTCCACATTTTTGACTTTTGATCAGCTAGAGCCTATTTCAGTTTAATTAGTGTTCTTGTTTTGTGTAATTGTTTTTGCGTTATATTGCATTTAGTACTTTTTCTTGTATTTTACTTTGAAGGTTTAATTAGACAGGAAGTGGTGACAGGAAGTCAGCCATTTTGTATTCGCTCTCAGTAAGCACATGAGTAAAGTTCATCCTCTGCCATCTACCCTTTTTGTTCATGGTTTTGACATCACGTCTGTAAGTTTTACTTTATACACATAACGAACATAACAAATGTATGAGATCCAAGCTTTATTTGTGTTGAATGATTACTAAAAATATGACTTTTGCTGATGATTATAGACATGTATGGTAGAGAATTGATTGTAGCTGCCTCATTTTATGTTTTTAAGGTAATGGTAGCTATATTTCTTTGTATGCTAAGGCTACTTTTCTTTTCTATTTTACAGTTTTACTCTGTTTTGGAAACTCATGGAGCAATAAATTGGAGCTATGGATGCTACATCCTGACTCTGGGCATGTTTTCAAAAGGAGTTAGGCTTACTGCTAAATTGTGTTAGATACACACAAGGAGAGCAGGATAGTTCTCAGTAGAATGTTTACTCAAACTTTTATTTTTTATTTTTTTGGTTCTCGCTCCAATTAAAGGCCCTGTGCTTGATTTTTATTGTTTTGAAATGTGGAAAACAGATCTTGTTCACCTTAATGTATCACTCACTTTCCTAATGCAGTCCCAGCATCCTAAATACTCACCACGATGAGTTTATGAGCACTTTTCATGAGCCTCTGAACCCAGAGCGACACCCGGATAAAGCTAACAAACATTGGCATGCTAATGTCCTGCTTTTTTCGTAGGATAAAACACTCTATAAATAGAAGCAGAGTAAAGTTATGGTCTCATTTTCACCCAAATAGATGTGTTTACCTATATAAGTGTTCTGGGGCATCACAGAGTGAGACTGACGTGTGTGTTTTGTTGTTGAAGTGTATGATCATAATATGGAGAAATCTCAGTTTATCGTAAAACTATACTTGTAGTCACTCACCTCCATCAGACACATTAAAATGATGAAACTCACTCTGTATTATCAGCCTGGTGCTCATCACTGAAGTCTATAAGATGGGACATGGAGTGGTCACTCTTCAAGGATACATGATCATATTCGTCCATGTTTTTAGAATCCCATTAAACACAAGCTAGAAAACAGAAAACACAATCATATTTGAGGTATAACAGTTTGATTAAACATCAGCTTATCAAATGGAAATGAATGCTCACTCACAGTGAGCCCACAGTGGCCTGTTCCTTGGTGAAGTTCACTGGATGTCCAGTAGTCTTCTGGTTGCATAATTCTCACTCTTTCTGCAATTCCACACAGCGAAAGCAAAAATACACCATTCAGTGCATCAATGGAGCTCGAGATAGAACGTCAAAATCAATCAATCAATCAATCAATCAAAATTTATTTGTATAGCACAATTCATACAAAAGTAACACAAAGTGCTTTACAGTCATAAAAACACATTAAAACTAACAATACAATCACAATAAGAGCATAAATAAATACATTAAAATGTACATGACACAATAAAATACGGATCAAATTCCCTTAATCATATGCACATCTAAACAGAACAGTTTTAAGCCTAGATTTAAAAACTGGCAGTGTGGGGGCCTGTCTTACATTTTCGGGGAGACTGTTCCAGATTTTAGCTCCATAAAACTGGAACGCCGATTCCCCATGTTTAGTCCTGACTCTGGGCACCACCAGGAGGCCGGTCCCTGAGGTCCTCAGAGTACGAGATGGTTCGTATGGTACTAACAGTTCAGAGATGTACTTTGGTGCTTGGCCATGGAAGGACTTAAATACAATCAGAGCTGCTTTAAAGTCGATTCTCTGAGCCACAGGAAGCCAGTGCAGAGACCTGAGCACAGGACTAATGTGGTCATACTTCCTGGTTCTAGTCAGGACTCGAGCAGCAGCGTTCTGGATGTACTGCAGCTGTTTTATCGCTCGTTTGGAGAGGCCAGTGAACAGGCCGTTACAGTAGTCTAACCTACTGGAGACAAACGCATGGATAAGTCTCTCCAAGTCTGGGTTAGACACTATATTTTTTATTTTGGCAATGTTCTTCAGATGGTAAAAAGCTGCTGATATTATGGATTTGATGTGGCTGTCAAAATTCAAGTCTGAGTCCATTATTACACCTAGATTTCTCACTTGATTTGAAGGTTTTAAGGAGAGAGACTGGAGGTGGCTGCTTACACTTTCTCTCTGTTTCTGCGGGCCAAACACAATTATTTCTGTTTTGTCTGAATTTAGCTGGAGGAAGTTGTTTTGCATCCACAAGCTGATTTGTTGGATGCAGTAGCAGAGTGAATCTACTGGTCCATTGTCACCAGCTGTCAGTGAGACATAAATCTGAGTGTCATCTGCATAGTTGTGGTAGGACACTCCACTGTGGTGAATCAATGAACCTAACGGTAGCATATACAGGTTGAACAGGAGGGGTCCCAGGACTGACCCTTGGGGCACCCCACAGGTCAAGGACATGCGGTCTGAGACACATTGACCAATCTCTACAAAATACTCTCTGTTTTCCAAATAGGACCTGAACCAATTTAGAGCATTGCCCGTAATGCCCATCCAGTCCTCAAGTCTCTGTAAGAGGATCTTGTGATCGACTGTGTCGAAGGCAGCACTGAGGTCCAACAAGACAAAGATAGATACTTTGCCTGCATCAGAGCTAAGACGGATGTCGTTTTGTTACTTTATAAGAGCTGTTTCCAGTGCTGTGGTGTGATCTGAAGCCTGACTGGAAAACATCAAAAATGTCATTCATTACAAGATAATTATTAAGCTGTTGGTAAACAACTTTTTCAATAACTTTTCCCAAAAAAGGTAAATTTGAAATTGGTAATTATTTAGTACTGTCGCATCAAGACTACTCTTTTTTAAGAGAGGCTTAATGACTGCAGTTTTTAAGGCCTTTGGGAATATCCCAGATTGAAGTGACATATTGACTATTTGAGTGAGTTGAGTTAACAAACTGTTTAGCACAGACTTTAAAAATATTGTGGGTAACACATCAAGGCAGCAAGAAGAAGAACTTAGACTGGTTATGGTCTCTTGGACAGTTTTGTCATTCACGATTGCAAAGTGAGATAGCTCCACGTGTTTAACTGGCTGATTGGTTGTTATTAGCATTGAGGTGTTACTTGTATTCTTAATGTTCTGAATCTTGTCATGAAAGAATTTTGCAAACTCATTGCATTTGAATGTAGAAATTAGTTCCACTGGCAGCTGAGCTGGAGGGTTTGTCAATCTATTTACAGTTGCAAACAGGACACGGGAGTTATTACAACAATTTCCAATAATTTCAGAGAAATACCTCTCTCTTGTTATACATAAAATTTGGTTATATATGAGCATTTTTCTCTGAAAATGTCATAATTAATCTGGAGTTTTGACTTGCGCCATTTCCGCTCGGCCCTGCGGCACTCCCTTTTCTGTGCCCTGACCAACTCATTATTCTTCCATGGAGCTTTCTGCTTATTTTTGACCATTTTAGCCTTCAAAGGGGCAATGGTGTCCAGAACATTCACAACACTAGATGAGACAGAGCTCAACAAATCATCAACATTTGAACATGAGGCAGTTTTAAAGTTTATCATCTCCACAAAGAGTGCACTTGTGCTGTCATTTATATGTCTCCTGTGAACAACTGCAGGAGGAGCCTGTTGTTTGGGAAGGATAGACAGGTCAAAGAAGACACAGAAATGATCTGACAGAGCGACATCAACCACATTCACTTTTGAAATGTTAACCCCTTTGTAATTAGCAGGTCTAGAGTGTGCCCTTTGCTGTGGGTGGGGCCACTTACGTGTTGAGTTAGACCAAAGGTTTCAAGAAGAGTATGAAACTCTTTAGTGTTTCTGTCACAAACATTATCCACATGAATATTAAAATCACCTGTAATGACTAGACCATTAAAGTCAGTGCATACAACTGAAAGCAACTCAGTAAATTCATCAAAAAACAATGGAAAGCTGCAGCTGGTGTGTTAAACTTAGAGAAACAGTAGCCAAAACAATGACAAAAAGGAACAAAAAATCCATTGAAGAACCTGATAAACTGCTGGATCACTTCTGGTAAATACATTTATCAATATGTAGTGTTAGAATACGTTTTTAGCACCTTAAAATCTCCATTAACACTGGGCTCACTGAAAATTCTGTTAGCGTGACGTCACAAGCTCACTTCCATACCATGTATTGTTTTGTTTGGAGTTGGATGTTTAGATTTTATTTTTTGTAACACAAGGATATGATGAGACAAGTTATTGATGTTATATGTTGGTGTTTTAGTTCTCAAGACAATTCTCCAATCAGTGGCAAACTCAAAACAATAATATGAATTTAAAAATATGGTCACTCTTAAAGGAGACAATATGAATATCATCATTTTACATTTTGTTCATTGTAAACCAAAATACTGATCTAAAACAGCTTTGTAATAGAATCAGAGCCATATGCCCCGCCTCTTCAGAGTGACAGTCACCTGAACAGCCTCAGCTGCAGGACAATACAGGATTAACTCAAACATGCAGGAATGAATTAATTAACTAACTATTAACTATTAATTATTATATATTTGAGTAAACTAATGATAAGGAAACACTGTTGTAACAAGGTTAAAAGTTTTGAGTTTGAAGTTGATGTGTCACAGTGTCTCCTTTACACACAGTAACAGCGTATTAAACTGAAATAATGCTCCTGTTTCCTCATTACTACCAGGACTCTACTAATCATGTTTCCTGGTCATTTACAGTCTTCATGCTGGATTAGTGTAATAAAGTAGAGTAAGTGATGTGGGCCATTTACATGTGTAAGTAACATGTAATAACCATCATTTAAATTCTATTCTTTTTTCATCCTAAAAATGTTAAGTTCTCCAAACAAATATATCATCTCTTTCTTATTATCAGCTCTTATTCATTATACGATTCACTGCCCCTACACTTTTATCTTTTATCACACCTCTTTCCTCTTTGAAAGCATCATCAAATAAAAATATATTTTTAAACTGATGAACCTGTCCTTGATTAAGTCAAAATCACGTTCCTGTTTTACCTGGAAAATTCCACAGTCTGGGTTTGGGCCCAAATCAACATTCAAAACACAATCGAACAATCACTAACAACAAACACGACATAAATATAAAAAAGCAAATAGTAAAACGATCAAGTTTGTAATAATAAGTCATAACTTACAGAGTGCAAACAATCCGCTGAGAGCAGTATTAAATCTGCAGTAGTCCGACTGGTCCAACCTGAATTAAGGCCCCGCCTCTTCTGATTGTTGGCCGTTCTTCCTTCATCATTCCATTCAGATGGATGAAGGATATGCTTATGTCTGCTACTGAATTACAGTCCCGATCAAAGGTTTAAGGCCAGTTGAATAAATGGCAAAATCACATTTTCATGGTTGGATCTCCTGGTGGGACGCAGCAAGACAGTCATCTTGAATTTCTTAAAAGATCCTGAAGGTTAGACCCAAAAAAATGACACCAGCACTGACTAGGAGGATCAGATTGTCTGTCCACCAAGACACTGGCTGATCCTCCAAATTAAGGCTGTTACTGGTACGACTGCAGCCCAATAACATCAGACACATCTGACACTGAAGGACTTCAAAAACAAGAAATGTCTTCAAAGGCCTGGTCTCCTTGAACGCCACAGAACTGCAGCTTGGACTTTACAAGAGACACAAACATGGGACATTCAAAGATGGAAGAAAGTTTGATTCTGATGGGAAAAAGTGATGGTCCTGATGGTTTAAACGTTACTGGCACAACAAGCAGATCCACCTGAGATGTTTTCCACGCTCCACAGGGAGGGAGCGCCATAATGATCTTTTTCCTTCAGTGGAACAATGGAGCTCCAGGTGGTGCAGGGGCCTCTGGCTCTGTGCAGATGTTGCAGAGAACATCCCTCATGACTGAGGGCCTCGTCTGTGGAACCACTGGGTTTTTCAACAGAACAACGCTACAGTTCACAAAGCCCCAGGACAAAGGACTTCTTCAGGAGAAGAACATCACTCATTTGGTGGATGAGTGGATAGCACACATACCTGGCATGTGGGCAGGCTGCAGCATCATGAATTTGAATCTGGCTCCGACAAATTGCTGCGTGTCCTTCCCCAGTCTCTTCCCCATTTCACACTGCACTGTCCAAGAAAACCTACAGGCCAATATGTGATTAAGTGTTTTAAATTATAACAAGAAATAATACCGTACTTTGTTTAAACAATAAATCTGTGCTTGTTGTGGTTAAGGGCACTGCACATATGTGGGTGCTAACATCATAGCGGGAGTTGTAGGTTCAATTCCAGCCCTTGACCTTTTGCCCAACATCACTCTCTCTCTTTCACTGTAAAAAGCCTTCAGACCAGAGAAGTCTTTATTCATTTTGCTAACTGGTTTTGGTTGTGTCATTCCCCAATTTAAAGTCTATATGTCAGGATCTCACCTAATTATGACTCAGTTTGGTGGGATAGAACCTGTGGCAAATATTTACATCCTTTATACATCAGTCAAGTGGCAGTTTTTGAAGAAATTTGGAAAAATAAAAGTTTGAAATGACAGAAAGTAGTGTTGAAACTGTCATCCATAGGCAACGTACCATTGAAAATACAGGGACAATTCACTGCGACTTTACAAAAAAGGCAAAATGTTTAGTAAAATCTTAAATATACTCATGTTCATCCTGTGTTAATCCTGCTAGTTCTTAGTCAGACTACAGCATATTTCCAACGGTCTCTGTCAGTTGCAGCCTTAGTTCACCGCTCAGTGTTGCTAAAGAAAGTTTCAGAGTGTTTATTTTTAGATAGAAACAATTATCATCTTGTAGACCAGTGGTTCTCAAACTAGGGGTCGGGACCCCAATTTGGGTCACGAAATGATTTCCAGGGGTCCCCAGATGATGGGGAAAAATGTATACAATAGTCTTAAACAAGGCTTGACATCCTTCAAATGCATTGTTAAACGTAGATTCCTATTTGTTGGCCTATAAAAGTCATTTTTTGAGGTCTATATTCTCAAAATAAAATCAAATATTAGATGTAAGGCTAATTAATCACTTTGCGCGTCGCCTATTTTTTGTGTTTGGGGGTCGCGAATGTAAACTATTGTTATTTTCGGGGTCACGACTGAAAAAGTTTAAGAACCACTGTTGTAGACTACCCTCTGTAATGACCAAACACATTAAACATGACCCTAATATCAGGTCGTTTCTGCACTCATCTGTTTATTGGCAGTTGTCATCAGTGTTAAGACAAAGCTTTTACAGTAATTAACTTAAAATAAACCTGTTAAAAAGAGTTGCAGCAGTAATATACAGTTTGTGCTGGTACCGACTCAAATGGGGGTCATATTCAAAGCAAGTCCAGGTTCCAAAGTAATATTTATTGCATTGTGAACAATACTTTGCTTCAACGTTACACAGGCAGGCAGTGAGATTCTTTTGGCGTGATCTGCTCAGAGGTAAATGCAGCGGTAAAGTGAACTGAAGAGATAAATGCATCAAAGTGACGAGTGTCTGTGGGAGAAGCTACAGTGTGTTAAGCATTGAGTGCGTCGCTTACAGCTTAATAATAACAAATGAAAATCACGATTAAAACCAGACAGTCGGGAATAAAATGTACATATTTTAAAAGTATTTGAGAGAGTTTATGTGTGTCACTCTTCTCTAGCACCACAATTTCCGAGTCTGTTTAAAAATCTATCGCTCAAATGCATAGGGTTTATCCAATAGCACTTTGGATTGTAGCTAACGTCTACGGTGTACATTCAATCAAAGCTTATCGAGTCTTGTGGGTTGATTTTTTCCGGCGTTTGTTCAGGCCATCTTGTTCTTGATGGTGATGAGTTGAGACGCACACTGCAGTACCCAGAACAGCAGAGAGAGGGAGACAAAAGCCTGCAAAAAAAAGACGGAGGACACGGTCAAACGTTTGCCATTGTGCACAGCTAAAAATACTAAACAAATGCAGTCAACAGTGACACTATATAGCCAATACATTAATGAACTGGACTGAAAAGTAAAAAGTACTTTCTGTATAGTTTATAATTAGTTCAAGGTGACATTCTGCCCTTAAGAGTTTGAGTTCAGGTCTTAGCTTTGGGCAAACAAAAATGTACAGTTTAAGTTTAGAAACATAGAGAAATTTGCTTCTGTACACTGGTTTTGTTAAAATAACTTGCTTTTCAACAATTTTTTAACTATATTATAATTATTTGAGGTCAAAATTTTGCTTAATCTAGAAAGTATTGTGTTCCTATTTTAAATGTATAAGTGATGCTTTGTGATTAATATTATGAAAGCTATTATCGTTTAAGCAGTCTTCGCTCAGTGTCTTCACAAAACAACTGTACATACTGTATTTGTTTCGTACATATTTTTTTTGTAATTTATTAGAGCAATAACTGCAATTAAAACAGCAACTAACAATTATATTGAATTCTTTACATCAGGGGTGTCCAAACTATGGCCTGACCATTTTTGTTGGTTCTGCTAAATTGGCCAAAATGACTAAAACTTACTTTTTAATGTTTTTTTTTATTATTATTCTACTATCATCCCCTAATTAAGAAACAATCTGATGTGATACGACCTTTGTTCTATGACAGTAAAGGTGTGGTGGTTACGTCAAATGAAACATTTTGAAGGATTCACTTTATTGGCCTCTACTGTGACCCTCCTCTGTGTTTCATTCCATCTGTGAAAGGTTTGGACAACCCTACTTGAGATTAATCTTTTTTTTTTTTTTTTTTTCTTCATTAAAAACACTACATTTACACATTTGCTTTGTCATTTTCCCATTGTAATTCATAAAATCTCTTCTCTCTTTTGGAATCTGTCTATAGTCCCCATAACAGTCATTTGAACACTAAATTAGTTGCACTTAATAATAATTCAATAGTTGATTAGTTGTGATTACAATCAGTGCTGAAACAAGTCAAATAAATTAATTGCATTTAAATAACATTTATTGCACAAACCATTTGCAATTACCCCATCAAGTCTATATGACATGTTCTACGACACATTTCACTCAAACATAGTGATTCTATTTAAGATCTGACTAAACATTTTGCCTATTTGTCTCCAGTTTGACAGTTTCCGTAATGTTTATGATGATACTTCCATGAGCAGCACATATGACATAGTTAGATGTAATTCCACAACCAAAATCCATATATATCACACAATAATTGTGACAAGTAATAATACCTGACAACACTGTCAGTTATGTCAGTTGTGTGTAAATTGTCTCTGTATTCTCAGCAGTACGTCTCTTTTTGATGACATCACAGAGGACTTCAGTTTTAGACCTCAGCATACTTCCTGTAAATGTGTAGTCTTATAGACTTACATTTTTATTTTTCAAAATCCTTTCACAAACTGCATCTTCACTGATTAGAAACTGCACACATTAGACAATAATTGCCACAGGTGACCTGCCACAACCTGGTGACCTGTCATAATTACAACATTTGAGAACCTGTCATATAGACTTTAACCCCTATGACTACAGATAAATGTTTTTTTTTTTCAATTTGTATTAAAAAACTTGCAGTTAGAATCTGCATTCATACTGTATAACTTCATAGAATCATATTTTCACAGACTTCTGCTCTGATAGTACCCTGATATTGTTGATCCAAAGACAATCCTTCGTCAGTAAAAGCATGTGGTTTGGAGCAGAGTTCACACTTTGGAAGAAGAAATTTGTCTGTTTTTAATGAGAAACTATTTCAAAAACGTGACTGATCAATATGGGAACATTTTTTGGATTCATTTTTATTGTCCTCTGCCCGGCCGTAAGCATATTGTTCAATCAGTAGAAACTAACTCTATCTCTGTTTTATGCACCTCTGCTCACGGCTCAATCGATAAGTGTGAATCAGTGGTTTTATTGGTAATGTTACTAATGTATTACTTGAATACAAATAAAACACATTTTAAATTAGAACGGCAACTAACGATTATTTCAGTAGTTGACTTATTTCTTATTTCTGTTGTACACTGAGACCTTTTAAGTACATTTTTAACTTGATCAACTGGAGACCTCTAGTTCGCATGAAGTCGATTATTGACAAAAAGCTGAAATTACTTTTTGTGATTTGGCTTTTTTGATTAAATTCAATTGTTGTCTTTGTTATAAAATGTTTTTGGTCATTTGATATTTGATGGTTGGGACAAAACTATCTCAAGATTCATATGGCAACCTCATATCAGAATCAAAACTTTACTGTTATCAAAAGCAAAAGGTCTTTAAACGTGTTGTACTGGTGTGACCCAGCACATGTGTTACCAGAGGTTCCTGTACTGGTCTTACTGGAAGTGGAGAAGCCCTGGGTAAACTCTGTGCTCACTACATGGAGAGGTGTTCATGGTTAGCCCATTAGCCGATGAACCACACACTGGTATGTGTCATTTTTTGCCTTGCTTACCATGTTGTAATACACAATCGTGCCACCAGAGCGAGCCCCGCATGCAACTGTAATGTTGGAGTAAAGTCCACTGACAACTCCAAATTTGTACATTTATCCAATAAAGACAGAGCAAACCTGAGACACTGCAGCATTTATTAACTAATATTAACCTTACATGGTTTATTTAACTTGGGTTTCACGCTGGTGAGGAAACAGACAGCTTTTTGCCTCAGATGGAAAACTATCGAGCTTTTACCTGCACAAGCTAAAGGTAAGCGGCTAACATTAGCAACTTTACAATGTGACTCTTCAAGTTAAAATCACTACAACTGCGTCAAGACAACGTTTATAGAAGTTTTCTGCACTACGTTTCTGACGTAATGCGCTGGGGTCTATTCTAACTCATACAGAGTTAGAATAGACAAAAAAAAGAACAAAAAAAAAACTACAACTAGAACTACAAATAACTAATCAAGCATACAAACTGAACAAAAATGTTAAATCTTAATCTGGTTGGCTTATCATCAAAGTTTTATACCAAACAGCACCGATCTGAGGTTTAAGGTCTGGATAACAAACGTCATAAAGGTATTGTATATTGTAAAAGAAAATCAAATGAAAAGCTTTGATACTTTGGCTTAGAGAAACACAACCTTTACAGGGACTTACAAATAAGCAGTTATTATAATCAAGAAGTTAAACAACGCAACACTGACTATCATCACCCTCTGACCCTTTAATAAGGCAAATGAATCCGAACTTTCAAGGGGAATAATATCCACATCATCATCACGCAGGACAACCACATCACATGTTTGTAGGAAAATATATCACTTTAGAGATCATTTTAGGACTATTACTTTTACGACGACACAATCAATATCTGCTATACAATTTAGTTTCTAGTCACTATTACCCCGTTCTCCGCACACACACGCACACACACACACACACACACGCACAGCACACACACACACTCGTACAGCACACACACAAGCACACTCGTACAGCACACACACAAGCACACTCGTACAGCACACACACACACTCGTACAGCACACACACACACTCGCACAGCACACACACACACACAGCACACACACACACACTCGCACAGCACACACGCACACACACACTTGCACAGCACACACACACACTCGTACAGCACACACACACACACGCACAGCACACACACACACACTCGTACAGCACACACACAAGCACACTCGTACAGCACACACACGCACACACACACACGCACAGCACACACACACACTCGCACAGCACACACACACACGCACAGCACACACACACACACTCGTACAGCACACACACAAGCACACTCGTACAGCACACACACACACTCGTACAGCACACACACAAGCACACTCGTACAGCACACACACACACTCGTACAGCACACACACACACTCGTACAGCACACACACAAGCACACTCGTACAGCACACACACACACTCGTACAGCACACACACACACTCGTACAGCACACACACAAGCACACTCGTACAGCACACACACACGCACACAGCACACACACACACACTAACAGCACACACACACACACTCGTACAGCACACACACACACACTCGTACAGCACACCTTCACAGCACACACACACACACACACACACACACACACACACTGCACAACACACACACTCGTTCAGCACACACACAAGCACACTCGTACAGCACACACACACGCACAGCACACACACACGCACAGCACACACACACAAGCACACTCGTACAGCACACACACAAGCACACTCGCACAGCACACACACACACACTCGTACAGCACACACACACACTCGCACAGCACACACACACACACACTCGTACAGCACACACACAAGCACACTCGTACAGCACACACACACACTCGTACAGCACACACACACACACTCGTACAGCACACACACACGCACAGCACACACGCACACACACGCACGCACAGCACACACGCACAGCACACATGCACGCGCACAGCACACACACACACGCACACACACACACTCACACAGCACACACG
The DNA here is from genome assembly GCA_019453435.1 of Rhinogobius similis. Classification (NCBI taxonomy): domain Eukaryota; kingdom Metazoa; phylum Chordata; class Actinopteri; order Gobiiformes; family Gobiidae; genus Rhinogobius; species Rhinogobius similis. The sequence continues at coordinate 4,810,013 of CM033626.1, forward strand.
CACGCACACACACACACTCGCACAGCGCACACACGCACAGCACACACACTCTTACAGCGCACACACACACACACACGGACACACACACACACACGCACAGCGCACACACACACGGACACACACAGCACACACACACGCACACACACAATCGCACAGCACACTCACGCACGCACAGCACACACACACACACTCGCACACATACACTCGCACAGCACACACACACACACACACACACACTCGCACAGCACACACACACACTTGCACAGCACACTCACGCACGCACAGCACACACACACACACGGACACACACGCACACACACACACGGACACACACAGCACACGGACACACACAGCACACACACACACACGCACAGCACACACACACACACTCGCACAGCACACTCACGCACGCACAGCACACACACACACACGGACACACACGCACACACACACACAGCACACACACACTCGCACAGCACACTCACGCACGCACAGCACACACACACACACTCGCACAGCGCACACGCACACACACATACACACACACACACACTCGCACAGCACACACACACTTGCACAGCACACGCACGCACAGCACACACACTCGCACACACACGCACACACACACACAGCACACGCACACACACACTCGCACACTCACGCACGCACAGCACACACACGCACAGCACACACACTCGCACACACACTCGCACACACACGCACACCACGTCAGGTCTGCGAGCGGGGGACAGACCGGTTAGATTTACGAGCGTTGGCCTCCGAAGGAAACAGTGAAAGTCAATCCTAATGTAAAGTCAACAACAGTGAGCGACGAGCCTGGCCCCTGACACTCTCCAGGGCCGGTCACGGGGGTCAGAGCCGCAGGGGCCCCTCTCCGGACCGCCGGGGCCCCTGCCAAGAAGTGTCCCACACCATAAAGTGCATCCTCCGGTACACAGCTGTGCTCCTCGGGGACAGGCGGAGACACACCCACGTCACGTCACACCCGCATGACCCCGTTTGCAGAGTGTTAGAGTGAAGCTGGAGCAAAATACCCACTCAGACTCAAACAGATTTAAAAAACTAAGCATATCTGTAGTTAGATAGAGGAATGATTAAACTTCTAGGAGGCGTACTGACGTTTTGACAGAACATTTGATTCCTGTTCTCTGACTTAGGGCTGAGTGATACGGTGATAAAAATGGAATGTTGAGCTCGTCCTGGTGACAATCTGCTATTTTTGTGAAACCATTGTATCGTGATTGACTGTTTGTGTCTTTAATGCAGCTGTCTGTTCAAACACACTTTTTCTCCTGTTGTTTAGCCTCTGATGCCTCTGACTTTATTTACCTCTTAAAGGCCAGGGCTGCACAATTCAACCAAATCAACACAAACTTCCAATGTTTATGTTTTTTGCAAATTTTTAAGTGCAATCATTTCTTCCACAAACATAGTGGGGGACATTGTCCAATAATATAGACCCCTTAAAATCCTATGTCATCAATTCCGGAATGGAGGCAAAATGAAGCAACTAATAATACAATTTCAATGATTAAAGTGCGTATGACAGGTTTCTATGATTTTCTAATTTTGACTTTTTTTAGTGTATTAATACTTGTTGTAAACAGAAATTATACTTTTACACCAATCAGGTCGCTGTTTGTGGAGAAAAGTTAAAAAACCTGTTGAAAAATACAGGAAGTAAACAGACTGATGACATCACACTGGGGAGACAAAGGTTATGCAGAATTTACACAAAATGAACTACTTTTTTGACCCTTTAAACATTAATTCAACAAAATAAAGGTGTTCATATTTTATTTTTATTTGTCAAATCAAAAAAATGTGACATTAGATGAGTTTTGGCCCTGTGTACAGTGTTGTTGCTATGGTAATTTCCTAGCGTGATGTCATCATTTACAACCAGGAAGTCAAATTAAAAAGCTAAAAATTGCGAAAACGGTGTAAAATTTGTAAAGAATTTTAGCTAATTTTGAAATATGTTTCTCTGAACTACATTTTGGTTAAAAGAGTAGCCCGACCTGTCAGGGGCCCTTTAACTGACACCAAATCTAAATAGTAATGAGTTTTAGTTGTTTAGAATGTGAGGTGTCCATGAATTTAAGCTTTTTGCTAAATTTGACCCAGATGAGACTAAGATGACACAGCTTTGGGACATCCTCGTGTAGTATATTTATGGATTTATTTATTTTTTAAACACATTTGCCAAGTTTGTTTCTTTTGGAAAGTCGCTTGCAAATTTTGAGGATTGCAGGTTTTTGGGTTTGCTTCAGAACAGCGCTGTCAGGTCATTAAAAAAAGCACATTTGTAGCCTTTTTTCAGTTCTGTTTCATTTTAAGAGACGCAACGGTGACTGAAATGCAGAAGTTGCACTAGCTGAAAAAACAAAACACTAAATGATCACGTTTTCTTTGTCATTTTGATCATGACAATGACATCTGATCATGTCATTTTGTCATCCTGATCTGTCTGGACGACTATCTCAATAATCCATTAGTTGCGATTAATCGATTTCAGCCCCACTTTATATGACAAATAAGCAACAATATTGAATTTCCAGGTTAGAAATGTAAGTTAGTTTGTTTTTTTAGACAATATAAAAAACTTTAGCCATATAATTGTATATGCGCTTTGCAAAACGTATAATTTGTGATAAAGTATGAAATATATGTGCAGATAAGATGAGTAAGATAAGATTGAGGGGTCAACATTTCTGTCAGTATATGTGCAGTAAAGTCTAAAAATCAGGATTTAACCTTCATCAAAATGCTTAGTGTCTTTCATAAATTTGACATAAACAAATATTGTAAAATCCAATAGTTTAAATCAGGCTCTGATGTCACTCATGTGTCTGAGGCTTTTCATTCGCCAAAACCACCTGGATTTGTCATATTTTGTGATATTCTGAGTTTAATCTGAGTTTCTCCAGTGAAATCACAGGAATTTAGAATGTTTTTGTTCATAGACTCTTAAAGGATGTATACATTACACAAAAGCTATGATTTAATAATAAATAATACCTGATAACACCTTTATTTTATTGAATAATTGTGTAAACTGACAGAAAAATGCGCAAGTCTGTGACATTACAGAGGGATTCTGTTTTAGAACTATTTCTTGTCATTTTCAACTTGTATTTTTCAGTTTTTACTGACAAATTGTCACTTGACTGCTGTAAAAAGGCGCTATCCACCAAACTAAGTGATAATTATACAAACATGAGAACCTTCATATGCACTTTAATAACAATATCTATCATTTTGACCAATGTTTTGCTAAATTATTTCTGAATTTTTTCACCCATTTGCAACCCTAATCTAAAACTAAAACTAGTACCCAGGGTTGAATTTGTCTTCACAATGATAACTTTAGCGACAAAAAGTAATAGCTGCAACAATTTCTGAGGCTCAAGTGATTCATCGGCCAATAATATTCAATACAAATGGGACGCAGCTCAAATAAATATAGTTAAAATGCTGATTTTGTTGTAATAGGGCAAGCTCTTGGGTCAGGTGGAAATTGTGTAACATTTAGAAAATTTCATGCCAAAGTTAATTGTAATCAATAGGAAAAAGTGCCTCCATCTGGGAGTATGACACTGAGAGCCACCTCTCAACCTGACAACAAGATCAACATTTGAACAATATTTATTTTAGCTGCGTCCCATTTGTATTAAATATTCCCTATCGGCCGATTAATCGTCTAAAAGGGGGTGTGGCAAACTATGAAGTATCTCTCTGCATTTGACCCAAACTGCACTCAAAAACACAACTGCACTGGAGTTCAGGCAACAACAAAAAAAATAGATCAGATATAGAGATATATACAATAGATTAAATTCAAGATTCACTCCATATCTCCACTTTTTCACTGTTTTTGTCGTATAAATCCTTTTAAACCTAAATAAAATAATTAGTCGACTAAAAGACTACAGCCCAACAAATCTGATTGTTTGTGTTGATGGCAATGGTTAAAAATCTGTATTGTTTATGTTCAGGAAATTAACATCGAAAGCTATGTTCTTGGCTTTTAATAAGACAAAATAAAATAGATTTGACAGTTAAAGGTACAGTAAAAGGCTTTAGTTTTGATGCTCACAAATCAGGTACTGTTGGGCTACTCGGCTGTCACTAACAATTATTTAAGTAGTTGACTAGTCAGCGATTATTTTTTAGTCAAATAATCAAACTTTTTTTTTTTGACTAATACAAAATGTTATTATTGATAAAAATAAGAACTACTTTATTATTTTAAGACATTTTAATTTAATAATAGCGCTGTCTATTATAAAAGGTCTATTATCATGTGTGTTAGAGCCTGTATAGTCCAGATTATGACGATCAAACAGGACGGTGATTCTTTTTTTTTTTTTTAGAGTCAACTAATAATGATAAGTTGATTAATTGCTGCAGCATTACTGTTTTCCAATTATTATCATTTCATGTAGTAGAATAAAATATGTTCTGCCTCAAATATAGTAAATAGTGAAAGCAGATAATGCAAAAAAGACAACAACAACTGCAGCATGTAAAGCCTTTCTGTCATCACTCTGAACATGAACGCTCCTCACACACCTTTAACTCCTTGTCGGTTTGGGTCCCGTATTAAAACACAAACAGATCGTTCACTTACAGCAGTCTTTTCCTCCTCCGTGTGGGTGTTTTTCAGCAGCACACACATTCCTCCTGCTCTCACAGGGCTAGGAGCGCAGTCCCCATCGGCTGCTCTCGTGATTGAAACAAAAACAGGACAGAATAGTTCCTGTCTGTGCTCTGATATACAGCCTGGGACTGGACCGCTCCAGATCTGCTCTGCACACAGCCCTGCAGTGGGGATTTGTACTTGAAAATTTGAAAGAACATGAGTTACCCCATAAAAAGGTTCCAAAAGTAGTTTAAAAAGTGAAGCTGTAATGGAATTATGCACAACACTGGCCCCATGAGCTGTACTGTGTGTTCAAAACAAAAGCCAGACACTGAAACTAGCACCAACTACAGACAAAAATAAGGCCAAATTCAACTTTAACTGAATATTTTGAGAATAATTTTGAGCTATATCAGAACTAGCAATATTAAAGTAACCAAAATGACACGTATTTTGTGTTGAAAATTGCATTCTATTGACTAAAAAAGCTGAGTTTTATTATCATTGTGGTATCAAAACTGGCAGCGTATTTAACTTTTTCCTTAGTATCAATATCAAGCTTGAAATTCTACTAATGCGACAACTGTATACTGCAAAAATACACCGATATTAACCAATATCATGCCAAAACAAAGGGCTGGGCGATATGGCCAAAAACTTTGGTTGATTACAATTTTCTCTATAAAATAGGAGAATGTTTTAATATACCCACCAATGATGAATCTATTGTATTTTACTGTAAATTAGTTTAATAGGTTATTCATTTTTTACATCGTCTTCTATTTAATGTAGCATTTGTGTTTGTATTGTTTTCCTCCTAATTCAATAGTCTTTCTGTAAATCCTCTATTGCCCGCACTCTGCATCAGTCAGGACTGGAGGAAACTCATTTCATTTTCAAAAGTTTGGTATGCATCCACCAATTGAGTTACAATACGAGCTAGAGAGAACATGGATTCTGCTGCCGTGGCAATTGCGGCGTCCAACTTGAGAGTGGAGAAAGAGATATATTCTAATAGTAAATAATGTAAAAACAGGGCGATAAAAATAATTGAATAAAGTGTTTAAATTCACATACAACTGTATAATGATGGTCCTAATAATACAGTACTTCTCTCTGAATTATGAAAATTTATATTCACCCCCCAAAAAAACTGTAGTGGTCTGCATTTTATGCAGAATTAAACTTTGTGTATCACTGCACACATGGACAACTATTGTACTTTTATATATATAAATATAAATATATACATATACATACATATATATATATATATATATATATATATATATATATATATATATATATATATATATATATATATATATATATATATAATTTTTTTTTTTTTTTTTTTTTCCAAGATTCTTGCACTTTAGTTTGGTAGAATAAGAGTGTTAGCAAGTATTTATTACAAAATGATGATGATAAAAAATTCCAGCTCTTTAGAGCTTTGACTGGATGTTGGTTACTATAGGTTACTATGGCCCTCTATTGCCCTCCCCATATAAACTAATACGAAAACGGAAAATACATGGCAGCGCCCACGGCAACTTCTGGAATAAGGTGGAAATTGTAACTTAAAGGCATCCATCCATCAGTGAGTTATAAGCTACTTTTTCATGTATCACACATACCTATTTCCAACATTAATTTCCCTCAGATTTATATGATGTTACTTAGAACTACGGAGTGATCTGGTCGAGGTGGAAAACATGTTGGGTGACTATTTCGGTCACATTCACGATAACAAAGCACACGTCTGAATCCCTACAATCTTTATGGTTTTTCTTTACTGCCGCTTCCTGGTCCACACAACACTTCCTGTCCACGTGATGCCAGAGGAAGGATATTCTCTGCAGGTTCACGTCCCTCTAGAGACCCCCTGACAAACATGGCCGGCTCTCTGCTTCACACACAGACCAAACATGTGGAGCAGCAGACACACAGAAAGAAACATAAAATACAGCTGTTTACATCGGACAGCTGTGTCTGATGTAACAGGAGGAACTGCATCCAGATAAATGCTAAAATGTTGGCCGGGTACAAGGTTAAAACATGCTTTAACTAAACTACGACATAAATCGATCATTATCTTACACTTAGTTCAATAGAAACTGCGGTATTGATCCAAAAGTACAACATAGAAACAGGCCAAAGTTCCCAGTGTCATTTCACTGTAGCAAGCTTCAGATTGTATAACATTTTAATATGAATGTTTCTTTTATTGCTTATGCTTATATGCAACGATAGAAAAGTACAGAAATGCCCTGACTAGTTTGTCTGGTACAAATGTTTCACCTCTGTCTAAGTTGCAAGAATGTACCACAACCAAGGGCAAGAAGCTGAATTACGTTTTATTTTATGAGAATGTTAGGGGAACTTGCTAAAAAATTACAATACAGGATTATCCAACGTGCAGGAATCGCTCAAAATACAATTCTAAGTAAGCTAATGATGCAGGAACACCATTATAACAAGGTTAAAGGGCCTGTACCATTTTTTTTCATGTAATAAAGTGAAATCTGTTTTGTCTCTAAAGATAAATTGTGAAAGCAGCGCTTATGGTCAAAATGAGACCGATGTGTACAGTTTGAAAGTGCTTATAAACTCATCGAGGTGATTCAATTGGATGCTCAGAATGCATTAGGAAAGTGAGCAATAACTTTGAACCACTGCAAACTTTAAAATGAACTAGTTCTGTTTTTCCTATTTTTCCTTTTTAAAAATAGGACAAATCAGACACAGCACCTATAAAAGTACATTTTGCATTATGTCTCCTTTAATGTGGGTACTTGTAGAACCCACGACAGAGGGAGAACATGCAAACTAAAATAAGGTTCCACATGGCTCAGGAATCAAATCATCAGGGCATACACTTTTATATGTGGCACCAAAAAGAAAAGTCTGTCTATTATGTGGTGTTGTCACAATACTAACATTGCAAACTCACTTTCAATACTAGTCAATAGGCTCAATACTTTCAATACCACAGTAATAGTTTAAAAAAAAAACACAAAATAATAGCACTTTGTTTGTATGTACCACATGGTCTTACCAGTTCTGATAACGCTCAGGATCATTCTAAAACTTTTAGAGTCAAATTGTGTCCTGTTTAAGGGATTTCCTTTACTATCGATACTTGCTCTTATGAGTATCTAGTTTCGATACTGGTAGTTTTAGTATTGATTAGTGTCTGATTTTTGATACTTTTGACAGCCCCAATTAAATGTAACCAAATTACTCAAGTTCTTTGGGCAATTGGCTGAGCTGTTTTGCTCTTGATATCTCAGAATTATTGAAATTGATTCATTGAAATGTATTTCATTTTTATCCATATCTGAGGATGACAACATGTGCCCTCTCCGGGTGAAGTCTAACCTACATGGAGTTATTTTTTTGTTTACAGATGACAACCCTAACCTGAATAACTGCAGATTTGCTAATCAGAACCATCAAAGTCTCAATTCCGACTCCATTGTGATGATTCTTTCAGTCTTAAATCAGGATAAACGTCCCCACCAGATCACTGGGCTGAGGTGTATCCTTCACACTTCTCCTTTAATCCCTCACTTATCCTGGATTAGCGCGTCCGTCTTGTATTCCATCGCGGTTTCTTGTGTGTGGGAGAGTGTAAACAGAGCGGGATCAACAGGGCCGGCGTGACTCATCCAACACAAGTGCTACAGCTGTAATAATCTCACCAATCACTGGAAAGTCCCATCTCCAGCGCGCCGCCCCACAGTTGGCACAGCGGGAAAAGCAGCTCCAAGTGCCCGATTACAGTTTATTTGACTAAGGCGGGCCACGGTAACATCTGCGGTGAAATCAGATCAGCGCATTAAAAACACAAATAAGAGGCTACAATAATAACTTGCCATCAGCAGGAAAAACACGAGTGGACGAGGACGCTTCTAAAAGACGATCACATCTGTGGGTTTAAGATGGGGGCGTGAAGTGGACAGATATTTAGGTTGTAAAAATTAAATAAATGATGCTAATGTGTTCTTTATTAATGTGGCGCCATGTATCCGCAAGATTAATAAACAATGCAAAAAGAGAAGTTACAGAGTTGATTTGATTCTTTGTTGTGACAATGCTCCTTGCCAGTTTCGTTTTACAGTTGGTAAGTCTGTTTATTTTCCTTTTAAATTGTTCCGCAATTGGTTGAACAACTGATTTGTAAGAACAAAAGAGGCATTTGTGGGATAACACGCTGAGCTTGGATTGGACAAGAGAACCTGTGATTCACAATTTAAGGGTCAGGACATTTGGTCAGAACTAGTAAGGGTTCTTAAAAAAGTGCTAACTGCTTAAGGATAGAATTTTAAATCGCATTTATGAAATAGTTTATAAAGGTGGCACTATGTTGGGAGTGAATTGCAAATATGTCAGGGTCCGGCTACAGCGTTGTGACTTTCCTGACAGTTTAATGAATGTTCTTCCCTCTCAAACATTTTGAATTGATCCAACAAGGCTTGACACCCTTCACATGCTTAATGTTATTTTAGGGGTCACGAATGAAAAAGGTTGAGAACCACGGCTTTAAAGAACTGTGTACTTTTCAGTTTTTCTCATGTACCAGTACTTGAATGATACTTGTTTTTCTATTATCTACGACAGTGGTGTCCAAACTTGTTTCATTGCACGGCGTATATTCAAACATAGACCAAGCAAAGACCGGTGGTCAATACTGCAAATCAATAAATGCTGGGCCTAAAACAAATCTGTTTAGTTGTTGAGGTTATAATGGTAGAGAATCTGAAGCTTGCAGTAGTTCTTGGGCTAATGCAGCTCAATACATAAGGAAGCCTGAGGGCCACATTTTGTCCCTGGGCCAGAGTTTGGACTGATCTAGAATGACAAACAGAATTCATTCATTTCAACTGACTGCTATTTCTTAGATGAAAAAGTGCAGTTTTCATCATACTTTTGTGTACACTGCCTTGTAACTATTGCACTCTTCCACTTTTTCCTTTTTCCACCTTTATCAAACCCATTTTATTTTTCAATAGTTCATGTAGTTTGTCAGCGAAACCATCCAAGTCCTCTGAGACACGTCACTCGTTAGTCTGCTGAAAAAGGGTATTATACATATATAACTAGACTGTCTGAGGAAAAATGTAGTTTTCTGGCAGAACGCAGATATTTTCTTTTCCCCTCAGAGAATAACTTGAACCATTTTCAAATTCTCCATGTGTGACTATTTGCGTGCGCTGTGCAGAAAGGCCCGAGTCTAAATAAAGTGAACGGAGAGTGCTGACAGTTTGTGACGCTGTAAAGACAAAATACATAGTTGCATTTTAGCCGTGTGGATGGCTTTTATCATTTGTTACCAGAAATTTGTGAGCTCTGGAAATAGTCAAGTTCAATTGGGTTCAAAATGTGGCCCATAAAGATTTTTATTTTTTCAAGTAGAAGTCACAGATATTACTCAAGTGAAAATAAAAACTATTGCAGAGTATTTGGTGGAGACCATTTTTTCATATATATAAGTATATGAAATAACACAGAGTAACAAAGATCTGATGTTTCGTTTATGTTTTAGTGTAGATATAAAGATATACTATGCAATTTTTTCGGGTGGGTGTTTGCCTCTGTAAAGATTCTTTGACCCGATTGTTACACAGTAGCAAGTAAGCTAGTAGGCAAGGCAGGTTAATTGTTTGAGCACATTTTGCACACAAAATCCTTACTGTCTCACAGATTTGACCTGTAATTGACCTAGTTGCATCCGTGGAGAAAGATAAGTTTAATGCCATACTGTGGAACATCGTAGGCAAAACAATAACATCTCCTCTGTAGAGGTGGGAGATATATAAAAAAAAATGGATAATCTCACAATTGTTGTTGTTCTGGAGATAAACAGCAATCCTGTATCCCGATAATTATATTTAAACAATATCATGTCAAAATGTGTTAAAACATGTCTCCCAAAGTAAGGGTTGACGATTACTTCAGACAAATAAATGTCAAATGTAAAATATTTGTGAAATTAATCACTGAAGAGCAGATATATCAACTAATACCCTTTTGTTTGCCCATAATTTTTTCATATTTATTTTTAATCAGCTCTTTTTGTAGCATGTTTTACTATATATAGTCAAATCATCAGCAGGCCGCTGTGTGCTGGCTGCATCTAACTATAGAGCTATTAGTGTGTGGAGCGAGAAGTGTGCTGTTGTTAGCTTTGAAGTTAAGGTTAACATACACTTTATTGTGCCCATAGGGAAATGTGTTCTCTGCATTTGACCCATCCTTCAGTGCCACTGGGGCATCTGGGGCAACAGGGCAGTGCCAGGGGTTCCATCCCCTGATCTTTGCACTAGTCTTGGTCAGGACTACTGTAGCTGGAGGATTGCTAGCCACTTTGCCACCGTGCCACCAAACATGACAGCAAAACTCGCTCTGGCCTCTGAAAGTGGGGAAAAGTGCTGACTGTGGTGAAGTCAGCATAGTTAGGATGCCCAAACACATTAAACATGTGAGCTATACATTTGGACCGCTGCAAACAGTTAAAAAATGAACCCGTTTTGTTTTCAAGTAATAATCAAGTACAGTGACTTTAAATATGATCAACAACCTACGAAATACAGAAAAAGAAGTTGTAATTAAGCAAATCTATTTCCCTACCACCTCCAATTGTATTTGAATGAAAGTCCATTGAAGCCAAACTAAACACTTGTGGTTGAGTTTTCCATGGCTTTACCTGGCACGTGCACTGACTACATAAATAAGTGTGAGTGTTTGGACGTGTGCGCTCCCCTGCACCCGCTCTGATAGTATTTCACACGCGCTCACAGCTTACTCCTCTCCTCCTCCACATTTCCTCCTCCTCGTCCCTTCTTTCTCTCACTGGGAGCAGGTTTCCGTTGCTTTCGGTTCCCGGGAGCTCAGATGATGTCACAATTTTCCATAATTCCATACTCAGGAATTTTTAAGCAAGGATAGGTTTTCAGGATATTTCCAGGACATTAGCATAGAAAGCTACCTGCCAAAATGTGTCCAAAAGAGGGAGAAATAAGTAAGCATTGCTAAACGGTAAAGTGATGTGAAAATGTTGACCTAGATTGGGCATATTTCATAGAACTGTCTTGTGATGGGGAAACTATTGTCTGGAATAGTTACAAGCAGTTCATGTGTGATTGAAGAGATGTAGTGAAAGACTGCTGGACGCTGTATGGCTATGCCGTGAACCTGCGCTTCATTGGCCAAATATGCACCACAGGTTCACGCAATAACACAGAAAACTCACCTTATTACCTATAAACCACTCTAGGCCGCAGCCGTGACCCAGAAAAACAGACTCCCCGAGGTCAGTTTAATAACTTTGGACTTCTTGCAGCACGGGTCCCAAACTGCACCTGACTCGCATTAAGCAAAGTACACAGCGATCCACCCTCCTCCACCTATCAAGCCCTGTCACCCTGCGTTTAATCTGGCTGGTACCAAAATCCAAACAAGCCCGAGCCCGGCATCTGAGGAAATCTCTCTGATTAAACCAAACCATTTTGTTTTTTGGAGAGTTAGCTGCTCTATTCCCCACTGCTCAAGAGCAAATGTAGACTTCAGGAGTTTTAGTGTGCCACATACAGACACAGAGGCATAAAAAATAAAGTAGTCCTACTGCTATGTTAGCGCCGCCTGCTCTATTTTAACATATACAGAACAATCTGTTTACTTTTGAGGTAACGCCAGGTTAATAACATCTGTTAGAACTTAGCTGAGGCTTTATTTGAATAAGTTGTGCATCAAATAATCCGCCAGGAAACATCTTGCATTTTGAATTGCGATTTCCTTCATCATGACGCACTGTTTGTTGTCCATGTTGAATCTCAAAGCCAATCAGTGCGCTCCTTTGACAAAGACGTCCAACGCCAATTACACATTGAGACACTTCTCCTGTGGGACAGAACAGCGTCCAGAGGGCCCTATGATGCTCTTCAGACACACACTGTTGACAGTGCCAAACCTCCCAACAGCTTACTACAGGCAGATTAGTGTGCACTGGGCTTAAAGGAAAAATATTTTGCATTTTTTTGTATTGTTATTAACCTTTATACATGCCCTTGAGTACCTTTAATTTGCCATTGAATAAAAAGTTTATCATAAAATAATTCACTTTTTTTTAATTAAAGTAAAAGTCAGTAAATTAAAGTAATAAAAGAATAATTAATATTTCTCAGCTGTCTGGAATGACATCCAGCCAGTAAATTGCGCCAAGCACTTACACAATTTAGCTATATTATCTCTGTGCTTCCCTGTGCGACAAGGAAGCAGCAACAGTTATCGTGTGTAGACAGAAGAAATGCTCCGAACGAGTCTGGCAATGATTTAAGGATTAAAAACAGCAGAAGATTCTCTGATAAGTGACGTAGATGATCTGAAAATACGGAAGTGTTTTTGACGCTCGGAGTGGGGAGGATTTTCTAATGACCATTCCTCAAAACAGCGTGAACAGCTGAATGCTACTTCAGGTGTGTTTTTGATGACCCAACATTGTTAGAGCTTGGTTAAAAGCTCAAAAAAAGTCACTGTAGCAGAATGTGTCTTTTAAGGTATAAATGCCTTGTTTCACGCACTTTTTTGCAAAAAAATAAATAAATCTGTTGTCAGCTAAAATATGCTTCCATTGTATCAAGATTGCCTCCGTTGGAAGTAGATTAAGAGTGCGTTCACACTTGTCCTGGTTTGGTCTCGGTTCGGGCCCAGTTTGGTTCCAAATATAAATGTGTTTTGGTTCTGTAATCCTGGGCTAGCTCTGGTCTTGTCCAGGTTTCCCAGCTAGTAATGTTGATGTGGTGTCTGTGTAAGCGTGAACGCTCTCTTAAGCTACTGTTTATTTCCCAGAATGCCGTGTCTGTTGTATTTATTCAGCCAACACGAGTCCACAGGAGGCAGGTGTATATTTATGAGCTCTGGTTTAACACCGCAGTGCGACCTGAGCAGCTGTAAGGGCTGTGTTAGAGAAACAGTCTAATTACTGAGAGACACAGCAGTTAGAGAGCGCCTTCAGGCAGACAGGGCCCACACACAAGCATCAGCACCAGCACTGGGAACCACTCCATTTACACACACCAACACTAACTACACATGGACACACAGGTACACTCTTACAGTTCTAAAATGTACTCCTGCATTTACATAAGTGAAAGTAGGAATGTGTTCTGGGAGAGAATGTGGGAGCTGTTTTGTTACAAAGACATGAGGAGAAACACAGTTAGCCTTTCATGTTTCTACTGCTGCAGTCAAATGGTTTTAGGATGTATTACGCAAGATTTACCTTTTTATAGTTTTAATCCACAAACTGTTCTTTAATTAATTTTAAAATATTTTGTGGGGTTCTGTTTCTTTTCATTCTTGCAACTTTAACACACCTTTTGATCAATGCTGCTTCTTCAGTTGAAAACACGTTGTTGACTTTTCTTCTACTGTTTATGTCCTGTTAACCAAAGCCGGTTTAGGTTTAACAAAGCGGTTTTTAAAGCTACATTTGTTTTGCCCCAATACAGATATATTTTAAAGTATCTCTTAAGACAAAATGAGCATGCAGCATGCTGTCTGCGTATTCTGCTTTAGCTTTACTGTGTCAACAACACTCTGTCTAGCCTCTGAAAAACACTTATAAAAATCATTGCTGTAAATAAATATGAGGCTCAGAATGCGTGTGAAAGGGAAGAATACATTTGGAAACGTTTCACCACATTTTTAACACAATAAAATCAACTACAGCATCTTCAGATTTGTTAAATATACTCTTATGTTCCTCAAGGTGACCAAAATTGTCTTAGAAGGGTAATAAAAAGCATGTCTTTTAAACAAATCAAGACCCCTGAATACCACCAGGAGAAGCTCATGGACCACAGTTTGAAAACCAGAAGCTTAGCCCATGCTCCCGGTGTGTAGCTGCCCTGGGTGAGTCTCTGCCTGGTTTACGGGTCAGCTCTGCAGCTTTACAAGGGAACTCCACAGAACCACTATAAAACCGGCCGCTTTAAGGGCCGCAGTATATCACACCAGGGCTAGGGACCACTAACCACCTGCTTTTTGTACCTCTCCCCAAACGTACACTCACAAGCGCCTGACCACAATTAAACTTGAATTTCCCCTCCGCGTTTTCAAGCGATTGTTAATTGATTGGCACGACTTCAAACCTGCCCTCCCCTGAAACAAAGAGTGCTGGACTGGAATATAAAGCTTCAAAGCAGCATGGGCGGGTTGGAGCGCGGGGTTGGACATGTCGGCCAGGATTTGAGGGAAAGTGAGAGGCGTTTGAGTGGGCCCCATCTGCACCCTAACATGGGCTGCACTGGGCCTGATGTGGTTCCATTTGAAAAGAGCCTAATGGTTCTCTTAAGGAGGCGTCTGCGTTACACACAGAGCTGTCACTGGACACGGGCTACATAAAGCTCAACACTTCACTCTCTCACCTGGATGTTATCAGTTGATTATAAGGGTGAGTGCTGGGGCGACAGTGGTTAGTCCACTCCTCCACCAACCTGAAGGTCAGAGACTCGATTGCTGCTCAGACCAAGTTCTGTCATTGTGTCCTTAGGCAAGACACTTCACCCACCTTGCCAAGTCAGAATGTGGTGAATGTGTGATTGGTGGTGGGAGGGGTCGACGGGGCACATTGGGCAGACTTCTGTCAGTCTGACCCGCGGCAACTGTGGCTACAGTAAAGTGAATGAACAATGACTACCTTCACAGGACTGGCTTTTCGATCACACTCCCGCCTGAGCCTCTTTGACCGCTCTCACGCTCCCAAATGCCACTCCTTGCCTGCCTGCCTGAGAGATCGCCCCACTCACAGCACAGGGATTCATACAGTTCAAACACTGAAATGTTATAATACATTCACCTAACTCCTCGTCTCCTCTCACCTGCTCTGTCCATCGCGGCAGCGAGTGCCGAGATACACTAGAGTTTATTGGCAAAGTTAATGTAGTAGTACATCAATTTTACAAGGACAACTTATGAAAGAACCAGGCATGACCTGAAACTTTGACGACAAGTAGCTTGATTCATTCAAACAAAGTAGCATGTTATTGCTCTGGGAACAACATTGTACCTCTTATCAACTTTTGTACAGTTTTAAAACGTACTTCATTCGACCAACATTTAGTAAGTAAGTAAACATTATAAACTAGTTTGGTGTCCAAATGATGAGACGATACCCTGACTCATGGTACAAGGGTTGTTGGTTGGTGGTGTAAATTGATCCGTTCAAATATAGAAGCTTTTTTTTAAATGCATTTCCCACTCTTCACCTGCTACACTCATGGCAGAGTAAGAGCAGTGTCTTGGCCAAGGACAAAAAAACAATGTGGGATTTCAGCTAGTTCAGTTGGATCAAAACTTCTAACACTGCAGATCCTGAATTATGATTTGAAGGACTACTTTGATTCTACTCAAGTAAAACAAAGTACATGTTTGGCTCATCTACCCACATCTGGTCATTATCTACATACTCGATTTCACACTTTGAAATGATAATTCAATCAGTTCAGTTTAAGCAGCAGCGTCTGAACACCTGAATGGCACAGATGTGTGAAGTACTGGGCCGATAAAAGCTCCAGCGCTCTCTCTCTCGTGCAAACCTCCTCCAGCCGGTGTGAGTTAGCGGCAGACGGAGCTAATGGCTTCCAGAAGGGGAGCGGGCCGGGGTTCACCGGGCTGGGGCTCGCCACGCTGGGGGGGAGGGGTCAGGCACCTTCTACAGCGCGGCACCCGAGCCAGAGGAACGGCAATTTTATGGTCAATTGGGCCGTGCATGTGGACTCCCAGCGCCGGAGAGCCGGACTTAGCACCAACCAGCACACTTCAGACACACTGCAGACCACACCAGGGGTCAGCGCGCGCAAGCACAGGAGGAATCATGATATCGGTTATGAAAGACTTAAAGGAGAAGGAGACGTGAGGAAAGAACTCTGTGACTACAATCAATAAAGTCAGTCCGTGTGTAAAAATGTGATAGACTAAGCTGTTCTAAGCCTGCTTTACACTATTCAGCACAATAAATATGCACTGGTTTAAGGTTTCATGGTTAGCAGACTGAGGATGTTTAGGTTATTCGGTTCAATAATTGTGATAATTCAGGTCACAACATAATAGTAAAATAATAAAAAATTTAAATCGGGAGTAATTTCAATCAGTACAAAAACAATTGGGCTTTTTATTTGGCTGTTTACGTCACGTCAGCTTTACTTTTCAGTTCAGGTGAAAGGCAACATAATAAGATAACTTTTGAGATTTTAACTTTGTAATAAAATTGTTTCTTCATCATTGTATTTTGTTGGATTCCTGCATGTTTGAGTCAATCCTGTATAGGTGGCGTTCACGTGACATCACAACATCATTGGTTAATCGGTAAAGGATTTTAAAAAATAGCCATAAAAACATGTAAATGACAATCTGCTGAAGAACTGTTATAGCAATCTTGGATATTGCAGACTTGTTATAAGCTGATAAAAGTGAACTTAAATCTGTCCCATGTGGTATATATGAGCAGACATCCAGGAGCCCTTCTGATTAATCAAGGAGTTGAAGATGTCTTTTCATGTATTGTATTGCTGTCCTTCGGTGTCCTGCATAAACATGTGACCATTTGTTTCAGAGTCTTGAGACTCAAGAAGATCCTGTTCTGCAACCGAAGGTGATAAAAGTCATAAATATCCTTTGTGTCTCCACTCCTTTCCAGACCAGCCAACAGGGGGGGTCCTCTCGTTCAGAACACACCTCTGCTATTGTAAACACACCACTCGGGACCCCCCCCCCTGTGGTGACCATTCTCTTAGGACCCTGATTGCATCACAATGTAGCTCCTGACCCCATACAAAGCACCTGATTACCCGATCTGATTGGCTTCAGGACTGTTAATGTATAATGTTCTACTGTTGGACTGTGAGGTACGTCGTCTAGGGAGAGAAGCTCTGTGAGGGACAGGCGTCCTTTGTTCACCTTGGTACCAGTGAATAAAGCAAACTTATGGATCCAGACTCACTCTCTTTGCATTTTTATGGATAACCATTTTTAGAAATCCACAACAGAATTTTACCATGACAGAACCTGGATCTATTACTAAGCAGTCAATGATGTGGTTAGTATGTGTTAATATTAATGTTACAGTTCAATTCTAAGTACCTAAAAAAGCACAACATGTCCTCTTCAAAAGTTGGTCTTGATCTATGGCCTATGACAATGTCAAGAATCATGAATAATTGTAAAATCGTGATGTTTCTTCACAATAACTGTAATATAAAAATCTGAAATTGTGACATCCCTTTAGCAGACAGTTGTCGCTAATTACATAATTAGCTTAGAGGTTTCTCACAAGCCATATAACCGTGGAGACCATCTAAGGAGCTAGCTAATGCTACAGAGTTTTACACCAAATGCAGCAGAAGACCTTCAAGAAGAAATACTTGCCATCTGGACCTGACCGTGATGCCCGGGCTGCTGGACACTGAGGAGTCTTCTGTCCTGAGGGCTATTACGCTCCTCAAACTGCCCTGACACACATTCTGCTGTTTACAAATCCTCCTGCTAAAGCTGCACTGAGAGCTTTGACTTAGACACTAAGGAGACTAAGAAGTGCAGTGAAAATGTTCCTGCAGCTTACAGTATATATATTTTCCTCACCTTGGAATCTAATCAACATGTACAGAGTCAGTACAATGCACCAGATGCTCTTAAAAAACTCCAATCTGGAATGGATTCAAATGTTCTTGTTCCAATGAGGAATCTCTCACTATAATTGAATATCACCACCATCACTATAATTCAGAACAATTCTCACAGCGGCGCATAAATGACTGGAATGGTGCTCACCTCTGTGGCCACGGTCAGAGCGGGCAGCAGGGGCGTCAGGATGTTGTACCGTATCAGGGTTACCATAACAACACAGCGCAGCATCTCCAGGAACCCCGCTGATGGTCTAATGAAGAAACACAACCAGGACCGCTTTGTATCATCCACTGCTGTGAAAATGTCAGCGCGATAAGAAATAATGGGTCTTTACAGGAATTAATCTGGGACATGTTTTCTCTCAACAGTGGCTTACTCTGAGTTGTATTTCGAGTATGTTTTAGTCATTCTGTTTTGTACAGCATTCAAGTTTTTAGATCAAAATTGCTGTTTACTGGAGCTGCAACGAACGATTATTTTAGTAGTCAACTGGTCAACAATTATTTCTATTGTACAGGGGGACTTTTTAAAAACATTATCAACCAAACAAAGGTTAAACTTTGTTGACTGAAGGCTTCTAGATGGAGAATATTTACTACTAAGGTGTATTATTGCTGAAAATATGAAATGTTTTATTTATTTTGACCTTTTGGTTTAATAGTGCCATTTTCTTTGTTTTAAAAGGTATTTTTGTTTGTGTTTTAGTGAAAGGATAGTCCAAAGAACGAATATTGAAATATACAACAATTACTCTTTTTAGTCATTGCAGCCTCACTGTGTTTGCGATTACTAATATCTATATGTGTAACAAATTATTACTAACTACCAGACAAACGCATAACCTGTCTTCTTTACTTTGGTTCTTTTTCTGTGCTTTGAGTGAAAAGCAGCTAAAAAAAGAACAGACGTTTTACCCTACTGCTGACTTGTTGTTGAAATAGTAATCCAACAACTACAGATAAGTTTTTAATGAATGAATGAAAATGTCAAGTGTGAAATGTCATTTTAGGTGCAAAGTACTACCTCTGGTCAATGATGAATCCCAGCGCGGTGAGTGTGAGCAGGATGTAGCAGGTCATGCCCAGGATGGTGATCTGAGACAGGATCTGCACAAAACACAGAACAGCAACGAACTTTCAAACAGAAGCTTAAAGGACACACATGATGCATTATTTGCATCTCATGTTTTAGAAATCTACACTAAAAGCCCACATTACTCCAAATAAGTCTGGCATTTCCCATGTCAGGAACTGAGTTAAGAGCTCCAATTACTGGCAGCAGAGGGAATTACAAAGGGGAGACAACTAAACCTAGCCTGCCCCGACATGCTAATGTAAGTATGCAGTTGTAAGGAACACAATTAGACGGCAGAGAACAAATCTGACGATTATTTAAGGAAATAAGCCGCGTGGCCACTGCATGGTTTTGTGGGGAAAATATATTGAGTCATGGCTCAAAAACGTGATTTATAGGTCTTACAGTGAGGCAGGGACAACCAAATTTGGTTGTACAACAGCTCCAAGTATAATCTCTAAAGACAAGCTGCGATTTGTATCAAACCTGGCTGATATTTTGGAATCTTGGTCTCAGAATGAGCCCTCCTGTCCCTGCGTCTACAAACATGACCAAACACAAACATGTTAACTGAGCTTTTTTGCAGCTCAGAGGAATAAGATTTGCTAAATAGGATTCATCAAACAGTTATGAATGAAACTAAACACAACTCCAGGTATATCTTGAGGAGGGAGCAAAGCTATAATATAGTTACAAGTCAGTTTTGCATAATATGTGTCCTTTAAGTATAATGGCCAGCCTCTTAGGTGGTAATCACAGCCAGCAGAGTGGGAGAGCAGTTACAAACCACAGGCCTGTTCCACTGTTTACTTGGCAAAGTCGTTTAAACACGTCGGACCTTGGGCTGAGGTGCACTGGCAGGAGCACTGTTTAGCTCTGCCTTTTACTATACACTGACAAACTGTTTTACATATGACCACAGTTTTGGACAATGCTGCTTGATCGAAAAGACGAGCCAAAATAACTGACATTAGCGTCAAAGAAATTAGAAAGCAACCTAGCTCTGTTTTTCACATTTTGAAGTATGTTTTAAAAATCAGGTACAGTTCCTTTAAGGGGGTGCTCAAGTACTGGTTTGTTGTGTATTGTACTAGTAAAATATTGACTCCTGAATCAATGTTTTACTCTGATTTTCCCAGGTGACAAGCATTTTCCTCCCATAAATACTTTAAATAAACAAACAATACCCATATAATAATAACATAATAATAATAACTAAAGAGACCAGGCTATGTAACTTTAAATCCCAATGTTACTTTCCATCATGTATTTGAAGGCCTTTTAGACTTGAACTTAAACCAAACCAACCAAGCTATCGGAATGCCAAATAACAGCATGTGTGCAGTTTTGAGGCCACTATATTTGATTATGTTTTCTGATTTGCCATTTGCAGCTGGAGAATGATGTCCCCTGAGGATGCGAGAGGACTGTCAACCACAAATCATCTATTTCTGAGCTCCCAGGACAATTATAAATGACCATGTATAGTCAACGCGAACCAGCCCATCGTCAGGGAGAGCTGCATATATTTGTCTGGATCATAACATCTCTCACTGGGGATCCTCAAGTCTCCAGGGTTTCAGCGTCTGGACTTGGAGCAGTTTGTTCTTTTGCATTTGTGTTGCGTTTGTGTGCAATTTGTCTTTAACTTTCAAGTTAAATACGTGGATTATGTGTCTTGAATGTGAGGAAGTTTGACTGTTAACAAATAATCTACTGACTCAACACTCACACACAGGTGCTTCAGAGTGCAAGGTAACAGACAGTTGAAATCAAGCGTTTAAGTCTGTTCAAAAGGAGAAGACCTCGGTAACAAGACTTAAAGGTCAAGCAAAGGCAGAGTCTGTCCCCTTGGCGGACTTTGTTGCCTGCATTTGATCAATTCCTTAAACTAGTGCGCAATCTGTAAACAATCTAACCTGATCTAAACCCATCTAAGTAAGGCACTGATCATTTGAAGTCATTTTGAAAAGAAGAATTAGCTGTTTAACTGTCATTTTATAGATTTGTTGACCTGATTTATGGCTCATATAGCTGTAATTACAGGGATTATTTACATGATATAAGTTCATGTCGCGAAGTTCATGGTCTTCTCTGTCAAAACAATTAAGCAAAAACAAAATATTTTTGTCCCAGATTCAGAAAGTGGTGCCATTAATCAACTTTAAATACCCGAATGTTGTTGTTAGACTTTAAGCCACAAAATAAAGTGAAGTTTCAGCCTGGAAAATTACACCTGCAAACCCTTCCTTCAACGCCCTGTTCAGCAATGACACACTCAGCCCTCACGCTCATACTTTTGACCTAGGATAGATTTTTATTTATTTATTTTTTTCATCACTATTCATGGGTGGTCCCAAACATCACTCAACATACAATTATGCAACATTTAAATGTAAATACATATTTTTTCTGATATGAAAAAGAATTATCAATACCACCTTAGAACCATATTTACTCTAATTTTCTTTCACTGTTTTATTTTCACCACCAGCAGTGTCCAGGCTCTGGGGTAAGATTCCCATCATATCCTCTACACCTCCTGCACATCGCTCATCATTCCCTGCAGGGGTCTAAGCACCAAACCTAACATGTCTATCAATAGTTATTATTATATCATTCTAGTTTTACTTCCTTAATTATGTTCCAGCACGTATCGTCTTCATTTGAGTCTCTTCAGGTTGAAATACAGGACGTTTGTGATAATGATATGGTTCATTTGTGCATCTTAAGTTTGTATATTTCTTTCATAAACAGTAAATCGGACATGCAGAATGTGAATGCTACCTATCGTGTGCACTCTGACACTTGAATGTTACATACTTAAGTGACAATATTTTCAGCAAATTTCTGCAGCCACAAACAAAACTGTGAACATGTGTGAAAGTGGAATGAGGAAGTGAGTTTGTAGACTACGGACACAGTCTTCTTATGTCAGCGTTTATTTTGGACCGAAAGGTTATGTGAACTTCTCCCTGTTTCACAGCCCAAGCCCAGGGGATACACAGGCTGGAGTATTGTCACATGACCCAGCTTGTCACAGGGAAATGTAGTCAGTTTGTAGTCCATGCTGACGACGCTAGGCCCAGGGGTCAGGTTTGTTAGCTCTGCTGTCGGCTAATCACTTGGAGCAGCTGCCTGTTGTTCTAGTGTCCCCCGAGACAAAGGCCATCAGCTCATTATCCAACTCACTACTGCGGGCTGCTGGTGGAAAACAAATGATGCCATGCTTTTTGGAACCAAACAAGTGTGAGGCAAAGGAATTATCACATTATAGTAGAATTTATGTTTGATTTATTCTTTTTTTTTTTTTACTTTTTTAATTGTAGATGTGTGAAATAGTGGTAGGGAAAGTGGGAGCATCTGCACAGACACGGAGAGAACACTCAAACTCAACACAGAAAGGCCCCACGCCGCCCAGGAGTCGAACCCAGGACCTTAAAGGTCCCATATTCTGCTATTTTGCCCTTTACACAGTCTATTCTAAGGGCTTTGTTGATCAAATTTTGCGTTGTGCAATATCCATAACATAACAGTTTCCAAAAAACACCCATTTCTTGGACTGGCCCCCCTCCTTGCAAAAGCAAACGGCTCACTCTGAGATCTGACCCCCCCAAACAGAGAGCAGGCTGCCTCCCCCGCCCAACCCACGCGCCTCCCCCTCCCAACCCGTGACGAAGCCTAGAGCGGAGATAGTGCGCATGCGCCGTGTGCTCCGGTAAACAGCGATACACAAACACGGGAATAAACCTTTTATCCGTCCTGACGGTGCGTCGTGCTGAGTCCTACGTCCTGGATCTGACCTGGAGTTTGACGTACGCAGTACCTCGACGACGGACGTTACCGTTGGTAAATAACAAGCTAACTCTTCGATCTGTCGTATCCATCGTGTAATTACTGTGTAGCATTAGCATTAGCTGTTTTTATTCTGCGGCTGCGCGCTTCCTGGAGGCGTGGCTTAAACACCGCGTCATCCTGGTGAAGCCGCGTCATCCATGGGATGAGCCCCTGTCTGCTGCTCAGCCGAGGGGGACAAAAAAGACAGTTCTCTAGCGAAAGCATGCGGGAATCAATCAAAAAACCACTTTGGGCACACATACAAATAGCACTGTAGGAAGGTTAAAACCTCTGAAAAGTCGATTTTGCATGTTATGGGACCTTTAATGCTGTGACTTATAATACATTGCTTATTCTCTTATGGCATGTGTTACATTTATTTATACATAATTTAAAGGAGACATATTATCCTTTTTCACGTGCATAGCATTGAACTATAACATAAGTAGATCATTATTTTACGCTTTGTTCATTGTAAACTGCAATATGGAGCTATAACGGCTTTGTAATAGAAACAAATCCATTGACTTCTTGCAGAACTGATAAGCCCCGCCTCTTCATCGTGATGTTTTAATGTTACAAGCAGCAGATTGTCATTTAAATGTTTTTATTTTTGAAAAGTAGTTACGTAAGTACTAAGTGTTACTAGATTCTTCATTTTTCCTAATAATCACAACTAAGTACAGGGATGTGGGCGGGGTTTGGGGGTAGGTAAAAACAGACATTTTCTAAACACTGGAGCCTCAGTTGCAGGAAAATCCAGGATTAACTCAAACATACAGGAATCAAACAAAATACAACTTTGACTAAACTAATTATGAGAAAACAAGTTTAAGTAACAAGTTTAAAAGCTAAAAGTTGATTGAATGATGTCCCCTTTAAACATTTACATTTAGTTTCGTTATGAATGTAGCTACTGTTTTATGAATTCCAACTCCATAGAGACTGGCAGGTGGCAGGCCCCGCAGTAAAGTTACACAGTACAACTTTAAGAGCGACTTTAAAGGAAAAATATTATGCATTTTTATATAGTTATTAGGCTTTAAACATGCTCTTTAGTACCTTAAGTTTGCCACTCTCATGTTCAGAAACAACACACTGGCCCAGATACGTGTTGACAGACGGCTATTTTAATCTACCCTCATTGACTGTATTTACGCTCTCTCTGCAAACAGGACTTTTACGTGCCCAGCCCAGGGTAAAGTCAGTCTGAACTCTGCATAGTTCAGGGCCCCTCTCATGTTGACCCAGGGGCCATCCACACTCGCCTGTGACCTACACTGTGTGCGCTCAGGAGAACACTGGGTTTAATGATCAAACGACATCGCAGCTCAGTCTAAACCATCTGTACCAAATGTTTTAAATGGTTTGACAATGAATTATAAGATGGTTACTTATTTGCAGAAAAATTCTTAGATAGTCTTGCGTCTCATGTTTTCTTTACTTCGAAAACAGTGTTTACTAGGATTGGCACACATTAGGGTTATTGTGTAAGTGGCATTAAATAGTTGTAAAGGTTGGGCATTTGAACGTAGACTGTACTGTTTATTGTATAGTCTGACATTTTAAAGTGGCATTTTTGTAGTTTTGGGATTCGTTTTACACACATTTCACATTTGTCTGATAATTAAACCTCAACTAATGCTATTAAAGACATGTTTTAACACATTTCTGTTGCAATGACATAATATCGTCTGACTATCGTTGTCAGGATACTTTTGATCAATATCGCCAAGTGGTTATTGTGATATGTTTATAGCAACATGTCGCACTTAAATATTACTTTTTGAGATATTTCTAGCAGTTCCAAGATCCGTCTGTTGTGATTGTGATTACAGTGTTGTTCTGATGGGCTGGCGCGTCCTGGTTAACGGCAGGTGGTTTGGAATGAGCCTCCTGGGATGTCCTCTGGAGTCACAGAGTTTCCATGTGCCACAAGAACAAACCCCAAGGGACACGCGAGGACACACGTTTGGGACTGGGTCTGTTTGCTGGCATGGGAACAAGTGTTTTTACTGTGGGGAGAACTGGAGGAGGCGTCTCAGGCTGCTCCTGCAAACCTCTCACTGACAATAATATAATGTGTTTGTTTTGAGACGGTGAAAAAGTTTCAGACGTAGTCATTTGTACAGTGTTGTTGAAATTGTGATGTTTTGACAGCCGTCCAGAAGTCGTTTTTCAAGGTTTTTGGGAAAATAGAAAAAAAAAAAAAACACTTAACACTTATCATAGAGATGACTTACATATGGGAGGTGTTTTTGGCTCAAAAACTCTTTCTGGTATCGATAGTTGCAACAGGGTCTGGTGAGTAGAATGACGCTCTGGAGTTATTGTTCTATGTTAGCTATCCCTCATATCTGCTAAGTGCCTGACTGACCTTTGACTTGTTTGATCTCTGCCACGGTCTAAGCATAATTTTGTAAACAGAAGGGAGATTCTACCTTAATCCACCATTTCTGTTCAAAGAGGGGTTTTTTTCTCACAACACCCTGCTCAAAATGTTCACCCCACCATCTTTAAATTAGTGATTTAAGGCTTTAAAGGACAAATATGCATTATTTGTATTGTTACTGGCCTCTAAACTTGCTCTTGAGTATAGTATTGAGAGCTTAAGTTTTAGACCTAAAAATAAAATCTTTTTACAAAGAACAATTTAACTTTATCACTGCCTTAACTTCTACTGGCCACAGAGGCTATTTCAAATGTGTATATAATGGTTTGATAAGCTGTTGGTATGTTAAGCTATAACTCAGTTGCAGTGAGCATGTTTAGAGGCAGAAATGCTCAGACCCAGTCTGGTGACGATTTAAGGACTTAAAACAGCTAAAAATTCTTGGATTGGTGATGTCTAAAATTGGGGAAAAAATCACCATTGATCGAGGGAGTTCAGCAGGGAGGGGATTTTCGGGGGAAGAATAAAGCTAAATGCAACTCCAGGTATGTTTTTGAGCAGAACATTGTTAGAACATGGTTTAAAGCTCAAAGTCCCTGTAGCAGAATATGTGTCTTTTAAAACCCATACATTCTAGTTAATTCCCATAAAAACAAAAGAAATCAAAGAAACTATGAACTATGAACTACGAAAATTCATTCATTTTTCAACCCAATGCAACATCCCCATTATTCAGTTACTTTAGAAAGAGTTCCATTTCAGGCCTTGTTGTTGAAAATGTTGCGTAGACCTTTGACTCCAAGCCTCAGTGTCTGAAAAGCATTGACCACATTTGACCATTATTACACATTAACAGCCTGAAGTGCCTGTGCTGTCAAAGTTACCAAGTGGGACATTCAGCTTTGCTATGGTCACATTCACTTTAGCTCTAATGTCGCTGTTTATATTCCACTACACCGTATATTTTTGCTAACCTATAATAAACTATACGCGGCCGCCTGATGATGTAATTGTAAGCAGTTTGGAAATAGGCCTGGTTTGGAATTAGCACTAAGCCCATAAATTGCCCCTCGGTGTGCCCTGGATTGTCAGGCTAAATAAGCAGGCGGGTGGGTATAAATACATGACATGATTTATCGCCCGGGACTCAAGTTCACTTTGTTATTTCCACTCCAAGTCCTGATTGCTGCATCCTGAAGGCAGTTTGGGGCTGGAGGGAAAATGGAACTTGACAATTAAGGCGTTTGTGTTCGCTCGCTCTCGGACCACCAGCCGGGACTATAGGAGTTGTGGGAGAGAGGGGGGAGAGAGAGAATATTTTGAGGAGGGAGAAGGAGAGAGATGGGACAGGAATACAGCGAGACAGAGGAGTAATGGGTGGTTACAGAGTGAGAGAGAGAAAGGGAAGAGCTGAATGGATAGGGAATGAAAGCCAGCATCCGAGGGAACGGCCACCTCTGCGAAGGAAGTGATCCATTCATTACAATGTAGAAGAGCTGCTCTATCACCCACTGTTCAACAGCACAAGAGAAAACACAGACTTTAGGAGTAATACCGACACAAAGGAGAATAAAATGGTCAAGAGGCCCAAATTTGTATAAATATCCAAGAATGCTAACAGCAGCTTTCTGAGGTAACTTCATGTCAACGATCTCAATTCCTCGACTCAATTGTGACAAGACGATTAGTTGTGCTCAAAATAAAAATAATTAATCAAGAACAACTATCTCTGTATGTAAATATATATACGGTATATAATGTAATGTATAATGTCTAATTCAGAATCCCCCTGTCTATGTCAGCAATAAGTGACATTCCATCCAAAATTGTGAGACAATTTACAAACAAGACACAATTTTCGGACATTTTCAGCAGTTGATTATTTTGGCCCTTGTTAACAGTATGGTTGTCATCGGTAACAGTTGTGGAATGACCTCTATCTAGTAAGTAAGTAAGCAAAGTTTATTCATATAGCACCTTTCTCTGACAAAGGCAAAGCCACAAAGTGCTTCACCTTCTCTGTGCTTCTATGTCACATCTGCTGCTCATGTCCATCCAGGAAGTAACATTACGGACTTCACCAAAATTGTCAGACTGGAGTAAAATAGGCAACAAATTTAGTAAAATCTGTAATATCATGTTCTCTCCATTTAAGTGAAGGGTGTAGACTAACCTGTCAAATGCACCTTAAGATTAAAAGACTAAGAAGGCCAACAGGTATTACATAAGAGAGTGAGGGCCGGAGAAACTGTAAAGTAAGAAGAGATGGAAGAGTGGAAAGAGAAAGATGGAAAAGACAAATAGAGCGAGACAGAGAGTAGTACTAGTTAGAGAGAGAAGATCTGGACGGGTGTATTTGAAAGAAAGAGAAAAGAGGGGTCGAGAGGATGAGACGAGCGAAAGATTAATAGATGACAGCAACGATTATTTTGAGCTTAATATAGAAGTCTTTTGATTCATTGATTCGTTTTTAGATTGCAAAAGTGGTGAATGTGAGCTTTTTACTAAATTTGACCAAGATGAAAGTAAAGAGGTGCCCTTTTGGAGTTTTTTTAATAAAGAAAATAGTTTGTTCATCAGAAATGCACGTTTCCTGCATCATTTTGGTGTCATCCCCGCTCTGTCTGATCCATAAGAACTCTTCTCTCAACACATGACATGTTTTGAAGTCTGAGTATGGTCCAGAGAATACAATAATATAATTTTAAAAATGCAATGAATTAACAGATGCAACTGTTTCAGCCCTAGAGAAGAGCAGCAGTCACACTGAGAAAACGACAGAGAGACAGAGAACGAAGACAGCGTATGAGAGAGAGGAGAAATTGATAAAGTGAGAGGAGCGAAAAATAGAGAGATGGAAGGATATATGGATGGATGTATATTTATTTATTTATTGAGTATAGATAAAAAAGGAAGAGAGAGGGGAAAAAAGAAAGACGGATAGTGAAAGAGTAAAAAAGAGAAAACTGAGAACGAGAATGGCAACCACAACTAAAGCTTACCATCAAAAAAAAATAAAAAGGAGTGCGTTGAATATATGGCCTGGGTGGGACAGTGTTGGCAGGCTAACCAAAAGTATGTCCATAAGGAATATAAGGCATCCAAAGCAAACTATCCTGAGGAGACCTGTGGGGCAGCAGAGGGGGGGGCAGGGGCTCGTTTGGCCAGGACAGTGGAAAATAATAGACAGGGCTTGTTCTGCGGAGGAATGTCCATCAGTCATCCTGTCACACAGTTAGACTTAAGTAGAGGACGACGCTTGAACCACAACAAACTGTGGAACTGGGAGGGATAAACATGGCAACAAAAATACTGCCAAAAATTAAGGGCTGGGACCACCTAGCACTTAAAAAGGAGAATCTGTCTATTTCTTTGTATTTATAGATAGATAAAAATTTGTTGATATTTTTGCAGTCTGAAAATGTGCTAAAATGTTCCTATAAATGCCATGGGTAAAGTGGACATAATATGCTAAATTAACTTTAATAACCTTGGTGTTTCCACATTATTATTGCACTCAAAGTTGTATTTTGATTGATTCCTGCATGTTTGAATTAATCCTGCTTTCACTTAACCCCTATCCCTGCCTACATCCTGTATTTAGTAGTGATTATTTGAAAAATTCAGACTCCAAGTGACAGTTCTAATGTGTCACAAAGCCACTTAACAAAAATAAAAACATTAAATGATAATCTGCTGCATGTTAAGGTGAAATTTAACTATGAGGCGGAGCTTATCAGTTCTGCAGTTTTGAACAGGAAGTCAATGGGTCCATGTATATATGTTTTCTTCTAGTGGGTGAGATATGTTTACGTTGACGTGTTTGGGCTGCTCTCTGCGAGCCTCTTCAGAACTGTCACCGGTCTTGGTGGTGACGGTCTTATCAGCTGCTGTTACTTCCTGAGGCGTGGTCAGCCTGACTGACCTGGCAGACCGCTCAGACTGACCATGCCTCTGCCGCCCGGTGGTCTCTGGAGAAGGGTGTCCCATGTATGTGTTAAAAGGAAAGCTCCTTCATCTCGGTTGAAGGTGTCTGTGTCTCGCTTTCTGATTTCAATGGCCTTCATGATCCAGCGCTTGAACTTGTTGGTTTATGATTGTTACTATTGCAGTGATCTGATATTGCGGATTTTAGGTTTTCCTGTTTGTTTGTTTTTGACGTTGAATGTCCGTCCAGTTTCACCTATGTATGTCTTATTGCATGATTTACATGTATCTCATATATGGCGTTGCATTTATTTTTTGGGGGGACTTGGTATAGAGAGTAGTTTGACAGTAGTCAGTCCACACATCAGACACAACTCAGGCAACTTGTAGTTCACCCTAAAGACTCTCACACTGATATTGCACCATGACAAACTATGTCTCTACATGGTTCTCATTGAACTACACATATTTATCCTAAACAAAAGTCTCAATGGCACCCACAGTTCCATAATTGGCCTACATACCATCTTGTTGTTGAAGAGGTCGTGGTAGGCCTTCAGCACCAGCAGGAAGTGGAGCACCACATAGAGCTGCAGAGGCAGGGCCCACCTGGGGTTGTGAGGCACCTCCTTCCCTGTCACCTGCACACAAAACCACATTTATCATTTCAAAACAATCCACATTCTCTCACTAACCAAGAAATAGTCCAAACCATAGAGTATGACATAATGGAGGCTGACCAGGAGCGGAGGGTGGGTATGGATTACAGATGAATTGCAATCAGTTGATGTAATTGCATATTAGACAACATTTCCTGTGTCTATTGGATGAGTATTAAACCGGCTTGCCCTTGGCTAACCCTTTGGTTACCATGTGACCTGGACCATGTCATCTTTTTTGAGCAAATCTGTCTTCCAAGTAATACATAATTGGACTTGTGACTTGTGTTCACATAATTCTGAAAATATGAAAGGAAGCCAACGACTCTTTGAAAATGTGGAACGAAAGACTGAAAGGATGTTGGGTTTTTGTTCATTAAAAAAAAAATTAGACTAAAAATAAAAGTAAATGAACAAAAAAAGGGACATTATGCAAAATCAATGTTAATGAGTATATAACCTTGTTACAATGACGTTAGTTTTCTCAAAGTTGTATTTTGATTCATGCTTGTTTGAGTAATCAAGTATTGTTCTGCAACTGATTGCCTTGAAAAATCCAACCTCAGCGCTGTACCAGCGGATGAGTCTGGTCGGCGTTTGAGTCAATTCGATTTCTAGGGCGGAGCAAACCCAAGCAAACAGGAAGTGGAGTAAACCAATCCGAGTTATCACTGTATAGTGGTCACTCCATTTTTAGTGCTGTTCGAATATCCAGCAGGTGAAAAAGTAGTGCTCAAAATTTCCCACAATGCATCTTGAAAAGTAGTGTCCAGCGGTGGTTACTAGACCGGTCAATATTAACCACAATGCATTGCGAGAGTCGGAAAAACTACAGCGAACTGAATGAAAGCAGAAAGAGGAGCTGTTTAAACGAACTGTTGAGCCGAGATTATGAACAAAACACTTTAAACAGCAGCAGCGTTGCTAGCGTTAGCCACTGACCTTAGCTTGACCTGTAAATAGATCGCAAATCTCCGGCAAAAAGTTGAATAATCCAGTCCGTTTGATGTTTAACGTGCGATTTATGGTTAATAAAACTTGTCTGATGTTTATTAGTCCATAAATATGTGCGTGTCAGGCGGATTTGATCCATATTCATTACACAAATCAATTTTTATCGGAGTTTTGACGTCTTTTTTT
Source organism: Rhinogobius similis (assembly GCA_019453435.1). Taxonomy (NCBI): domain Eukaryota; kingdom Metazoa; phylum Chordata; class Actinopteri; order Gobiiformes; family Gobiidae; genus Rhinogobius; species Rhinogobius similis. The sequence continues at coordinate 4,841,394 of CM033626.1, forward strand.
TCTCCCAGATACCAGATTCACGTGACGTGCGGCGAGGAAAAAGTAGTGCGCTGAGTCTCCGAATCGCTCCAGGACTGAGTGCACTATTTAGTCACTGAACAGGGCAGGACTGTGTAGTGACTGAGGGGTTAGAGAAGAAGAGAGAGTGTGGACATTTGGATAAACATTAAAATCATTAAAATAAACCAATCTAATTGCTCGGTACGTTTTGGAGTTGACTCGAGGCACGGCGGAGGGCAGGGCGACCAGACTGATATATCGTGTATAAATAATACAGAGATAGATGAGATAGATCTGGATTTGCCAGGCAAGCAACTGAGGCTCGAGAGCTCAGAAAATTCCTGTTTTCACCTTCCCCCATTAAAAAAATGAAGACTCCGAGTGACACATATAGGGTTTTAAAATGTCACATAACCACAATAAAAACATAATGTTCATGTCACTATGAAGAGGCGGGGCTTATCAGATCTGCAGTTTTGAACAGGAAGTCAATGGAGCTTTTTCTATTAATAAGCCGTTTTAAATCAATATTACTTTTTACAATGAACAAAATGTAAAATTTTGATGATATACTTATGTTATAGCTCAAAACTAAATATAAGACATCTCCTTTAAAACATGTGAGCCCCCTCACATTATGATGAAAGTATGCAAATCTCTCCAATTATTAATCTTTTTTTGATGGGAAAGTCTTGATGGGGAAAAGTAAACAACGTCGCCCATTCCTAGTCAGACAAATAGTGCCACTTAAAGTCAAATTTGGTCGCTGCCACAAAGTCAACAAAATAAAAAGTGCAGATCACACACAACCCTTTTGTTTGTAAGTAAATGTGCTGTTAAAATAGGGTAGGTGTCTTAGAGGTGGTTAGAGTGAGCTATATTTGTGCTTTTTCTGGTTTGAGTCCTTCATTACGAGTCTTCTCCTGCGTTTGGTGAAAATGAGCCTGCGGTGTTCCATTTACAGAGCCCTCCACGTTTATGAGCTGTGGTGGATTTTCCCAAACACATGAGTCCTGCTGTAAGAATGCACACAGCGATACACAGCTCTGTCGATAACTACGTGAGGCATACAGCCCAAAGATCGTGCAGCCCAGAGACCCTTTATCTGTCCTGACCTTCTCCTGCCGAGCAACAGCAACTAAATATAATGCAAATAAGCTAGAGGTTTTGTATCACACAGTCCAATTCCGCCTCTGGTTCCTTTTAGTTACTGTTAGTCTAAATGCAGACTTGTTCACGTGTTGTTTACAGCATAGTTTCTTTCACCACATGATCGTTGTCTACCTGCCATAATCATCGTTGCTCTGGGGCAGACAGAGAGACAAGTGGTTGCCATTCTGTGCGTCTCTGATCACAGTATAAGAGGGGTTGAAGTATGCTAAATATTGTCTTGCCCAATGGCACAACAACAGTTTGCAATGTTGGTTATTCCTGCTCAGATCAGTGCTTATTCTTGTTGTTTTCCAAGACACTTCATACTTCAGTATAAATGTAGTAGCGTACCATCACCAAGTGTTGAGTGCTGAGACAGGGTGATATTAAAGCATACTGCGGTATTAAAAATCAGTATCAACACCGTGAGGACAGGCTTCCTGACATTATACAAGGACATCATTTAAAGCTGGGCAGTTCATCTTATTCTGAAAGTTGGACCCCCATAATCCCAGATTAAAGCCGTTTAGAACATGTCAGCTATTGCGCTACTGACTTTGAATTTTCCAAAACCAAACAAGACAAAAACGTAACTAAAAGTGACAAAAACACGACTAAAAGCAACTTTAAATGACAAAGAGTCACTGAAAGGGACTATTAGCAACAGAAGGTCATCAAAAGTGACAAAAATGCAACTAAAACCAGCAAAAACGTGACACGTGATCACAACAACAACAAAAAAAGCTTCCTTTCAAGAACAATTGAAGAGACACAACAGAAAAAGACACACTGATTATGAGGAACCTGTACTTAATTTAGCCTCGGGCCCCCAAATCCCTAGGTCCACCACTGCTTTCATGTGCTCGAGTGGCTGCCAGTTGCCAAATAGCCCTGTTTTTTCATAATACTCCTACAAGTGTTAACTCATGGAAGGGTACCAGGCTGCTGGAATGATGCATTTAGTTTACAAACACTGAAAGGATCTATAGCAGGGCCCAAACTATTTTCCTCTAATTTTGAGTCACATTTAATGTTTGTTTGATGATATGATGGTTTAAATGTCTACTATTAACATGTTTTAGGCAAATAGGCTTGAATCTCTTGTGCAACAGCTGCCATTCTTTTTAGCACAAACTTGAATCAAATGGATAGTCCTAACAAATCTCCTTATCTCTATTCTTAGAGCCCCTAGAGGGCCAGTTTATAGACTAGGGGTGATGAATAGGTGATGATGAAAATAAAATCATGATCTGATTCCTGCCATAGTATGCTACATTCAGTCATTTTCTCTTAATAATTTGCACCTCTATGCTCTAACAAAGACACTCTTGTCTGGCCACACCTCCTATAGGTCAACCTCAGCAATGTCCGGAGTGAGTGACAGGAGGTTGCAATTGCAATAAACGGTCACATTTATGTAGCACTTTTCTACCTTCAAGGCACTCAAAGCTCTTTACATCAAGGAACCATTCACCCATTCACACACACATTCATACACCAGAGTACGCACACACTGAGGGCGAGGCGAGTTAAGTGTCTGGCCCAAGAACACAAAAGTAGTATTCATTTGTGGTAGCTGGAATCGCACTACTAAGAATGTTTATGTTGAGAGACGGAGGTGTAAACTAGCAGCCCAGTATTTTTGGTTGTCATATCTACAACCACGTTAAAAAAAATTGTAAAAAACCATAAACAGTCTGAGGTCTATTTCAAACCCCAATCTCTGCACAGTGAAGTGATGCATTAAGTATCATATCCACACACACATAGCATTTTTGAACACGGTGTTATCGTACGGTAGACATTTCATATCGTCCTATCCCTGGTTGAGATTGAATAAATAATGCAAAGTGAAAACATTTCAGACTAAAACATCATATATTTGTAAAGGGGTTTTCCGGAGGCGGCAGACCACCACATGTGCCTGGGCTCCACACTCCCCACACTCCCCACAGTCCCAGGGCAGGTATTACTCCACACGGCTCTGCTTTAGCTCAAACCTCACTGCTGTGTCCCGCTCTCATTCTTTCCTCTTTTGTTCCTCAGCAGCTGTCCGCCTTTTGCAGATATTTGGGTTCAGTTCCGTGTTTAGACTGGTCCCGCTGGGTTTAAGGAGCCAATTTAATGGCAAGAGTCCGCGGCACGAGGGGACCAAACCCATGACACCATCGGCGCGATTTCAAAGCTCCCTGCGGCACAGGCACGGCTCCATGCGGTTTCAATCCAGACTGCGTTTAATGAACTTATTGTGTTTCCCCTACAAAGACTTCATTTGATGTGGCACTCACTTGTAAAACTGGGAATGGGAACAATAAGAAAAGCTCAAAAGTCATTCAAGTCTTTGTCAAAATGGCACACTTAAAGGAGACCTATTATGATTTATTCAGGCTTTTCTAATGCGTTTAATACTAATACCTTTGCTTTGGTATTTCACATTTTATTACTTAAAATAATGTATATGTATGGAAAACGCCCTTTTTGACCATTTTTTAAAAACACTCAAAGCCACACAGCTACTTACCAATAGAAAAGCTAGAAAAGTGGTTCTCAGTGTGGGGTGTGCACACGTCTTCTTATTTGGGTTCATTCTTGTGTAGCTATTTGTGTCATGCTTTAGTCCTATCTTAGAGCTGTCCCAGTCCCAGTTTAGACCTATACTATATGCTATACTCATCCTACAGACATACTGTATGTCTATTGGTACTTGGAAATATAATTCTAATTTGTCTAACATGTCTAATAACTGCTTTGCTTTCAATTTAAGAACTGAAATGATCCAGTCCAGTGATAGTGTATGAACTTTAAAAACACAAAGGAGCACTTCCTGATTTTAAATTATTACAAAGATATTTAAAACAGAAGGACATGATCTAGCGAAACTGTATCATTTAAAGTGCCTGGATGTAACCTTTAGATGCAAAATAGATAATAATAAAAGTATTTATTTTATTTTTTCATTTTGGATGTATCCATTGCACTGAAAAACCAAACCTGGCTCCTACTTGGCCTGTTTGTTTGAAAGGAAATGTCATTCTCTGGCTATAATATTTCAGAGTCTGGTATAAAATTATCTGTCTCTGTCATGGAGAATGTTCTTAAATATGGTTTTAACTTCTTGTTTCCATGGAATCATCAAAAAAGGTACATCGTGTTAGGGCAGGGCAATATGGCCAAACATTTTAATCATGATGTAAAAGAGAAAATTTGCCATAACGGTATAACTGATGATATAAATTACTCTTGACTAAATACCTAACAATGGCACCAATATTTGACTTGTTTAAAGGGGCTTTACCCATTTTTTTCATGTAAGAAAGTCAAATCAATTCTGCCTCAGTACAAATACGTTGTAAAAGCATCTATTCGGGTCAAAATGATATTTTGATCTAAGGATATTTAATATGTATTCAATTGTTATAATTTTGTTATAATTTTGGTTCCACTCTTCCCCTCTACATTGATGTTTAATGCGTCTCTAGCCATTAGCGTTCGCAATTTGCTGCAATTTCAGATTCACTTCACAACTATTAGGAAAATCTGCTTCAGTGTATCTCGATGTTCCAGACTTCATATTGCCCCGAAAGAAAATTACGATATATCATGAACAATATGCTCTACATAGTGTTGCCTTAAACGTGTATGAAATGAAATGCCGCTTTATGTTTTGATGAGAAAATATAAAAACAATCTTAAAATTCAGTGAAACACACACGTGTGTATATTATTGTGCACGTGCAGATTGACAGTTTCTTACCTTTGGGTTATCGACGTGGTCGCCCAGTCGAGATTTACCAGGCTTCCAGCTTGGGCCATTCAGGAAAGTTAAGAATTTGTGAGAAACTGTTTTGTAATAGGTGGACTTCTTCCACAAGTACAAGTAATAATGGAGCTAAAAGGAGGAGAGAAAACAGGGCTTAAGTCAACACACAATCAAACGCTACATTTACCTGATCTATGTGAGACCAGGAGCGAGTGTGATGATTCATGTGGACAGGAAAAGATTGTGTTTTCAAGAACTCTTGCAGTGCTTTGTCAAACTGTAAGCAGAGGAAAAGGTAACATTTCTTTACTACTACTACTTTTATAACCCTCAAATAAGCACTTTGTTTTAAACACAAACTTGAAACAAAGCAATCAACCTGTAAATGCTTTATTTAAGACTGAGTGCATGTTAAAATGCTGTTGTTATGTTATTGTTATGTTAGGTCTTGGCCAGAACGCTCTAGTAAAAGAGTTTTTTTTTTTTTAATCCTTGTAAAATAAAAATACATTAAAAAAAAGACAACATTTGTGTTGTCATAAGAAAAGACTCAAAAGCCAAAAGCATAAATGTATCATTAAAATGCGTGATCTTTAGTTGCAGGTATAGAATAACTATTTCAATTGTACAAAACAATGGTTTAACGAGCTGTGGGTCTGTATTCTGAGGTTGGTATTGGCAGTTAAAGTAACTTGAGGGTTAATATTTGCATTTTCTGAAGCGGTTTAAGGAGTAAGGATTCTTTACAAAACACAAAATAAAACTATATGCAAGAACAAGACTTTAACCAAAGAATTTCCAGTATCACTGAATTTAGACACTGAATTTGTTTACTAGCTTTAGTCCTTTAGACATTTTTGCCTGTAATGTATTTAAAGTTGAAACAATGTGCAAACACTAACCTGAACGTAGAGGACTTCAAAAGTCTTGATGGGGAAGACCAGGCCATAAATGACCTTATCGGACTCCTCTTCGAATGTGCCTGTGAAATCACATTACAAAAGATAGTTTTATGAGTTCATACACTCTGTGTTAACTACACAGCCCCAGTGTAACAGCTAGAGCCATTATCGAAGCTCCAAATGTTATCTGTTGTAACTGACTCACCAAAGAGACGGTCCCAAATGATCAGAATCCCACCATAATTCTTGTCGATGCAGTACAGATTCCTCCCTGTAAAGACATCAGCCGCCAAGGTTTGACTCACACTCAAAAATAATCATACTAATTCTCAAAAAGATTCATGTATTTTTGGGAGGTAAAAGAGTTTTTCTTTGAATATTTTATGTAATGTTTTGTAGTCAACCCATTTTCCTCCATAGAAAACACATTAGGGCATAAAATCTAAGCAGGTATTAGAGTGTATAGTTTCCTTCTTTCTATCTCACCATGGTGAACTCTGTGGTGCTTCGGTGTGTTGAAGATCCACTCCAGAGGCCCGAGGTCTCTGATCACCTGAAACCAGGAGAAACGTTATGTGTTATTTATGACCAGTTCACAATGTGGGGATTATCTGGATGGGAACTAACTCAAACTCCTGTGAAGGAAAAGTGGTGTTACTCATTTATTAAATCTACCATCTCAGAAACCTTCAAACCAAATAATACAATTCAATACATCTCAAATGCTGAACCTGATTATATATATATTTTTGGTTAAATGTTCTTCCACCTATAACATATAATTGATAAATAAAATATTTTTGAACGTTCATAAGTCTGCTATGTTACTTTTCTGGTGGAGGGTCGTTGCTTTGCCGAGAAAATGCGAATTAAGAAATTAGTAAACGATAACTACGATTAATTTCATACTGTGAAACGTCCAGGCAAAGCATTAACATCTCCATACAGACAAGCAAGTTGTAGACCCTCCACCAGAAAAGTTACATAGAGCACCATTAAAGGAACACTATGTAACTTGTAGGAGGTGCTAAGTCACCTGCATGTTTCCATGGAAATAGAAAGTTAAAGGTTAGTTAAACCATCTAGTTCTAGATTTTAGCATTATAATAATTCACCGCAATGAGCCTTTTACAACTTTCCAAGGCAAAGTACTGTCATAGTGATGCTAACAAACAATGCCATGTTAACAGTACACTTTAGATTTTGTGGAGAATAAAACATAATGCAGACAGCACACTGGAGTGTAATTTTGACCCTAAAAGCTTTTACAATAAATCTGTGTTGGAGTAAAACAGATTTACATAAATAATCATGTACAGCCCATTTAAAACAGTGAAACCATACAGTGTGGGACATTCTCCATGGAGATGGAAAAAAATGTATGCTGTACTATAGAATATTACAGGCAAAGGAACAACTTTTCCATGGAAACAAGCAGTAGCCCACACACACACACACACACACACACACACACACACACACACACACACACACACACACACACACACACACACACACACGCATGCATATATATATAAAATGTATACACATTTTGAGACACTGACATTTCTGCTGGTGGTGCACTCTCAAAATCACACCTGGGCCGTTGTGATATCCAGCAGACGCACATATGGCCACTTTCAGTTTCTCTTTTATGTTTTGCATCAGAAATCTCATTCTGACAAACGTCTTGACACAATTCAAACTGATGTTTTTTTTATGTGTGCGTCTGGCAGCCAAGCGTGAGAGTTTTTATCTTGAATGAAAGTCTCCACCACCTCTCTGCTCTCACGCTGGGGGAAAAAAAAGTCTACCAATAAATTTTCAAAAACACAGACCATAAACTGGGCGTAAATTACATCCCTTCAGAAAAATATTAACTATTATGAATGCGCTTTCGACTGTTACGACGTCATTCTCCTGTAAAAGTGATACTGGCTCGGAAAGTGCTCTTGCTTCTGTTTGGAATGGTTGCTAAATCTCATTATTTTTTATTGAACGCAGGTTCCTTTGGCTGCACTGAGGCTGGGGGTGAGCGAGCCGATTAGTCCTGGCACGGGCCGAAAGAAAAGTGCCCACACAAAATTCAGCCTGTCGCGTTACATTTGTCACTTGCGAAGCAGCCAACGTTTACATAAAAGCAGATTGAGCGCGGCACCTTCCTCATTAAAACTCACATTTAAGAAAGATCACCATTGGCACAAGTCAGACCAGTCATTTCAGCTCATATATTTAGATGAGGAATACAAAAATAATTGGGTAAATCTTGGCCAAATTTTCCCTTTTTTGTCTTGTCTGACAATATTATGACATTTTTATGTAATTGTTTTTCTTAGATATGCTTTATTGGCAATTCTGTCTGGAGTTGCAGAGCAAAACCCTTTATTGAGATCTGATCTCATATTGTGATTTAGAGCTTTTCAGACTTTTCCCATCCACCCTCAACAGGTTCAGGAATGTGACGATGTCATAACCTCAGAAAGGGGGCACAGGCCTGTCTTCTATTATTTAAAGATATATCCAAATGTATAATTCACAGATTTTGAACCAGATCATCACTTGTTTGGGTATTAATGGTGTTGGGGGCTGATGAATTAAGAATTTAGATGAGATCTTTTAGACTATTTTACCAGGTCAATGTAGATTTCCTTGATTGCATGCATGATGTGTTTTTCGTAGTTATCCCCTCCAAAACAGAATAAGGAGAGTGACAACTTGTATGAGCGCTCGGAGACGTGACGAAAGAAGTGATATACAGACAGAATAAGCACAGGAGTACCGCTGGAGTAATGACTTGGCTTTACAAGCATCAGCTCGATAGCACGCGTAGCCTCTATAAATTGTGCACATTGGAAGAAATAAAGACAGGAATGGCTTTTGAGGCATAAAACATTGCTGTCTGGACATAATCTGCCATCATAAGCAGTGTACATGTATCATCAAAATAAAAAAGAATAAATAATAATTATATACATGTTCAGGTTTGTTTATTTCAGGTATGTTTAATGATTTCATAATTCTAGATTCTGCATATTTTCCTTGTGATATGTTATTCCTTTCTTGTTTGTTTGGATACGGATGGACCATGCCTGTCCCTGATTGTCTGATCCACTATCTGACAAACCCGGTGACTAGACTCACACTGTGAACGGGTTAGGCTCAGGCTTTCTGGATCTCAGGCCAACTACGGCCCACAGTGGATGGCTTTTGTTTCCATTTACCTCAGTGTGGATCCAAAACTGGTACAGGAGGTTCAGCTGGATGTGGACAGCGAAGATGGAAGGAGGAATGACAAAGGCCAGGGGAATGTAGAAAATCTGAAAGACACAGACAAATGTTGGGTTTTGCATTTTGTATTTTGCTATAAAATTCCTTACTCTACGTGTTGGTCGTTCTAATGCCTCTTACCCATGAGGTGAACTGCTGGCTGACGGACTGGCGCAGGGCTGTGGTCAGGTTGTAGTACTCCGAGCTGTGGTGAACCTGATGAGCTGCCCACATGAACGCCACCTCTGAAAACACACACACAAACACACACACATGACATGACATGACCTCTGCTATGTCTAATAATGCTACTGTAGTCTGTTCGTCCAAGGGAAGAAAGAAGAATTTACTTTTCAAAAAAAAGTGAGGCAGTAACACACATTTTTATATACACTGTGTTTTCTTATCCTAGATATCCTAAGCTATCACGCAGTTGTAATGATAGTGATTAAACGGCAGAATTGCTCAAAGCGAGTCTGCAGAAGATTTATGAACTTAAAAACAGAAAAAAAGAGTCACGTCATAGATTGAAAAACATTACACATCGAAGGAATTCAGAACGGAGTGTTTTTGACGGTCGGATGGGGAGAGGACTTTCAAACTAGGATTCAACAAACTAGTAAAACTCCAGGTATGTTTTTGATGACAGAACAATGTTAGCACATGATTAAAAGCTCAAAAACGCACATTTTGCATAATATTTGTCCTGGTATTTGGTATATTGGGTGCAAAATGAATTGACTCATCAGTCCCAATCAGTACTAGACATATGACAGGATCAGACTCGTAAACCACAATCACAAGACAATATTTTGGGGAGATTGTCATATTGGGATATACATATTTTCTATTTAATGCAGTTCTATGCACAAACACAGATCCTTTTCCTCACTCACTCCTCTTATTTGTCAGTTTCTGTTAAGATTTGAGAGTGACAGTTGGATTTAACCAATCACAGTGAAGTGTGAACTTTCGGAAGTAGATGAGAACAAGGCAATATAAAGAGTAGGTCTACATGAATTGAGAAAAAAATTAAAATCCTGATCTGGCGCCAAGAAATTTGTGATAATAATTTAATTTTTGTGTTGCGGTATGGCTTATTGCCTGTTGCCAATGTAATGCCTGCTGTGTCACATGAGCTATCAAACTATGGGTCAGAAGATCAGAAATGTTTTTAATTACTGAAACTATATCGGGACACATTTTTAGATGTAATGAAAAATGCGTATTGTATTGTACTGTATAAAAATAATGAATTACTATTGTGGTGCCAAAATCTATATTGAGAATATACATTTTTTTCTTTAGTGTCGAAATGAGTTTGGTATGGTGACAGCCCTAGTTGGACATTCAAGGAGACAGATTATGCCTTTTTCAGGTACAGCATTGAACTATAATATAAGTAGAACATCCTCTGTTCATTGTAAGCCGTAATATCGACTTAAACCATCTTAGAAATAGAAACAGGTCCATTGACTTTGTGTTCAAAACTGCAAAACTGATCATAGTGACCTTTCACATTTAGCAAGCAGCAGATTGTCCTTTATGTTTTTTACTGTTGCATGGCTATGTGATTTAGAATTCTACATGTTTCACCCACCCCAACATCACACGATCTCTCTGGGTGGAGTCTGCATGTCCTCCTCGTGTTACCGTGGGTCTCTCCGGGTTCTCCAGCTTCCTCCCACCGTCCAAAGGTGTGTGTAGGTTAATTGGAAACTCTAAATTGCCCATAGTGTGTGAGAGTGAATGGTTGTCTGTCCATGTCTGTCTCTTTGTGTCAGCCCTGCGACCAGTTGGCCACTGTCCAGGGTGTACCCCGCCTAAGGCCCAAAGTCACTGGGATAGGCTCCAGTCACCCGCGACCCCTAACGGGAATAAGCGGTAGAATATGAATGAGTCTTAGTTTTTCAAATGATCACAATTAAGTACAGGAATGTGGGCGGGGATACGGGGTAGGTGAAAACAGAAATTGCCTGAGCACTCGAGCTTCAGTTGCAGGACAATACAGGATTAAATGAAGCATGCAGGAATCAAACAAAATAGAACTCTGAATAAACTAATGACGAGGAAAAACAGTAACAGCTCATTAAAATAGACTTTGCATAATATGTGCCCTTTAATAACAAAGCGTTTGACATAAATAGAGCTTTTAAAATACTCTACATTGTATTCACTCGCTCCAAGGATTCTAAGCCACAACCGCCATGAGAAATGTAGCAGGCAGCGACCTCTTCGACTGCCACCACTCGCTCACAAGACAGTATTTATGATATCTGAACAGCACTGGACACTTCCCCTGCAGTTGACTACTTCATCCCTAACATTGAGCTGTGGTGAAAAGCTAAAGCCGAACCTTTCGTGTGTCCAGCTTTAGTGCTTATGGAGCATTTAGACGCAGCTGGTCAGACGTCCCAGCGCTCCCATTTACATTCCTCCAAAGTATTGTGATACTTGCTACATTAAAATCAGCAATGCACTCGGCTCAAACCTGCAAACCCAACAAGCTTGTTAAGTTTCACTGGATACCGAGGCGTTTCCGGACCACCTCCGCTCCTGTGTGCTTTTTGGCCCCAGCACCAGTACAGTAAGCTCGGAGAGTAGCACAGCCGCAGGTCTCCTGTAGGCTGTGTATGCACTATAATGGCTTCTATATAGTTGTTAAGTGAAGTTAAGAGCGCATAGAGGCTCTAGAGTGGGCTGGAATTTGACCTGAGTGAAAATTGAGATGAATAAAGATTTAATGCAGATTTATGTTGACAGAAAAACTTAACAGCATCCAATAATGAAGGATGAGTAGGAGTTAGGTTGGGGACCAAAGTACATTTTTGAGTCTGTTTTTGTATATTGAACTTCCATCAACAATGCAAGCTCCCTTAGCCTCCTTTTGCAACTGCAAGTAGTGCACACACAATGATATCACGATGTTCCAATTTCTTATTGCGGAAAGCAAATGACGATATTAACCTAATTCCGTCTCGCCCACTTTTGTCTCTTTTTTGCCACAGATCCGCACTCCTGTAGTAAACGCACTCCCGGTTTGACGAGAAAGGGAGGGAAAATTCTCGCCGCCGAAATATTATTTAAAGTAGAATGATTTGTGTAAAATGTTCAATGTACACGTGCAACAACAAGTCAGCAATGCACCGATTTCCTGAGCGGAGTGAAAATGGCTTTGTAATCCATGTAGAACTTATTTCTGTGAGCTCGCCTGCCCCATGTAAACTAATACATCGAAAAAAAGATGGCAGCACCCATAGAAACTTCCACAATAAGGTTAATATCATGAACAATATGACATGACCCAGCCCAGTTTTGAAGCTCAAACCCCTTCACCTTTCTCATTCTGATTGATTCACTTCAGACACCACTGCCATTCAGACACCTACTGAAGATACCCTTCTGCAGTGATTTTGTATGTACTTAAAGGGCCCATGACAGATTGAAGTACTCATTTTACTAAAACGCAGTTAAGATAAATATATTTCACTGTTTGCTAAAATGCTGTTCAAATTTGATCCCAATTAAGTAATTTTTCAGGTTTTTAATTTCACTTCCAGGATTGTGAATGATGACATCACACTAGGAAATTACAACGTACATTGGGCAAAAACTCATCTAATGTTTGAGATTTTTTTTATTTGACAAATAAAAATACACATGAACACCTTTATTTTGTTGAATTTATGTTTAAGGGGTAAAAAAAGTAGTCTCTTTTACGTAAATTATGCATAACCTTGTCTCCCTAGTGTGATGTCATCGATTTGTTTACTTCCTGTAATTTTCAACATATTTTTTCCATTTTTCTCCACAAACAACCACATGATTGACATAAAATCATCATTTATATTTACAACAGGTATTAATACACCAAATAGAGTCAAAATTAGAAAATGTTAAAAACCTGTCATACGCACTTTAATGCTTTGTTGTTGTTTTTCCACCAAATTGTTTATGTGGCTATTAATAAAGATTCTGATTCAGAGCTGAAGTTAAAATATTTTTACGAAGCATCCATTTGTTTCATGTTGACAATAGCTATGCTGCTAATTGGCCTTTTCAAAACGTGTCACTTCCCACTTTAAACAGTAAAGGGTACCATCTGACACCTAACTCAAGCATTCATGTGAAAAGTGTAATGGATTCGTGTGCATCACTCTAAATTGAGTTCTACACATTATCAATCTGCAAAGGCTCTCGCTAAAAGCAATCAGGAACTTTCAAAATAATACTGCAAGCGGAGTGGTCGAAATGTCACAGCAGGGAACAAGAGGAAAAATCAAACTTAAATATGCCACATTTATGCCAAAATAGAATGGAGTAGTGAACCACTGGTGGTATTTTAGGTTCTAAAACATTAAATCTCAATGCAAATGTGTCCAAATGCATTTAAACAAGGCACAATAAAGCATAAGAGTCCGCTTTAATACATCTGACAAATCAAATGAGCATCCAGAAATGTTGCAAGTAACTTTTCCTCACAGTTTAATAAAGCTTCGAATGGTCCAGCAGCCAAGGCTCCACCTGAACAAACACGAGCCGTGAGCCTGGAGGTGTGCACTGTCAATCACCACAGCCACGGCCCAATCAGGGGAGAGGAGAAGGGGGAAGGAGGGAGAGGAGAAGCAGAAAGGAAGGAAGAAGAATGTGTCCAGCTTATGCTCCACACCTCCTCATTCACAGCCACACTGGGCAGGTATGAGGGAATAAACCGCACTGCTCGGGGTTGTTCTACTGCCAGAATGGTGAAAAAAGATTCCGAAGGTAAGAAATGGAAGCAAAGAAATCTGGCACAATAACAAGTGTCAAGTTGTGAAAAGGAGTATAGCTGGGGAGTTACTGCACAAACTAAAACAGCATTTGGAGGATTGAAAAGGAGCTCCTTGTGTCACTTGTTTGTTGATAACGTGGTGAACTTTCTAGTATATCTATTCAGAATCACGTATATAACAGCTAAAGCCACAGCCGCCCTAGGGCTTAATGATGCAAAAATGTTCCTATACCAATAAGACATAATCACACTGACATTTGTACATGAAAGCTGGATGGATGTTGAGGGGAATTCACTTTACAGTAATTTTTCATATTTACTAATGTATAACCATAGAATTGTTTTAATATAAACAATTAAAGTTGTATATACAAGTCTTCTATAGAGACAGTGAAAGAGATGAGGATTGCACTTACTTCATCAATAATTAAAACAATTGCATAAATTAGGCCTGTTTGTTTTAATCGATTAATCCTCAATGGTGTTTTAGTTGAGCTAAATGTAGTATAATTTCATTTAGGTTTTAAGAAATGGGCAAAAGTAGATAAGAGAATGTATGGAGCGAGATGAAGATTGATTTGGGAGATTATGAGTTTAATCAACTTTTTTACATACAAGCACAATCCGTTTCAGTATAAATCACAATCAAATAACAAGCTAAATGTTCAGCAGCTACAGGAACTGTCTCCTGAGTTCTTTCTTAAGTCTCTTCCTAAATAGAGTTCAGTTGAAATTTTTAGGTCTTAATCTTGAGCTGAATATTTTACATGTTTTAGGCGGTTTGTGGTTTTTTTTCGGTCTTCTGTTTTACCGTTGTTGACTCTCTGCCGAGGTGCCTCTTAGCCAGCGTTAATTCTCCTGCGGTTGGTGCAGTTTGGCTCAGATACATAGTTAGATCATAGATATACTGAAAGGTTTGGAGAGCTTTAGACAGTTTTAGTCGACTAATTGAGCAGGGCACGTATTGGGTCGACCGAATGCCTTTAGTTGATTACTGCCATAGTACTGTGCAATTTAAGTGGAATTTTCTCCAAACAATCTTTGCTACAAAGGAAACATTATATACGCAAAAGTAATCAGTGTTTTTCGTCCTATTGACTGATCTCAATTTTTGATTTGATTGTGTTTTACCTTACTAAAACCAAAAAATAACTTTCCAAAACATGAACAATACATTTCAGCATTGCCATTTAACACAAAAAAAGTCAAATGTCATGTTTTTAAAAAGATCCAAACTGATCACTAATTGACTGAACTTTGATCGTTCCTAAATTCCTTAAATGCACCCTCTTACCACCAAGTGAACTACTGCAGAAATACGGCTTTTGTTATTTATGTACAAGTCGCTCAGGTAAATTTATGAACAAAGTAAATTAAAAGTATTTCCTGTCCTCTTTTATGCACTTATACTAGATTTATGACGCTTGGTGGACTCCGCTGAATGGATGTCTTAGTCTGAGACACACGGCGGAGGATAATCCACTCTTTGTTCGTTTGTGTTTTTTCTCCTCCTCTGCTCGCTTGGAGTCGTGCCTGGGCCAGCTCTTGAAGATTGATGCGTGTTGTCAGTGGTAGGAAGTAGGAACTGCAAGGCTTGACTGCACGCCCATGTCCTCATCGCTGGGCTCGACGGGACGCTGCATAGTTTGGCACGGCCGAGTCAGGAGGGAGGAGAGCTTAATGGTGAGAACCTCTGCCACGGAGCGACGTTCCCAGCAAGAGCGGAGAGAGAGCGGGGGGAGGGGGGGAGGAGAGAGGGAGAAGTGAGGAGAGAGAAGACAGGAGGAGAAAGAGAGAGGGATGGAGAGAGAAGGAGAGGTGAGGAGAGAAAAGACAGGAGGAGAAAGAGAGAGAAGCAGAGGTGAGGGGAGAGAAGACAGGAGGAGAAAGAGAGAGGGAGAGAGAGAGAGAAGCAGAGGTGAGGAGAGAGAAGACAGGAGGAGAAAGAGAGAGGGATGGAGAGAGAAGGAGAGGTGAGGAGAGAAAAGACAGGAGGAGAAAGAGAGAGAAGCAGAAGTGAGGGGAGAGAAGACAGGAGGAGAAAGAGAGAGGGAGAGAGAGAGAAGCAGAGGTGAGGAGAGAGAAGACAGGAGGAGAAAGAGAGAGGGATGGAGAGAGAAGGAGAGGTGAGGAGAGAAAAGACAGGAGGAGAAAGAGAGAGGGATGGAGAGAGAAGGAGAGGTGAGGAGTGAAAAGACAGGAGGAGAAAGAGAGAGGGATGGAGAGAGAAGGAGAGGTGAGGAGTGAAAAGACAGGAGGAGAAAGAGAGAGGGATGGAGAGAGAAGGAGAGGTGAGGAGAGAGAAAACAGGAGAAGAAAGAGAGAGGGAGAGAGAGAGAAGCAGAGGTGAGCAGAGAGAAGACAGGAGGGAGAAAGAGAGAGAGGGATGGAGAGAGAGAAGGAGAGGTGAGGAGTGAAAAGACAGGAGGAGAAAGAGAGAGGGATGGAGAGAGAAGGAGAGGTGAGGAGAGAGAAAACAGGAGAAGAAAGAGAGAGGGAGAGAGAGAGAAGCAGAGGTGAGGAGAGAGAAGACAGGAGGAGAAAGAGAGAGGGAGAGAGAGAGAAGGAGAGGTGAGGAGAGAAAAGACAGGAGGAGAAAGAGAGAGGGAGAGAGAGAGAGAGCGAAAAGGAGAGGTGAGGAGAGAAAAGACAGGAGGAGAAAGAGAGAGGGATGGAGAGCGAAGGAGAGGTGAGGAGAGAAAAGACAGGAGGAGAAAGAGAGAGAGAAGCAGAGGTGAGGAGAGAGAAGACAGGAGGAGAAAGAGAGGGAGAGAGAGAGAAGGAGAGGTGAGAAGAGAAAAAACAGGAGGCAAAAGAGAGAGAGAGAAGCAGAGGTGAGGGGAGAGAAGACAGGAGGAGAAAGAGAGAGGGAGAGAGAGAGAAGCAGAGGTGAGGAGAGAGAAGACAGGAGGAGAAAGAGAGAGGGATGGAGAGAGAAGGAGAGGTGAGGAGGGAGAAAACAGGAGGAGAAAGAGAGAGGGAGAGAGAGAGAAGGAGAGGTGAGGAGAGAAAAGACAGGAGGAGAAAGAGAGAGGGATGGAGAGAGAAGGAGAGGTGAGGAGTGAAAAGACAGGAGGAGAAAGAGAGAGGGTTGGAGAGAGAAGGAGAGGTGAGGAGGGAGAAAACAGGAGGAGAAAGAGAGAGGGAGAGAGAGAGAAGGAGAGGTGAGGAGAGAAAAGACAGGAGGAGAAAGAGAGAGGGATGGAGAGAGAAGGAGAGGTGAGGAGATAAAAGACAGGAGGAGAAAGAGAGAGAGAAGCAGAGGTGAGGAGAGAGAAGACAGGTGGAGAAAGAGAGAGAAGCAGAGGTGAGAAGCGGGAAGACATGTGTAGAGAGAAAGAGAGAGAGAGGAGGTGAAGGGAGATAGGAGGTGAAAGAGAGGGAGAGAGAGGAGGTGAAGAGAGGGAAGATAGGGGGAGAATGAGAGAGAGAAGAAAGAGAGAGAGAGAAGCAGAGGTGAGAGGGGGGATAGAAGAAAGGGGAAAAGGAAGACAGGAGGAGAAAGAGAGAAAGTGTGTGAGAGAAGCAGAGGAAAGGGAAGACAGGAGGAGAACAAGAGAGAGAAGCAGAGCTAAGGAGAGGGACGACAGGAAGAGAGAGAGAGAGAGAGAGAGAGTGAGAGAAAAAGAGGTGACGGGCAACAAGAGGAAAGAGAGAGGAAGAGAGAGAAACAGAGGTGAGGAGAGGGGCGACAGGAGGCAAAAGAGGGAGAGCGAGAGAAAAAATGGGACAGTGAGCAGAGAGAAGAAAATGAAAAATACCAGAAAACGGAGAGGGAGAGAGGTAGGGGAAAAGAGAGGTGAGGAGAGAGAAACAAAGAGGAAAAATCAAGTGAAAGGAAGGAGAGAGGAGAGAGACTAAGAGGAGGCGAAAGAGAGAAAGAAGGGGAGAAGAGACAGGAAGAGGAGAAAGATATACTTAAGTGTTTCCTTCTGCTATTCTACATTTAGGAAAGGGTTTACTGCTTTTTGGTTATTTTGGAGGATAAAGGGAGAAACAGAGGAGGGGGGAAGAGAGAAAAAGAACAAGAAAGAAAGGAAATGAAGAGGGGAAGAGAGATAGAGAGAGACAAAGAGGAGGTGAGAAGGGAGAGGCAGAGAGGAGTGGAGAGCAGGTTGCCTCCATATGGACATCGTGAGTCTCAATGCACCATTCGCAGGAAAATCAGGGATGAATGCACTTCCAACAAGACGGACTATTTGAATTATTTATTGTGCTGTTAGTGTTCCAATCAAACAGTGAGATTTCAACTGCAGTCTGGAGAACAAACCTAAACGGAGAAATACAAACTAAACACAAACATAACGGAACAGAATTCATTCATCCATGTTGACCAGTCCACATAAGAGTACCACTTCTTGCGCAATCTGAATGGTGTTTGTAAATCTTAAAGGCTGCAACTAATTCTAAACCTGATTTGTTAAAGTTTTAAGTTAAAAAAAATGAGGCAACATTTTATTTTTCAAATCTAGTTAAAATTAAAGGACAAATATTATGTTACATACTTTGTTTGCTTTTACTACACTTCATCAGATCCACTCTTTGCTGTAATGCATTGTGGGTATACAGTACATTTACGTGTGTGTAACTGCCACAGCTAAGTCAATGTCCCAATGTAGGGATTAAATTAAAGTTTTCTTTGTAAAACCCCCTTTTTTTTTGTTCTAAAACATGAGATGTCAAACTGAAGACACAAGGTTTAAAGGCTAATAACAATATGAAAAATGCATAATATTTTTCCTTTAAGAAATCCAAAACCCCCTGTGTATAATTTTTATGGAACTAACATGTGTACATAATGAACAAAACAAAAAAACCTGGTTCTGTCAAATTTTCAGATTGAAATGTCCCAAATATGTGCAGTTTTTACACATAAAATGCTTTATTTCTATATAAAAACATTACATAATGGAAAAATGCATTTTTTTACTTACACTTGACTAGAGGAGAAGTTTCAGATGTATGTCTTTATATTTAAAGTCTATATGGCAGGTTAGACTACATGTTTGACTAAAACATAGTGAATATGGACTTCCGGCAAGATGGCGGATGAGTAAGACGTGTAGTTGGGAGCTCCGCTAGTCGGTCAACTAAAACTCCACAAAACTTTCATAACTCGAAATAAAACGAAGTACAGACACGAGATGAGTGGAGGTGGCAAGCGTAGAGGCCGAAGTACAAAGAAAGATATGCTCGGGGGTGGCGAACAGGAAGAAAGCGACCACGAGGTTGCCGAAGATGTGGCTAATGAAGCTAGAGAAGCGGAGCAAAGCCAGTCAAAACTAATGCTAGAAGGGCTGGCGAAGATAAGCTGCCAAATTCACGATCTCGACCAAAAGCTTCGAGGGGTTAAAGACGAGCTGAAGCAGGAAATATTCTCTCTCAGACAAGACATGGATCAAAAATTCCGAGAAAACAATAAAACACTGGAAGATCAAAAATTAGCCCTGGCCGAGGCACAGTCGCGCATAGCGGTGCTGGAGGAGTGGAGTACCGAGGCTAACGGTGAGCTGGTAACGACGAAAAAACAGATCCAGTATTTGCAAGACAAGAATACGGATCTTGAGGCCAGGGCTAGGAGGAACAATATTAGAATCTTCGGTCTACCAGAAGATATTGAAGGGGGCTCGGTCGCTGCGTATTTGAACCAGCTATTTAAAAAAGAACTGGAAATACCTGAGGAGGTGGAGCTCCAAATACAACGAGCGCACAGGACCCCTCCATACAAGCTGAAGTCAGGTGAGCGACCCAGGCACATAGTGGTCAACTTCTTGCAATTCGAAATGAAAGAGATGATTCTGAAGAAAGCCTGGCAAAAGAAAATACGAGTGGCGGAGAATCTGATCCAGCTTGACCATGATTATCCCGCAGAAATCGTACAGAAACGGCGCTCGTATTTGGACATTAAAAAAGTGTTGAAGGAGCGGGGTATTCGGTTCCAAACCCCATTCACGAGGATAAGGATTCATTGGAAAGACGGCATCAAAAGCTATAACAGCGCGAGGGAAGCCGCGCAAGACACGAGAGCCAGAGGGTTTTCCGTAAACCTACCAAACGCCGAGGACAGCAGCGGAGCCGACCGTCACCGGACCCAAACGGCGGTGGGATGGCAGCGCAGCGGCGGCGGAGGACCCAGCAAAGACACAACGCTGCGTGCACGGGAGAAGCTTCAAGAATACCAAAGACAGTGATACGTCTTCAACCTGAGATATGAGGTAACGGGCCTCTGTTTGGAGAGCCCATTTTAAACGAATGGATATACGGTGCTTTACTTCGTTACATCCGCATTTTCATTTGAAATTCGGGAAAAGAGAAAAAAAAAAAAAAAGAAAAAAAAAGGCCTATGTAAACATAAATGCCGATGTGGGGCTCGAGTGATAGGTTCGTTGGACATCGCTAGACCATGATTCCATCTACGAGATGTGTGTCTAGAAGCAGGCCCCCATCAAGTGTGGGGACCCCCTGCTCACCCACCAACAGGGACATGAGTGGAGGTTTCGAGTTTGCCTCCTTATGGAAGTCACCAGTTCACTGTTCAGGTTATTTAGTTAGTTTTAGTTCCTTAACTCGTTTGTCATTGCCTGGATGCACGAATATTTTCTTGTACTTAATTATATGCATAATTTAAATTTTGTCTCACTGAATGTGAATGGTCTAACAACACCAAAGAAGAGGGGGAAAGTCTTGCAAAAACTGAAAAAGGAAAAAGTACAGTTTGCTTTATTACAAGAGACTCATTTAAATGATCAAGAGCATGAAAAACTGAAAAAACTAGGATTCAGAAATACATACTATAGTTCATATAAACAAAGTCGCAAAAGAGGAGTGGCAATTTTAATATCTAATACAACAAAATTCGATATTGATAAAGTGGTAAAGGGAAAAGATGGGCAATACATTATAGTGAAAGGGAGGTTGGAGAATACATTGATAACAGTGGTCAATGTGTACGCCCCACCTGAAAGTGATAAACAATTTTTCAAGTCTTTGTTCAATGTAATTGCAATGGAGGCTGAGGGTATTCTGGTCTGTGGGGGGGATTACAACGTGGTCTTGAATCATAGATTGGACACAACCAGTACTTACAAAAATAAAAAGAAGGTAGCTAGATTTGTCAGATTATCCCTAGAAGAATTAGGACTGATCGACATATGGAGAACCATGAACCCTTTTAAGAAGGACTACACACACTACTCTGCCAGTCACAAAGTGCATTCACGTATAGATTATTTCTTTATTAACAAATCAGAGGGATTTAGAGTAGAAGAATGTAAAATTGGAGGGCAGATTTATCTGACCATAGTGCTCTATATATGAAAATTAATATTTCCGATAGGAAGAAACAGACGTTGTGGAGAATGAATGTGGGAATTCTGAATAATGAAGCAATAGTAAAAGATATAAAAGGTGAAATAAAACAATATATAGAAGAAAATGATAACGGAGAGGTAGACCCAACAGTGTTATGGGATGCTTTCAAAGCGGTGGTTCGGGGAAAGCTAATAGCCAAAACTGCATGGTTGAAGAAAAGCAAAATGGAGAAGTATGAAGAATTGTCTGGAAAACTCAAAGAACTCGAACTACAATTTGTAGAAAAGAAAACAACAGAAATCTGTCAACAAATCCAAGACACAAAAACAAATTAATCGTATACTAGAAGAAGAAATGGAAAAAAAACATATTTATTTTAAGCAGAGCTATTACGAATTGGGACCTAGGTCAACAAAATTGTTAGCTAAAAGAATAAAGAAACAGCAAGCATTAAACACAATTCAAGCAGTCAAAGACCCAGATAGCGATGCATTAACTCAAAAACCCGAAGATATTGAAAGAATATTCACAAACTTTTATAGAGAACTGTACACTCAGCCCCCCTCAGCGAGTGAAGAAGAAAAGAGAAACTTCCTTCAACAAATGGATCTACCGTCAATAGGCCTGAATCAAAAATAATACATTAACGGCGAGATCACAAAAGAGGAAATACTAAAAGCCATAGGCTCCTTGAAAGGGAATAAATCACCGGGTAGTGACGGTTTCCCGGCCGAATGGTATAAAGTATTTAAAAACGAATTGATATCAATGCTACATAATTCTTTAAATTGGACTCTAAAAAATAATAAAATGCCAGCTTCATGGTCAGAAGCAATAATATCAGTTATTCTAAAACCAGGCAAATGTAAACAATCTTGTTCCAATTATAGGCCTATTTCAGTATTGAATATAGACTATAAAATATATACATCTATAATATCTAAAAGATTAAACACGTTCTTATCTGATTTAATTGATGAGGACCAGACGGGGTTCATACAGAGACGTCAGACACACGACAACATTAGGAGAACTTTACATATAACAGAGCGGGCCCAAAGAGAAAAAAGAAGTACAGTCTTGTTGAGCATAGATGCTGAAAAGGCATTTGACAGTGTTAATTGGGATTTTTTATACTTATCTTTGGAGAGAATGGGTTTCAATACAGAATCGGTAGGAATCATTAAAACACTGTACTCCAACCCAACAGCCAGAATCAAAATAAATGGAAATCTGACCGAAAAAATCCATTTAGAAAGATCAACGAGGCAGGGATGTGGACTTTCTCCAGCCCTGTTTGCCCTTTTTATTGAGCCTCTGGCACAGGCAGTTAGACAAAATCCCGAGATTAAAGGAGTCACAATAAATGGGATTGAGCATAAAATTGGTCTTTTCGCAGATGATGTGATAGCTTTCCTCGAGCAACCAGATACATCTCTTCCAAATTTGATGAAGCTATTAGAAACATTTCAATACTTGTCCGGTTACAAGATTAACATTTCAAAAACTCAGATTCTAAAGTTCAATTACATTCCCTCCCAACATATTAAAAATAGCTTTAAATTTAACTGGGAAAAGCAATTAATTAAATACTTAGGGGTGGAAATAACATTGGATTTCCAGGACATTAATAAAAAAAATTATTTTCAAGTAGAAGAAAAGGTACGGAAAGATATTGAAAGATGGTCTACACTTCCGTTAGATTTCAGCTCTAGAATCGAAATTATAAAAATGAATATCTTGCCAAGGTTTTTGTTCTTATTTCAAGCTCTGCCAGTAGGGGTCACTAATATTCAATTTACAAAGTGGGATAGAATTTTATCTGGGTTCATTTGGGAGGGAAAGAGACCCAGAGTGAGATACAATACTCTCCAGCTGCCCAGGGAAAGGGGAGGGATGGCGCTACCTAAATTAAAAGAGTACTACCATGCTGCGCAGTTGAGATACTTATGCTGTTGGTGTAATCCATACTATAGTGGAAAATGGAAAGATATTGAATGTGTAATTTCGCAAGAACCCATCCAAAACATGATTGGAGATAAAGATTTATACGAAACAAAGAAATCAAATTTGGATCCTATAACAAATCACACTTTATCTACCTGGTTCAGAATACTCCAAATACACCAAATTCAAAAAAGCGCAAAGAAATTAAAATGGATAGCGTTTGACAGTCAATTTAAACCGGCTCAATATGATCAAACTTATAAATACTGGACAACAAAAGGGATGACAGCCTGGTGTGAACTGGAGAAAAACGGGCAGCTGGAGAGCTTTCAAAATTTGACAAAGCAATATCAACTTGGAAAGCACGATTTTTTCCGATATCTTCAAATGAGAGACTATCATAAAACAGAAATACAGGGTGGCTCCTCATGGGCGAGCGGTGTAATTCAAACAATAACTAAAGCCTATAAAGATGGCAATCTTAAAATAATTACAACATTATATAAAGCCCTAACTGAGAATGACAAAAACACAACTCTTAAAGTGAAGGACAATTGGGAGAAAGAATTAAACATTAAAATTAATGACAATGATTGGTTAAATATGTGTAGACATCATCACACCACCACCGGCTCTCGGGCGTGGAGGGAGTTTGCCTGGAAGAACTTAATTAGATATTTTATTACACCTAAGATAAAGAGCAAACAGCTAAAGATGCATCAAAGTTGTTGGCGTGAATGTGGTTTGATAGATGTGGACCATTTCCATATATTTTGGAGGTGTCCAAATATTGTGGGGTTTTGGGAGATGGTTTGTAATGTACTGTGCCAGGTGCTGGGATATACATTCCCTGTGACACCTGAACTGGTCTATCTGTACAGTTTTCCAGAAGGCGTTATTCCCCAATGTGATATATATCTGTTCAAAGTGATGTCATTAGCTGCCAAAAAAACAATTACCAGAAACTGGGGCACAACATCCGTACCCTCGAAGGATCAGTGGACATCAACTATAAGTGACATTTATCAGATGGAAAAAATAACATACAGACTGAGATTGCAAGAGACGCAACTGAACAAGAAATGGGAAAAATGGACTCTATATAAACATAAGTAGAGGATCAAAGTGTTATCCAGGCTTGACATGTATGTTCCTTTTTGTTTGTTGTTGTTGTTGTTTCCCATGTTTGTTTTGAAAGACGTAAAACTCAATAAAAACGAAAGTGGGAAAAAAAACATAGTGAATATGATTAACATTTTACTAAACATTGTGCCTATTTGTCCCTAGATTGACAATTTTCATAACTTTCATTCATTCATTTTCTACCGCTTATTCCTGTTAGGGGTCGCGGGTGACTGGAGCCTATCCCAGTGACTTTGGGCCTTAGGCGGGGTACACCCTGGACAGTGGCCAACTCGTCGCAGGGCTGACACAGAGAGACAGAGACATTGACAGACAACCATTCACTCTCACATTCATTCACTAGGGACAATTTAGAGTTCTCAATTAACCTACACAGTCATGTGTTTGGACGGTGGGAGGAAGCCGGAGAACCCGGAGAGAACCCACGGTAACACGAGGAGGACATGCAGACTCCACCCAGAGAGATCGTGTGATGTTGGGGTGGTTCAGAATTCGAAACCACGATGTTGGGGTGGTCTGGGATTCGAACCCACGATCTCCTTATTGAGAGGCAGAAGCTCTAGCCGCTCTGCCACCGTGCACCCTAATTTTCATAACTTTTATAACGTTACTTCCTGGGTGGACATGGGCAGCAAATATGACATAGGTGAAGGTAATTCCACAACTCTTACCTAGCAGCCATTTTGAAAACAACAGCCAAAATCCATATACATTTCACAATAGTTATGACTTGACAAATAATAAACCTGATAATACAACACATTTTGTTGAATGACCGTTTAAAAATGTGAAAGTTGAGTGTTAACTGTTTATTTTCAACTGTTCATCACATTTTGATGACATAGGAGGAGGGATTCCATTTTAGAAATCAGCACTACTTCCTATAATTTTAAACTTTTATTTATCAAAATTTCTTCTGGAGCTGCTACTTAAAAAAGGTAAAACTATGCTAAATATTTTCCACAAGTGCCCTCCCACCAAAAAAATCGTACAGACTTTAAGATTTTTTCCTGTTCACCTGCAGTGTCTCACCATAAAGGACAAATATTATGGGTTATTTGTATTGTTATTAGCCTTTACACATTCTCTTGAGTATCGATACTTTGACATCTCATGTTTTAGAAATAAAAATAAAATGTTTTTACATGTAATTTTATCACTGCCTCTGAAGACGCCATATTAACTTAGCTGTGGCTCCATCCATTGCAGAGACAATTACACGTGTGTATATATACAATGGTTTGATCTGCTGCTGGTATGCTAAGCTATCACACAGTCAGAGTCAACGTGTTTAGACAACAGAAACAGAGACTTAAAACAGAAAAGAAGATTCTCAGATAAGTGACGTCTAAATCGTATAAAACGTCACACATCGAGGGGGTTCAGCAGGAAGTATTTCTGACGGTCGGAGGGAGAGGATTTTCTTTAGAGCATTCCTCAAATTTGAAAGCGCCAAATACAACTCCGGAATGTTTTTGATGTCGGAACATTGTTAGAACCCCAAAAACTCACTATAGCGTAATATGTGTCCTTTGAACCAAAAGAGTCTATTCACCTTATTCCGCCCCGCCCTCTTTTGCCTCTTTTTATGTCTATGATCCGCACTCGTAAAGGGACTTCCGGTTTGACGCTAACGGTGTTCGCGCAAATGGCAAACGAGGGAAAAGTCACTCGCTAAAACATTAGATAAAGCAGACTTGATTTGTGTAAAATGTTTAAAGTTGCACATGCAAAAAAAAAGTCTCTGAAAACAGCTTTTTAGTCCGTGTAGAACTTATTCTCTATTGAGCTTGCCTGCCCCATGTAAACTACAACAGAAAAAGATGGCGGCACGTACAGCAACTTCCAGAATGAGGTGAACATTTATCTGAAACAAACCACAGATCAGAACTCCTCATGTTACGCCAATAAAAATTGCAACACGTTCAAAGTGCCCCACACAGACCTGCACAGCTGATCACTGCAGATAACCTCTAACGCCTACCCCTGAGAAACAGTGACAACAGCTAAATGACTAATTACGCAATATAACGGTTGAGTAAACTGGCTGTTTTTATCATCATATCGTATCATCATAACAGTAAAGTGTGTAACTTCGCTGGACTTTGAGACTGTAACTTCCAGGATTAAATAACACAGCTGCCTAAAATACAAAGTCTTCCTGAACTCCATGGGCCTGTGGTAAGTGGTGCTGGATGCAATCAAGGTGAAGAAAATGTGTATGTATTGGTATTCGGTGTAATCCCTTCATCTTGGAGTGTTCCATCGTAGAAAAGGTTTCAAAGGTAGTCATCTGGACGCTGTTTTGAAAACATTTCGACATACACCCAAAAGTCATTTTCAATCAGTAGAGCTGGTCTGAGAACTGAGCTGTGAAAGCCTTGCCCACAGAGAGTCACTAATAATGGCCTGTTTTTGTGAAGATATTTGCCTAATTTCACCTGAATCTAATCTTTGTTATGTACGGCGTTCTATTGACCTATTGTTAGCTGGCTGTTGCTCCCTCATCACTGTTGAGTACCTGATCAGCACATGACTGGTCCATAGATATTGACCAAGGTGTTAGTTGGCTGTCATAGATCTTTGCGAAATGAATGAATGAATCTTAAACCACTGTTTCTGTTTAAAGTAGGATTCTCTCTTTTCCTAAAAATGGCGTCCTTTACTCCTCTATTTGTATGTGTGTACAGTGAGAAGAAACATCACAATTATACGCTTATTCACAATTAATCACCAAACAACGGGGAATTAATACTCACTCATACTGTTTAATGAATAGATCACAATTTCTGTGAGTAGCTTTCTGAATGAAGTCATGTTTATGTGACACGAGCCAGCAGATAAAGGTATACTTTTTGGCGAGCAACGATTGAACTGATATGATTCTCACGATAATCATTTTTTAGGTCTTACAAAAAATATGATTACAAAATGAATGTATTATTAAAAACTATTATTAGTATTATTATTATGGCTAGGTGATGTGGAGATAAAAAAAGATGTGATCTAATCTGTTTTCATCTTTTAAAATATACTGTATTTAGGCTACTTTAATTGTTATTCTGCATCTGACAAGGAATTTTAAAGAGTGTATGTATTTACAGTTTACAAGCTTACTACAGAAGTCATTTCAATTAGAAACTATGCTATTATTTTCATTTCAAAAAGTCATAAAGTAAACAGTTGACTATAGTATCCAAAACCAAATAAATTATACTGAATCCTATGTAAAATTTATCGTTCTGAGAAATGTACAACACTATTGCTAATCAGTGTGCTGTCTGTTTAGTGTTTGCAACTTTAATATCAGCCCACACATAAATCAACCAAATGAACTGGAAACATAGTACTCCTCTACTTCTTTTTAATTGCGTCATTCCAAAACTGGTCTCAAAAGTTTGACAGGCTGAAAATAACCACGGCACAGGTCCATTCAAACAGAACGCCTTAAGTTTTGAAACGCTTTACGCTCGCATCCATCAGCTGTTCAAAGCTCCACTCTAAGCGACGGCGCTCTGGCACTGACCGGAGCCCTGGCCCGTCACTCACAGCGCTAATGGGCTGTGAAGGGCTGGCCCGTGTTTGGATCGGAGGGGTCCAGGAGGAGGTGCCAACCCAAACAGTGAGCGCGGGGCTGGGTGGGACGCCAGGACCGAGCCCCTCACCGCTGCCATGGCTCGCTCTGCACACGTGGCTCAGCACAGCGATGGTCGGGCCCACTTAGCGCTCACGCCAACAACTAATTGATACAGACAAAGACTAGCCCGTAGTGTTGTCATGATTGGGGCAGGGCGATATGGCCACATTTTTATCATGATATAAAAGAGATATTTTAGGATAACAGTATAATTGACAATATAAATTACAATAGACTAAATACTTAGCAATGGCACTAATATTTGACTTGTTTACAAGTGCTTAACCATTTTTATTACGTAAGAAAGTAAAATCAGTTCTGCCTCAGCTCAGATATGTTGTAAAAGCATCTCAAAATACTTCATACTTTATATTGTATTTTTATTACCATGTTTATTTATCCTATTTTTATTGCATGCGCCTATTTCATTCATTCCTGTTCTAAACTGTGTGTTGCAACAGTGGAATTTCCCCATTGTGGGACAAATAAAGGATCTCTTATCTTATCTTATCTTAAAATGATACCGCTGTGTGCTATTATAGATCGTAGAACCTTTAAGGATATTTAATATGTATTCATTTATTATTATACATTTGCTTCCACTCTTTCCCTCTACATTGATGTTTAATGCGTCTCTAGCCATTAGCGTTCGCAGTTTGCTGCAATATCAGAGTCACTTCGCAACTATGAGGAAAATCTGCTCCAGTGTACGTGTAATTATATCGCCATGTTCCAGACTTCATATTGCCCTGGAAGCAAATGACAATATATCATGGACGATATGATATGGCCATGTCATGATCTCTTTCAATACTTGATAACACAAGTATAATAAAATAAAATAAAAAACAGTGGAATACACTTTGTAACACAACGTTTGGCAATTTCTTTTAACCAATCCGCCCTTCACTTATCAAAGACGCAAAGCAACGCACACCCACATGCGCAGACATATGAAGACATGGAGAAGAATGAAGTGAACCAACAGCCCAAATTGCATAAATATCCCATAATGCTACTGGTAGTAGTGTGCTATATGCTGTGATGCTAATGCCACTTGCTGTATTTTATTATCAACAGAGCAACCCATCTACAAGGGGCGGGAGAATATCTGGTGGCTCGAGATCTTGCGAGCACCCACAGAGTAATCTTGTGAGAATTATTTAATACATTGTCTTTGCTGTGTAACTACTGAAGAATGCAATAACCTTCCCTGTTGAGGGAGGCAGCTGCGCATGCATCTTATCTGAGTGATGTACATGTTAGAAAATACTCCGGACCCAGTCCGGCAAGACACAGGAAGCGCTTAAAACTAATGCTCCTTGTTACACGGACGTTGAAGCGCCGCGGGTCCAGCAGTGCCGCCTCTTGTATTGCCATATTTCATACGTAATTCAGAATAAGTACCGAAGGAAAACAGGAACGCTTTAAACTGAACTGAAACTTTGTAAGCTCTGCTGGTTTATTTGAGGGGTTTTCGCTCTATTTAAAAAAAATAAATAAAAAGTACAACAAAGAACTAAAATCCTATGAACATTATCGATACTTTTTAATGCAGTCCTGTTTTCTTTAAGTTTTAACAGCAGACAATAAGTGTTTACTACAGGTACACTTGCTATATTGCTCTTTTCCAAAAGTTAAACCTATTCCGTTTCCTCACACACAGAACGTGAAATAGCAGCAAGAGTGACAGCAGAGGTCACTCCTGGTGTTATCTCTACGTCCCCCGTGGCTTTATCTGTCTCTTCAGCTGGAGTGGGAAGAAGACCCCACATTCTGAACAAACACCAGCAGGCCCAGTCGTGTGCTAGTCCTGAATTATTCACCGGAGCAGGAACCTATTGTCAGCCTGGAGATTTATGGTGGAACACAGGTTAAACGGAGCAAATCAATTCAGAACCTACAGATCAAATGTCTTGGAACTTTTTCCAACAATGATAACAGCACAAGATGAGGAAAAGAAGGTAAAGGGTTATCTTCTAAAGCATGTAAGAGGTAACTAGATAATGATAATTACACAGACAAGACAAGCTAAACGAGAGGGGAAAAAAGTAAAAGACAAGCTATATATTAATATAACAGTAAAGGACAAGGTAAACTGAGTAATATGAAATTTAAAGACAAGCTAATGAAAAAAACAATATATAAACAATATAAAAGACAAGTGACATTGAAATATTTCCATCTACAATCTCTCAGCATGTAATTTTTGGTTTGGAATGCCCCAAGAAGGTTTTCTTTTCTCATGTTTTCCAGTGGCAGATGTCAATATAAACAGTTTAAATTCTAAAGTAATGCCTGATGGCCTGCAAAGTCCTCATCCTTTCATTTGTGTACACATGTATTATACATGTATTATTCTTGGATAGTATTTTTATTTTTTATTTTTTATGATCATATTGTAAACATACAACCTCCCCTTTAGCTTCATTGCTGTCCTGTTTCCATTATAGCTCTATGACTAGGGCAGGTAAGGAAAAATGCTAAATATCAAAGAATGTTAGACCAAGATATAAAAAATCTCACTGATATATTTCCCATCTCTATGTTATAATTTGAGAGAGGATCTTTACAATTCTAAAAAGTGCATACTATTATTTCAATGCAGTAATGGGATACTCTAGTAATCTTTGTAGTACGGCCATTCGCCCTGCACATTTGTACTGTTTGTTGTCTTTTTATTTTTTCCCATGTGTTGCACTTGTTACATCATTGTTTTGGCTCATAAGCAGGCCAGAGACGTTCAGAGAAGCAGAGCCAACAGCACTCTATCATTCTACTTTAATGACTATAATATCCACTGAGTCTATTACCAAACAAAATTCTGGGTAAGGACATTGCAAGAAACAAAGAAAACCCCATCTGAATACGCCAAGAATGGATTTTCCTATCATTAATATTCCAGTCTACATCATTAGCAATTAAGCAACAGACTCTTGACCTATGTCACTGGGTAGATTTCTGTTTAGCTCAGCAAAACACCAAACCACAACCTCCCACACACCTAAATATTACAAAATGACAAACCTTATCTCTTCACCACAACCCATTAGTGGTGAAGTAATAACATATTCTCATAAGAACAGTTTATTTAGAAAGGCAGCTTTGAAAGTGCATGCTACTTCAATGTCAACGTCGCTTTTCAGATAACAGTGCAGCCTCTTTTTCGGATCTTGACCAAGTACCTAGATGGAGGATTAGCCAACTGTGCTTGTTGAACGTTGACGGCCCAGAGGTCTCTATGAATCAAACTCGGAATCATCAAAACCCTAAAACCACAACCTCCAACATCTAAATATACAAAATGACAAACCTTATCTCTTCACCTCAATCCATTAGCAGTAGAAATCATAAAATCTAAAGAACTATTTATTTGTAAGAGTTGAGTTCAACATGCAAGCTACTTCTGGATGAACTTTAAAGGACACTTGTTTTTTTCTTTAAACAGGCTCTTGGATATCTTTGCTTTAACATTTCATGTTTTAGAACTTAAAAATAATTATCATTTGGGCAGGATTCGTGTCAGAGCTCTATCTACAGGCAGCAAAAAGAATTACAAAGGGGAGGTAAACAAAAGCCAGCCTTGCCACGACACGATAATGTAGGCATGCAGTTGTAATGAAATAAGAGAGACAAATTTGGTCATGATTTATGGACTTACAAACAGCCCAAGAGCTAACTTTGATGTCACAGATCCGAGAAATTGAAACAGAGTATTTTCTGAGGCACAGGGGGCAGATGACCTTGTAATCAGGATTTATGATTCAAGCATGACTGAGGTTCAATACAATTCCAGGTTTGTTATAACATGGTTAACAGCTCAAAAAATAAATCTTGCATAATAAACAATTTGTCTTCCTCGAAAGCACAAACCACAAACAAACCACAGATAAGCTGATCGGGATTTTCTCTGTGCTATAAGTGTACCAGGCCCAGTAGTCGATGTGGTGAGACAGCGCAGCTTCATTACCTCATGTTGAATCTGTCCCTGGACAGTTGAATGGAAGATTAATGGCTGCTGTAGCTGCATATAGACACAGGGCTGTTATTAGTGGCACTGGTGATCCTGGGTTAGAATAAACACAATCAACAGGCCTGTCAACAACTCGGCCACGTCCATTTCTGTCAGTCGCTTCCTCAGTCACCACCTCAGTCGCCACCTCAGCCCGAGCTCTTGTCAGAATAGTACAAAACCATGGCGGTATCTGTCTGTCATATGGACATAACGTGTACATCAGGGGTGTCCAAACTTTTTCCATCGAGGGCCACATATTGAAATATAGACCAAGCGGAGGGCCACAAATCAATCGCAAAACGTTAAAAAAAGCTGCATTTATCTGATGTTTTAAGCGCCACCACATCTACATTCAGTCTCAGTGCCTTAATATCAGGTCTGTGTCGCACCAAAATGTTAGTTATTTAGGTTGGAATTGTAGAAAATCTGAAATGTGCTGTAAATAGTACTTATCAGGACAATGTGGGCCAATTCACCAGGAAGGGCCAAAAAAAATTGGTCTGAGGGCCGCATTTGGCCCCCGGGCCTGAGTTTGGACATGCCTGGTGTACATGCTTTTATGTTGTATGATGAAAAAATATTTTAACATAAATTCAGTGTTTGGCGGTTTGAAGTGGGACTGAATCAAATCAAATTGAATATCTGCCATTGATCCAAAGTTGGACAGATTTATCCCAGCTCGAACCTGTGCACACTTAGTGTCCTTGGGCAAGACACTTTACCCACCTTGCTCATACTGTAGTTGTAGGATAAGGCAATTCAAATCTAATTGTAACTCTAGTCTAACTTTCCTGTGACAATATCCTTTTGGATGATATCGTCACATTGTGGTTCAGTCATTTTCTGTTTAATGTGTGCTCCATTCATTTTCGCATATAACACTCCCAGGAGACCCCTATAATCCTCTAGTCACTTTTTAGTCAGAGGAACCAGCTAGTTCCCATGGCTTGTGTTGAAACAGCAACAGTGGCTGAAAATTGGAGTAAAGGGTATTAATATGTATTGTGTGCAACGTTTAGAATATTAAATTAAGATTAAGGTCTGTTTTACCTTCTTCCTACCCCTTTTGAGCACGGTGGAGCAATAAACAGCTCAAACAAACAATGAAATCGACAATAAAACTAAATACACTGAATTGAAATTTAATCTATTCACAGTTATTCAGAATATTAGTTACACTGACTAATTAAGAATTGTATTTTTGGAACAGCTGTGTCCTGTGGATCAACAAAGTCTCAGTCTGACAAGTAATGAAAAAGGTACAATGAATGTTGTACATATACTTGTGTTACCAAAATGTTCCAGGTCTGACGGGAAGGAACCTGCCCCAGAAAACACTCCCCAAAGTGTGGCCCGCAAAAAATGAAACGATAGCTTCCTCCACATGTTCACACTGGCCTGTCCTGTTCAAAATGTCTTGTCCTGTTTCGAGAGGCACAATGATGAAGCAGAAATGGAAGAGCAGATGTAATGAAAGGCCAGGGTCTGTGGAGTTTGCACGTTTTCCTAATGTCTGAACAAGTTCACATCAAGAGCCAGTGAAACATTAAAACGATAAAAGGTACACTACTACAGGCCCCCCATCTGCTTTGTCCTTTGTCCCTGTCCTTTTCTTTGCCTGCAATCATCAGTATCTAAATGTTATCTATCACTTATTCAGTTACACTCACAGGTGTTCCCTCCACATGGACCACTTCAATAAGAATAAGTTGAAGTGGTCCATGTTTAATATCACACTACTGTGGAACATTCTATTCTGTAACGCAATAACATCTCTGTGGAGACAAGTAAGAGCATAATCCTCTAATAAAAAGGTTAAATAGTGCAAGTCTTTCTGGCGCAAATTTCATTACCCAGACCCCAGGCTTCAGACTTAAAGATGACAGCAAAACACTCTTTTCCCCTCTCACATAGCACAATACCTATGAACACGGTCCAGTCAAAATGGGTCCAAGTTTTAATATAACTCTTTTATGACCGAATCCAGAAGCAGACCTGCTGAGTTTCAGCCTCACCTCTCACAAAGGTCACGTTCAGAGGCCTGCAGAGATCAAATATTATTTCCTGTGCTATATTGGGGTTAAATATAAGGTGCTGCTGCCAGAAGTCCATTTCTCTGGGATTTACTAAACATCACAACACATGAGTAGAACAAATCAACAGTAACGTAACTGCTGTACTTGACGTCTGGTCCCTAGATATGATTTAATTTAACAAGAGAGTAAAACTACATTCAACTTTTAACTGCTTTGAACTACCATGCAGTTTCTATTGAATTATACTCTGCTGTTGCGTGTGTGCACCAATAGAGAGCGCAAATCCTCACACCCCTACTGTAAAAATACTTTCTAACCGCCACTACTACTATTCTAAACAAGAAGACAAGGGTCATCGGCCATTACAACGCTTTAGTGGAGCTAAAAGGAGCCGGGATCGCGCTGTGGTCAGGAGAATGACCCCTGCTGACCAGAGTGTGGAGTGAGCGCTGGGCCTGTGGTCAGGACTGGCCCGCTCCTCTCCGTAACAAGGGGAAAACCGTGCATCCCGAAGCAGCACCACACAATTATCTACGAGCCCACAACGTTCCGTAATCCCAACCCCAGCAGGAGGAAATGAAAGGCAAGCGGAAAAGTTTGGGGAGACCTAAAAATCCTCCTCCTGCTCAGGAATAAAAGAATTCCAGAGGCATAAAGTGAGTTATGTGACACCGACGTGGGCGGTGTTTGTATGCATCAGCACACTGTGAGGACACACTGGAGAAAAGCCGGCAAAAGCATCTGGATGTGGAGTCCACACTTAACACTTTCATATTAGCCTCTGGAAACAAACATTGTGTCAGACTTTGGTGTTATTGTAATCATACTTTTTATTTATTTCGTTTCTTGCTAAATGGATGCTGCCATACCTCATATGTAATGTCACATTTAAAGCACTGTCATCATTACCAAGACAAGTATTATTGTGTGTTCAGAGAGCTGTTGATAACGTTACAAAGTATTGCATCCTCTAAAGTACTGCACCTAAAGTACTACATCGTCTTAAGTACTGTATCCTCTAGACTACTGCACCTTAAGTACTATATCTAAAGCAGTGATTCTTAACCATAGGGCCGGGGCCCAAAGTAGGGCCGTGAGCACCTCCTTGAGGGCCGCACAATCACTAAAATATAATACATTTAATATGAGATTGGGCCTTGAGTTACTTTAGACAGAAAAAGTCGGGCCTCAAGGTAAAAAAGGTTAAGAACCCCTGCTCTAAAGTACTGCATCTTCTAAAGCACTGCACCTAAAGTATTACATTCTGTAAAGTATTGCATCTAAAGTACTGCATTATCTAAATCACTACATCTCAAGCACTGCGTCCTCTAAAGTACTGCACCAAAAGTGAGGCATCTAAAGTACTGTATGTACATTACTGGAATTTAAAGTACTGCACCTAAAGTACTACATTCTCTAACGTACTGCATCCTCTAAAATACTACATCTAAAGGACTGCATCTAAAGTACAGCACCTAAAGTAACTACATCTAAAGTACTACACCTTAAGTACTACATCTAAAGTAACTACATCTAAAGTACTACATCTTAAGTACTACATCTAAAGTAACTACATCTAAAGTATTGCATCTAAAGTATTGCATCTATGGTACAACATCTAATTTACTGCATCTAAAGTACTGTATCTATAGTCCTATATCTAAAATACTACTAGGTGAGTAATACCTTTTAAAAAATGAATGATCAGTTGACTGACCGATAATTCATAGATTAAGTGTTATTGCATATTCCAGATTTCATTTGACCAAAAATCGGACTTGAGTGAGGATGGAGCATGTTCTCTGGCTCTGGAGCTTGTATGTCAGATGATGGCAGGCTGCTGCAGCTGCTGACCCTTTAAATACACAGCTTGACCATACTGTGCCATCCACACAGAGCAGAGTCTGATCCAGGGCCGTGCGGGGCAGACGGCGGGCAGAGCGATGTGCCTCTCACACAAATAAACAGCAGCGGCACCGCAGAGAAATGAGTGAGTTCCGCTCTCATCTGGCACGCGCATCAGGAGCCAGCTGCACTCACAAACCCAGCCCTCCGACATCTTTTATTCTTGCGCTTTACTGTGACGCCTCGGGACAGATTTGTTGCTGTGACGGGCCTGGCTTTGGGCTGTGGGGCTCTGGGGACCGCAGCCTCTCATGTGCACTGCTCCAGCTGCAGGCAGGGAGCTCAAAAATAATGACTTCCTCTGGAGAAGCCTGATGTGTGCTGTCTCTTCTGCTCCTCCTGCAGACTGAGAGAGCTTCTAAATCAGCGCTTTACACCCATACATCAGCAGAGGCTTTGAACATCCCCCTACTGTGAGGAGCCATGTCACTGACAGCTTAAGCAGATCAAGGCTCAAGGATCTCTGCTGATAGTAGCTAGTTTATCAACTTATCGCACTGGAATGTTTTATATTTTCTTTTGGCATATTTTCACACAACTGGAGGTTAAAAAGCCATTTCCCACACAAGTAGGGCTGTAGTGAACTAAAGAAAATCCTGGTCAACTAAAGACATGCCCTGCCGATTGATAAGTCAACTAAGTAGGGCACCTTGCATAAGCTCTAAAAACTATTAAGTATCTCCGTGTATCTGACCTAAACTGCACTCACAAAAGTACCATGGCACAGGAGTTCAGGCAAAAACAATTATACACAATTACACAGTACAAGGGAACTGGGTTTGTATGTGGAAAGGCAGATTAAAATCACTCCCAAATCTTCTCTTAACTCACTCTGTCTTCTCTTTTTTTCACTTGCCCCATATAAATCCTTATTATTTGAATTAATTAATTACTACAAACTACAAATTTTGATAGACTAAGACAGGACTAAGTAAAGATATACAGCCCTACACACAGGCTAAACCGATTTTGCACAGTAGTTGTCAAAAAGTAGTTTGGTTTTTGATCCACATAACACTTGGACAAACTCATTTACGATTTAACAGTTTTAAACAACCCTTACATTAGGGGCAAGTGATACTGACAAAAATGTATATCTTCAAATGTTTTAGCATTATCTCGTTAACAATACTCAGACAATATTTTCACAATAAATCACAATTATCCATTTTTCACCCACCTCTACTTACAATTAAAATCTAATTAAATTAAATCAATCAAATTAATTTATTTCTATTCAAGGCTGAGTCTGAAATGTCTCATTTAATTATCAGAACTACTACAGAACTCAGCAATTTACAGGAGACCACCCAAGCCAAAGTCAACCACAAATTCTCAAACTCTCTTTGTAAAAGCTTATCCATTCACAGAAACGTCAGTATGTTGTTGGAGATTAAACAATATCCAAATCTGACAGTACAGTAAATTGTGAACAAAATATCGTGGGGAGGCAAAAATAATAAGTTCTTTTCACATGCCTTACACAGTGGCCACATTGAAAGGGGGAAAGAACGTGTCTAGTTTCCTTTGCTTTTATTACGTCTTTTCTTCATAATTGACAACAGTAGTTCACATTTTATTGAAACGTCGCTCTTATCTTCAAAAACAGCTTGAGTGTGTTACCGTGAGCAAAGCGGTGGACCCAGTAGTAGCAGAAGTCCACACCCAGCAGACAGAACCACCAGGTCCAGGGGGAGTCCCAGGGCAGCTCCAGGAGGCGGTAGTTTTCCCACACGAACATGTACGCCGACAGCTCAAAGCCTCGGAACAACAGCCTGAAACACGCAAAAGGAGAATGCTTCTTTGAACAGAAATACTGGACTAAGGTACTGTCTGCCTCTGTGTACAACACCCTACTCAAACCACAATCAAGTGCAGGACTTTTTATACCGTTTTTGAGCTTTTAATCATGTTCTAACATTAAACACATACCTGGAGTTGCAATTAGCTTCATTCACACTAGTTTGATGAATCCTAGTTTGAAAATCCTATCCCCTCTGACCGTTAAAAACACTCCACTGTGAATTCCCTCGGTGTGTGATGTTTTTCCGATAATTGATGTGGCTCTGAGAATCTTCTGTGGTGTTTTTAAGTCCATATATTGTCTCCAGGCTCATTTTGAGTATTTTCATGATCATTACAACTGCGTCAACAAGGCGGAAGACGGCTAGCATAAGAAGAAATGTTTATTTAAATTTAGCTTGATTCCCTGTTTGTGTGAGCTAAAACATGGATGAGCATGGGTGAGAAAATTGGGCTAAAAATAGTGCAGTGTGTCCTCACCTTTAGTCGTTCTGCATTTAGTAAACTATGAGATGTGAAGTTCTGCGTTACATGTATTTGTCTGACGCACAGCACTACAGAGCAGAAGTAGCTGTAGTCTTACTTCCTGTTTACAACCTTTAGACCATGTGCTTTTCTGGAGCATTGCTGGCGCACTCTAAAGTAAAAGTAAGTCATATTTTCTGCCAGTTTCTTGTGTAGATACAAGTGTATGGGACCTAAAGGTGTTTTTTGCGAGTTTATGAGCACTTTATGAGCTCAGAACAAGCTCCCTTCCCTAAAACTACCTCTAAAAGCGTTTACTTGTCTCCACAGAGATGTTATTGCGTTATAGAATAGAATGTTCCACAGTAGTATGATATTAAACATGGACCACTTCAACTTATTCTTATTGAAGTGGTCCATGTGGAGGGAACACCTGTGAGTGTAACTGAATAAGTGATAGATAACATTTAGATACTGATGATTGCAGGCAAAGAAAAGGACAGGGACAAAGGACAAAGCAGATGGGGGGGCTGTAGCAGTGTATCTTTTATCGTTTTAATGTTTCACTGGCTCTTGATGCGAGGCGCAGTTTAATACGGATTTAATTTAGACACAGCTTGTTGTCGTGTAAATGAGAGGCCAATCCAATACTAATTATGTATAATTATTAGTTATATATCAGACCAGTGCCTTCAGACTGAAATGAACTTCCGGATGGTGTTTGAAACGTCTCAATTTCTAAAACAGTATCCAGATGACTGCTTTTGAAACATTTCTACCACCAGACCTCTCTCTTTTTTGTTTCCAATGAATCATTGTGATTTTAAACAACTTTATTAAACCAATACCTTACATTACATTCTTTTAGGCAGAAATACTTACAGAGGCAGCCTGGAGATCATGCCACAGGAGACAGAGGTGAGTCCGTCACTGATGGTGAGCACAGGAGTGTCCGCCTTCAGGGCCCCCACCACCAGCTCCAGCAGCATCAGCCCCATGAAGTACGGAGTGGCCTGGAGTCAAAAAACATAACAAAAGACTTCAGCCTCAAACAGGGATATCAAAAGGAACCAGGAACAGATTTTTGTTTGGTTGTTAATGTTGTTTTTATGCCCATAATGTTTGTCAGGGTCTAATATTGTTTAAATATTTTGCCACATGCAAAATACCAATGCTCCAAAATAAATATAAAAACAAGGCACATAGTGTATATTCTTTTAAAGACGCACTAATATTGAAAGTATATTTGAACAAGTATGTTCCTCATCAGAAAAATTGCATTGATTATATGTGCGCTATCTATAAGCTACTACACTACTACCACTACTACTACAGTATTTCACACCAATCAGATGTCAAACAACCCCTAATGTATCTCATTTCATAAATCACCATCAAACACACAGACACAAATACCAGCTCAGCAAATTGAGAGGAAGCACTGTGCGTCCACTGCGGAGGACACTATTTGTTTTGGAAGCCCATTCCACTCACAGGCCTTTCATGTTTTGTGATCCTTTCTTGTTTGTTTCTCTATGAGCCTCGGCTCTAAGGCCTAAAACCACGTTATGTTGGCAGGTACAATATTTACTTTCTCTGTGGCTGGAAATAATCGTTGAGCCAGTTCAGCAGAATGAAATCGAATGGCTACTACTGACTATGAGAGAGACAATATATCTCCAAGATGTACGTACGAACAAGCAAGCAGCAGGTTTTCTTGGCAAATGCATAGGAAAATACATTTGTATTAATATCATTCTGGCTGATTTTGCCTAAAGCGCCTGACTAAAATGACCTCAAATTAAAACTGAAGCTGTTGCTGAACCCTTTGGAGCACAAACAAATGTCTGGGCTCTTTGTGAAGTTGACACACTGTGGTTTTGCCCTTGATTTACTGCACAGATGAACATTACATTTCAAATCTAGATTTTTGGAAAATATAAGGAGGAATAAAGCTGCTGTTTGGAGTTATTGACTCACAGACAGTACATTGAGCATCTGTTTAGACTTAGACACTGAAAATGTGAAAAATGCCCCTCAACATCTGAGAGAATTGTGCACAGCCAACACAAATGATTGTTTCTTTGCTTTTTTGCCTCACTTTTATCCATGAAGTTATTTTTTTGCTCATTGACTTTATACAGTAAAATGGAAACTGAAAGTAGTTTCTCCGTTGTAGCTCCGACTGTGCAGAGCTTAGTTAACCCTCGTGCTCTCCGTCTCTTCAAATGAGCCGTGCACATTTGGTCAAAGAGCAATATATTTTTTTCATATAAGGAAAAATACTTATTTTATTTAAACATTTTGCATAAATTGTGTATGTTGAGAGATGTTTGGGACCACCATGAAAGTTTTATAGATGGGGTCAAAATAACCTGAAGATAGCGGGAGGGCTAACTTGTTTGTTAATGGCATGGGAGCCCACAACAATTCATTTCCTCAAAAGGTAACCGGTTTGCTTGTGTGTGATCCCAAAGTCTGTAGCCGTGATAAATGTGAGTGTAGCTGCAGTGCTCCTGTTGTTTATCTGGTTTTCTGCAATTGTTTACTTGATTTTCTTTTTTTAGATTTACTTTTTAGATCTGACTCCTCCACATCTTGGTTGTGTTTTGAGGTCTTGCAGGACATTTCATTATACCCATTGTCTATCCACCTCAATTCCCATTCCGAAGTTAAAGGCCAATACTGTATCTGTATTTTAAATGCATTTTTCAACATATTTTTTTCCATTTGTGGGTTTGGTGTACAAACTCATCCTGATTCTTCCTAGAATGGTTGATTTGACTGGAAATTTGTAGGTTATAGCTCTCTCTTTATGTTTTCCATAGTTCCAAGAACTTGATAGTCTCTTTTTACCAGATGGCTGACTAAAGGGAATACATGGAGAAAGGTTTAATGCCTTGTGTTAAATGACAATGTCTTTATTGTTTAAATTAAAGAAATGAATATTGAAAGCTATTTTTAGACAGAAAAAGACAGAATAAAATATCAGGATTATTCAATACGAGTAATAAAAAACAATAGCTCACTACTACACTAAAAGCTTATGACCACAACAAAGTAAAAACCAACAGCAGCAGTGAAGAGCAGCTGTGCGCCTCAGACAATGTGCAGAAGGACATTAGCTCTGATTCTGATGGGAAAACTCTCACCCACTTCTGTAACTGAACTTGAAGCCTACAATAAGCTCATAATAGCTCTGTCAAACATGGCACTGATTACTGAGGGGCTGGGGTTAGTGGGGGGGTGTCAGGAGTGGGACTGCAGCTCCATGTGGGGCTGTGGTGAGCTCTGTGGTCAATTAAAAAAGGTTAGTCCTGCATTATGCATTATTTCGGCTTTTTAAAAAACATGGA
Source organism: Rhinogobius similis (assembly GCA_019453435.1). Lineage (NCBI taxonomy): Eukaryota > Metazoa > Chordata > Actinopteri > Gobiiformes > Gobiidae > Rhinogobius > Rhinogobius similis. Next base: position 4,882,864 of record CM033626.1, read on the forward strand.
CCCCTCTGCATTGGAATATTCTTTCTTACATTTATAAGATGGTTAAAAGCTAGGCAGATGGGTACTACAAAAATAATGTCTTCTATTACTGAATCATTTCTTCTCTACTTCTACAGCAAGAGTAAGAAAGGCTTTTCACAAGCATTACATCATTTTATGGTTTTAAATTATTAAGATGTTGTAAGATGTCCTACAAAGAAACATCTTTGGTCACAAGTTGCTATGTTAAAAAATATTATAAATAATAAATGAACCTAATACGTTTATAGTGTTATTTTAATAATAATTTATCTGTACGATCCTAAGGTTGTTGTTTTTTTTTAACAATTAGAAATGTATTATTATTATCATTATTATCATTATTATTATTATGAAAGAAAGCTGCCACACCACAACACATCAAACTTGTGCACATTCAAAGTTTTCAGAAAAGTAGGATTACGAAGTAATAATTTCGTTTGATGCTTAAAATCTGAAGTCCAGAGTTTGTCCTGGAGCATAAATAATAGGAGAGCTCCTTCTGGTATATGTCACACACCCTATGGATTAAAGCATTAAACGGATATCTTTTTTAAGATTTAAAGTAGAGTAGTTACTTATCTTTAGGTAAACACGTTTATTTTGTGTCTCTGACTCATTATAAAAATGTCACACTGCATGATATTTTAGTGTTTTTTTTTAAATAAAATTAACCTATATTTTAGTTTAGAAATTTAACACACTTTCATTCTAAAACTATGTGTACTTTACAGAAGACATTTTTATGTTCTATTGAGCCGAATATTGGAGGAAGACAAACATTACTTGACAGTTATTTAAAGTAATATACAAATGAATATTATAAATGCATTATAAATGCATGTATGTCTCACACTCACCCTCTCTCAGACGGGGGAACAGCCAGCATTACACTAAATATCCAAAAGAAATGTTCATTATTGATAAACCTATTGTCTATCCCCAATAGATTGTCCTCTGCAGAGAACCATCTCATATAAAACTTGCCTGGTGGGTTAGACCGCTACAAAAATACATTTGCGTATGGCTTTAGCAGTTATTCAGTCTTCCCTAATGGTATATAAAAGTATTTTGCAAACAGAATCACAACGACAATGTCTGAAAAATCTCATCGCTTTTCTTCCCAAACCGTTGAGCTTTGGGGTCAGAGATGGAGGCTGGGGGCCGACTGCTGCACAGGTGGAAGTGTGGGGGCCTGAATTCTGAGCACCTCCAGAGAGCAGTGATCACACGCAAAGGTCCGTCCCACATCTGGAAGCACACCCCGCTCCCCTCCATGGAGCAGTCCGTTTTCCCTTCTCCGGCGTGTATCTGACAGTCTGAAACAGGCAGCCAGGACTTCACGCTGAGACATTCACCACGTTTACATGCACAGAGAACTCAAATATTATTTTACAGTTAACCGGTTGTGTTTTTGTCATAACTTCATCTATTAAAAAGGTTAAGCATCACCTTTTTAATTACATAAAAGTGTCACTCAGGAGTTCAGGATAATAACACCGATCATACATATATAACTACACTTTTGGCAAACGTATAGATAAGCAGCAACTCCTTTTCAGACATGAGGAACTGCGTTGCTTACAAGTTGAATGAGCACAAAGTCTGATCTTTTTTACTTTCACTTTAAAGCAGTGGACCAAAACAAAACCACACGTACTAGTCCGCAGTGGAGGGAGCATCTCTGCATCAATCCACATCCAAACACATGTCCAGTATGTTATGTAATCGGACTGCACTGTTACATGCTGCAGGAATACCACTACACACACTTCTCCACTGGCTTCAATGGGATCTTGGAGATTCAAACACCTTGATCGTACTTCCTGGGTTGTAATATTATAAAAAATGGGACTAAGCTAGTTGTCCAGTTTTCTTGGTGTGCAGATAGTGACTGTTCAACTTGTTTTGTCCCTCCACTCAACTTGAAAGGGCTGTAGTCCACCAAAGAAATTCTTGGTCAACTAACGACTTATCGTCCTATTAGTCGACTAAAAGGGGATGTGGCCAAATTATGAAGTGCCTCTATGTATCTAACCCAAACTGCACTCAAAAGACCACAACTATACTGGAGTTCATGCAAAAAATAACAATTTATACAGAACAGTACTAGGAAAGAGTGTATTTATGTGTTAGATATATATAGAACTCTTCACTCACTATTCAGAAATCTTTAGCTAACCCATTCCATATCTTCACTTTTTTGCTGTTTATGTCACATAAATCTTAATCTAAATAATATTACTAAATGTTGGGCGACTAAAACACCACTGACCGATTAATCGACTAAGCAACTAAAGTATTACAGCTTTGTGTAAAAATATTGAAATGTTAATGTTGAAGTGCTGTAAAAAGGGTGCAAATAATGGACTAAAGGCTCATTTATGCTCTATTTTATGCGTAAACAGCTCTGTGCGTTCGAAGCGTTGTTACTGTAGCTTCATTCATGCTTCCAAGGCTGGTTGTTACCCCCATCAGAGGGCGCTCAAAGTCAGGCAGAGAATTGACCAAAACGGAAGACGAAATGGAACTAGAAGAACAAACATGGAGGCACCCAGGGCAGTTTTTTTAAATCACATTTGTTGGAAAAGAGCAAAGAAAACAACGTGCGAGAAGAATGTGTTTGTTTCGCAGCTTGTTCTGGCACTGTAATCACTGCTGCCCCCAGTGGACAGCACATGAACATCCATATGCTGTGAGCAGACTAATTGCATACGGACCAAATGACAGATAAAACAACGCAGAGGACAGAGGACAGAAGCCTCTCTGTGTCTCCGTATGCGTCTGAAGCGTAAATGAGCCTTAACCTCCCTCCATGTCATGAGACACTGCGGTCTGAAGAAAGAAAGAGGCGAAACAATCATATGATTTCATGACCTCTGAAACCACCCCACACAAGTCACACTGTTAGATTGACAAAAAAAAAAGGTGAGGAGTCTAGCCCAAGGACATGGTCTTTATATAAATCTGACACAATGTTTGAGGATTCAGTGCTAATTCAACAACATTCTCCTGAGGGCCAGTTTGGGGTCACACAAAATATCACCAACACTACTGTTTCAAAACAGTATAACATGAAATAAAATACAAAAAACTTTACCAAATTGCCAATCCAGTACAGAAAGATAATTAAATAACGATTAAACCAGGAAAAAAACAGGACCAAAACAGGATTAAACAAAGTCTGAACCAAGTGTATAGCATCAAGGACTAAAGCAGAACCAAACCAGGACCAGGACCAAACTAGTACTAACCCAGAATTAAATCAAGAAATATTATTACTAATACAGTAAATAAATAATAAATAATAGACTGATGAGAAAGGCTTATATGGTGCAGATAATTATGGCTCAGACTGGAGCAAATCAATAGATCAAATTCCAAGACATAGGTCACTGTTACTAATGTGATCAGGAGACAATACTTTACAAAGAGTTTTGTAGTCTTTTAACCATGACTTTCAAAATGACTTTTTATACAATCCCTACAAGAGGACAATCTAGTGAAATAAATATGCATCTTGTTTCTTTTCGTCTGAAACATATTTACATAACAATGCAACATTGCATTTTCATGGTGACATTCTGCCTAAAGGTTTTGAGTTCAGCTCTGAGCAGACAAAATATATACATAGAAGAGAAATTAAGACATTGATTAGATTTGCTACTTTTGACCAAAGATCGGTACAATTCTTAATCAAAATCTAAATACTCTTTATTTTACATTTTTAAACAGGTTTTTTTTATGTGCAACTTTTACTTTAGTAGGTTTTTTTGCCCCTGAATCTGTTTTTAACATCAGAAACAAAACTTATACTGCAATTTGGATTTCAATTTGGTGGTCTATTCGTATACATCTTTTATTACTGTAGTGACTTTTGGGGGCAATGCCATTCAGGCTCTTTGTCAAATCATTAGTTTGTGTTTGAGAAACTTATCTGTGTGTGTTGATCGTGACAGAACATGCAGTCGAACGCCCCCGTCTCTGTAAGCACTCATGTACTGTATGTGAAGGAGACGGAGCCTTCTCCTTCACCAAACAGCACAACTGCCATTGATCTGATGAACAGTGTTGTGAAACAGGGCTGCACTGTTAATAGTTTTTTAGGAAAGACAAACAAGAATGTGTTTTATTTAGAAATTAGGGCCACCATTCAGATATCTGCATATAGTACAGACACTATATAGACATAGACGTTACATTTGTTCTGTCTCTTGCAACATATTTGTTAATGAGCTTATGCTCGGAGAGGGTATTTTAAAATTTCAGAAAAACAAAAAACTTGAGGCCAATTCACTAAGAGGACTAGGGGGTCGAAGAAAAGTCAGTCTGAGTGACACCGCTGGCCCCGGGACATAGTCTGGACATGTCTGTTTTAGAACATTGTAATTGAGTTGAGCAATATAACAAAAAGAAACATCAAGATTTTTTTTCATATTCTCATATTTATCAGTCACCACTTCCAATTTGATGTGCATTAGGACAGTGCAATATATTGCAAAATATTGACCAACAAAATCTATCACAATAACACCAAGGTCTTCCATCTGACAGAAATGTATACGTTTTTTATTGAAAACGAAAAGTCTGATTTTATTAATGATTTTCCATCCTAAGTTTATATTTAGACAATGTTTGACCTCGTAAACTGAAGCATGCGTTTGTCTCCAGTAGGTTAGACCAGGGGTTCCCAAACTTTTCTGTCCAGGATCCAATATACCCATGCAACCGACTCGGGACCCCCAAAGCAAAATGAAAAATAATTTTAATTGTCAAAGCATGTTAAATCAGGTTTAATATTGGTTATTTGTCTAGTTTATTTTCTTAGACCCTATTTCACTAAAAGATACTGTTTATAATTTGAAAAATAGAGGAAATACAATGTCATATTTATTAAAATTAGATCCTAATATCATCTCGCAACCCCCAGCTCATCCCTCGCGACCCCCTGGGGTTCCCGACCCTCACTTTGGGAGTTAGACTGGGTTAGACTACTGTAGCAGCCACTGGCCTCTCTGAAAGAGCTGTAAAACAGCTGCAGTACATCCAGAACACTGCTGCTTGGGTCCTGACTAGAACCAGGAAGTACGATAACATTAGTCTGTGCTCAGGTCTGTACTGGCTTCAGGCTCAGAGAATAGACTTTAAAGTGTTCAAGTCTCTCCAAAGCAAAGTACATCTCTGACATGTTAGTGCCACATGAGCCAACTCACACTCTGAGGACCTCAGGGACCGGCCTCCTGCTGGTGCCAGAGTCAGGACTAAACATGGACCGGCCTCCTGCTGGTGCCAGAGTCAGGACTAAACATCAGCGTTTCAGTTTTATGCCTCTAAAACTAGAACAGTCTTCCTGAAGATGTGAGACAGGCCTCACTCTGACAGTGTTCAAATCCAGGCCGTTCTGTTTAGCTGCGCATACGACTCAAAGATTTATCTGCCCTCTTCACTTTTTAAGTATTTATTATAATGATTTTGTTTGTCTTAAGCTGTTTTGTGATTGTAATGCAATTTTATTCTGTTATGTGCTGTGATTGGGCTCTACAAATAAACATGCCATGCCTTTCATTGCCTATGTATTTTTGTTTTAATACAAGTGAAATGATTGTGTTGAAAAGAACATTGAAAGAGCACAATAATATCGATATGGTAGTTCTTCAAAGCTGTATCGCAATATCTTCCAGTATCATACAGCCCTAATTTGGGTAATACAGGACCTTTAAGTGATGGTTGATTCCTGCGCCACCACAGAGCTCACCACAGCCCCACACGGAGCTGCTGTCCCACTCGTGACCCCCCACTCTAACCCCAGCTCTCAATGATTAGTTCCATGTTTGACAGAGCTATTATGAGGTTATTACAGGCTTCAAGAGCAGTTACAGAAGTGGAGGCCCATCACTGTGTTTTTCCATCAGAATTAGACGCACATTGTTCGAGGCACACAGCTGCTTTTCTGCTGCTGTCATATGATCGGAAGATGTCGTTAGAGCTTTTTTCTTTACTTTGTTGTGGTCATGTGCTAGTCACCTTACTCTGCCCCACCCACTTTTACTTCTGACTGCTACGCACCCACACTTCTGTTGTGATTTGCAGTTTTGGTTAAGCAGGAATCCTATTAATTTCAATGCTAAAATATGGTATGAAGTGGGTTGATTTGTGTAAAATGTTCAATATTTGTGTGCACCAACAAGTCAACACTGCGCTGTTTCTCTGGACGGCTTGAAAACAGCTTTATAGTCTGTGTTGAACATTTTTGCTGTTGAGCTCTGCAGCCCTATACAAACTCATACTATCATAAGGAGGGACACAATTAATCGTAGCAGCCATGGCAACTTCCTCAATAATGTGAATAAGTGAAGTAGAGCAGGGCGATAGGCCAAAACTATCAACATTTATTTTGTTTTTTCACATTGAATGATCTGGATTTTAGGACTACAAGTTAATTTATCACAGCTATAACAGATTACTGAAACAATTATCAACAAATTTAGTAATCAATAATTATTTTCTGGACAATACACAGACTACACATCATGCCATGAGTTGAGAGAAAGGTTTTATGACTCAGACAGAGCTGTAATTAAATTAAAACGACATGGGAAATGTGTACATTTTGAGTTTTTGATCAACACGGTATTTTACCTGTAAATATAGGCTTCGGTCACTTTAACTTTATCTGGGTAATATTTACAAAAAATCTCATGTTCACAGGCCTTTCATGTTTCAAGAATTATTTAATTCTATATGAATATCCTGAACATAAACAGTACAGACTTTTAAGAAGTGGTGGATTAAGTATCCAATTTTGTTGCTCAAGTAAAATTACAGATACAGCAGCAAAAAAATACTAAAAGTGAAAGTATCACATTTTAAAATCTACTCAAGCAAAAGTATTAAAGTAACCTTTAAAAATTTACTTTACGGGTAAAAAGTAAAAGTAATTATTTTTGGTTTGAAGAACTATTAAAGCATGACATTGTAATCTTGACTGATTTATTGAGTTTTGTTCATTATAGTCAACTTTCCAGATTATTTTGCTCTATAGAGGCTTTTTGTTTGCTCAAAGGGAACTAGAAAATAAACACAAGATGCAACATGTTGCCATAAATGTGGTAAATATAAACCCTTCAGCCTTTTCAGCAGGTCTAAAACCTTAAGAAAAACTTTTCAGTCCAGTTCAAAAATGTACTGGGTAGAAAGTACAGATACATGCTCTGAAATGTAGTGAAGTAAAAGTAAAAAGTAACTACTGTAAAATGTACTTAAATACAGAACTTTTTCTTTCCACCTCTGCTTTTAAGCATTACAAACCAGCACAAAAAACCCCCGTCAATTTATCCCTCCAAAGTCTGAACTCTGCTCCAAATAACAAGCTTTCAAACAGAGGACTGGTTTGGCTGTAGACCTCTGCATTAAGAAGACCCAAGCTGATCAATGACGATTAGAAAATAATCTTAAAATACGATTAATAACACAGTCCTAATGACGTGGTAATTGTTAGTTAATTAAGCCGCTCATTTGACCTGGTCTTTGCGAGTCACTACCCACCTGCTGCACATACTGCGGGACCTCCTGCAACGTCTCGAAGGATGACTCGTTCGGCGTGAGCATAGAAAACAGGGCCCGGAGCCCGGTGCTGGACACGGACGGGGCTCCCACCGCTGCGGCCATCGTGTTTACCTGCGCAGGTGAATTCTGCTGCTCAAGACCTCGGCTGAACTTTACTCTGCGAGCTCTCACTTGTTCCTCCCGTGGCCCTGAAAGTAGGTCAGCAGGAAAGTGAAGGAGGCGGCTCTTTCTCACAGCCCTCACCCCGGTGCGCGCTCGAGAGCACAAGGACGAGCAGCGTGATCACTTTAAAGACTTTAGAACTGACATTAGGTCATCGCGGGGCAGAGTTTACCTTTGGTCACGCTGCAGAAAGTTGTGCGCTTTCTCTGTCTGTAATTTTCTCGCGAGAATTCCATAGTCGTAGCCTAGTGACGCCCTCCTCGCGCGCGCCGCACCGCACACGCACGTGCTCTCACATGCTGGAAGCGCGCGAGATGGAAGAGATGAACACGTAAACTTATCTTTTCTTCACATTTACGAGAGGCAGACGTTGTTCAAATGAGTTGCCCACGTTATGTCGTTGTTACATAATAGTTACATCAGTGTTACGTAAAAAGAGACTAAAGTGCTTTATTTAAAAGATTTGAATGACTTTCAAGATGGCAGGCCTTATCTATTCGCATTTTGTGCTAGGTTAAATTGTTATTTGGTTGCATTACCACGTATGTATTTCTATTAGTCTCTCAACTAATTTCTAGTTGCAACAAGAATATCAAGGGTTTATTAGGTCTATAATTGGCTACTGATTTAATTTAATTAAGTGGCAAGAAAAAACACTGTAGCCACAACTATGTATCATTTTGATACAGATAATGTTGTTCATTGGATTTCGTTTTTAAGTATAATAAGCCTATTTAAATGTCCTAAAATGGTATGGAAACATATGCTCAAGTTAAACTTTGCATTTAATGACAGTAGTTATTTAACCTGACACATTGTAACAGAAAAGGTTTCCATTGTTTTAACTAAAGTCTGCCAAATAACTGGTTTTCTGGGTGGGGCCCTGATAGAAAAAGGGAGGAACCAAATGATTATCAATTGGCCCTTTTCACGAAACCCCACTGGCTAGTTTCAGTGTCCTTACACCCTAATACATCCATGCATTACACATGCGGGGCAACACTTCCTGCTCCGTTCATTCCTTATGGGGAATTAGCAGAGTCTCACTAAAAGAAATCAAAAATCACTGCATACAAAGCAGAGTCTGAGAAACAGAGTCTGTCTGCTTTACATTTAAGTTAATTTGTGTTAGCCTTTAGCTTTGAGAAAAAAACACTTATTTTTATAAATACACAGATTTCCCCTGGTGACATAATTACATTGTACGTAAAGGTTTTAACACTTTGCCAGTGATTATCCAGTTGTTACTTGTTCTTCATCGTTAGATCTTTTTTAATTTGATTTTTTCTTGCAAGACTCAGCTAAATCCCATAGAGAATGAATGGAACGATATTTGACAATCTGCACTTCTTACGGTACTTAGCCAGGCGTTAACACGAAAAGGGTCTATAATGTTAGTAGACAAGGAGGGCTTCATAATAACCTTTTAGATCAAAAGGTAGAATTGCAAGTTGCAGTTTTAAAATAAAATATATTATTAGCAGCCTACGCAAATGAGTTATTATGTTTCACCTGAGAGACGTTCAGATGACTCTTTGAAATATGTTGTTGCCATTCCATAAAGAGACATTTATAATCACTTGAATTAAACATGTTTATCTTTTTCAGGAACCACTGAAGCGGTGTCTGCTTTCTTATTTCAAGATGTCAAGGCTGACTGGGCTAATGAGAACCTGTTTTGTAAGTCTACCACATGAGTGCAGCACTCCACATTGCAACTATCTCAAACAGCTAGTTTGTCTCCTTATATTGATTGTATAAGTTTTCCTTATTACTGTGTTATCAACAGGCATCTGATAAGCCTCTTTTTACAGGACACCTTTGAGAGCATGGACTCCAGACGTCAACTAAGTCACTGATTTGAGCAGTGATTTGCCTGGAGAGAGAAAAAAGTTAGTTCTCAAAAGGTAAGGGTCCTTAGCTTTTGAAATACACAACCTAACCCCGCTGCTCTAGAGCTAAAGTGGCTTTAGCTATAGAGCTCTAGAGCTAAATCCACTTTAGACTGCCTAACATTTAGCCTTCTAGATGTTTATAATTATGCTTGACACATTATGACCAGTGAAAGAAGTTAAGTAATGCAAAAATGCATTTTACTCCACTGTGTACTTTTATTTTCCTGCAAAACACAAGTAAAATGGATGAGGATGTATTACAAAATGTTTTGGACGTCTGGACTAAATCCTTGCGTTGTTTATCACAACGCGCTGACTACAGTGGGTATAAAATCACGAACATAACATTATTTACATGTCATTTACATTAGCTAAGCTAATTTTATTTCCTGACAATTGATTTGATCAATAAGTCCATTGCATACAGTAGAATCAAACTGAGTGAACAGTGCAAAGCTTTAGACTCCCTCACTCACACAACATGGAATGTTAACATCTGTATTTAGAAGACTTGCAATACTCTGTGATTCTAATATTTGGTGTAAATAGGAGTGGACATATAATACATATAATCGCCCATTGTGCTGAGCAGAGAAGCTTGGGGGCTCTAATCCTGGCAGTTGTTGGCCTTCTAGAGTTCCCATATTTGGAAAAAGGTCAGAGTTCAGAAGTGTGATTCATGATGCTTCCTATGTCAGCTGTTGCAAGCAATTAATGGTAAAGCTCAGGTATCAGTGCACCATGTTAATCTGCTCTGCTTTAGTCAGCGGCAAATCTGAGCTAAAAATGTAACCAATGGATCCAAAGTTAATAATACTTTACAAACACAACCATTTTAAGTAAACAGGTCTTGGGAATAAAGCATGATGCCTTTTGAGCTCTTAAGTGCTAACGGCTTAGTCCACTCCTGTTTACAGTCAGTCATCATTAACATTACTTCAGATCACTTGCTGTATATTTACACAATGCCTTTGCGTCGCTGTATGTTTTACACTTATTTAGCATCGCTGTGGGACGATGGAAAAGGGCATCCTTCTGTGTTCTGAGTCGTAATCCGCGTGCGGGCCGATCATAAATGAGCATGCTCGGAGCTTTGGTCGCTGTCGTGACTGTCCTCGTTGGCTAGGGAGTCCGTGGAGTGGTGCAGCGCCGCGATCCCGGAAAACTCTGACGGCAGTAACGTTCCCTTCTTGACATTCACCAGTTCTTTCTCTCGAGCTGCTGCCCCCTGTTGCCCTCCTTTCACTCGCTTCCACTTCATCCTCCTGTTCTGGAACCACACCTTCACCTGCAGGAAGTAAGAAACCAGTTTAACAAATGTTTCACTGAAGAACATTAGTATCACTAGGACTGGATAAAGGTTGAAATATGGTGACTGAAGGCTTCAAGATAGAGATTGTACTAATAAATAGTATTATTAATGAAAAACAGAAATGTATTGCAAATTTGTGACATTTTGATTTAATAATGCCACTGTCTTTTTTTTTCTTTCGTGTGCTTATGCTCTCTCTGGTCTTGTTCTGTTCCATGTGTTTTTCTATATATTTTAAATTGGAAAAATTTGAAGAAAAAAAACTTTATAATCTAGTCTTTATAATCTATTAGTGGCTTTAGAAGACATCTCATTGAATATCAATACTATAATCAGTCTCAACACTATGTTTTGTTATTATTCTGCCCAATTTGCCTTATTGTTAATTCATTTTTTTCTGATTGTTCTTTTCACAGATCTATTATTTTTTAAATGTGCAACCACATGCAAATTCTGCTGGTGCTTTTTCTCCTGTTTTCTAAAAATGAAGACGGACCACAAGGATGACACAGGTCTGACAGCTCCGGTTCAGCCTCCACCTCCATTTTCCCTGACTCAACATCTCCAACCATATTTACATCTTACAGACTGAGGATTAAGCTGTTGCCCAAAACGGACTCAACATCAGGTAGCAGGGGGGCGCTTCGGGGGGGTGGGGGGCGTTTATTTTTGGGGAGTGTCTTTGGCTGGGGTCACACGCTCAGGAAGTTCGCTGACAGCACAAACGTTTGTCTTGCGTCGTGCTGAGTATCACTTTGGATTCCTCTCAAGCTCGGGGGCCAATTCTGAGCGCGCGAGGGGCCACAGCTCGGAGTGAACCAGACCCTCACACGCACAGGACCTCTGCTTACAGTCACAGCTCTCTGACATCAATAACAGCTCCAATAACACTTACACTTTTCCATTGGCACCGTGCACAGGGAAACGGAAGGCTTGTTCTGATGCTTTATGAAGCAGCTATAAAACACCAAGAGGCTCTGCCAATTGGACATTAAAACATAGGCTCTGGTATTGACACTGAATTACAGCTTTATATGACAATAATTTCAAACCACACTAAAAAGTCTCATTAGTCCTTTATGCAAAAATCTCTCTGAAATATAATGATCGCGCTCTTCGGGCTGCTGCCTCTTCACTATGTCGTCGTTGTAAATAAGAAATAGTTGTCTATCACATTAACTAAATTATAGACTTAATTAAAAGTTATATAGAATAAATAAATAAAAAGCAAAGTCTCTCATCATTAGCAACCAGCACACATTCAAATAAACTGAAAAATAAAGTTTGCTCTGTAGTCTTTCAAAATGAACATGCTTTATTCTGTGACACTGGACAAAGTTTGTTCCTGCTCTCTTTCGGATCTCACAAATTTTGTGTCTGAACTGAATTGGAACTAATTGGAACTGTTTCACTCCAAAGTTTGTTTTTTTTGGTTGCAAATGTCACAGCACACCAAATACTAATGCACTGGCAAATACAACTTTTTAGTAAAAATGTGGTATGTAATATTGGGAATAATGTCTGTGCTACTATCTACTTCTTTAAATTTGGCAATTGTGATTGTTTTTCTTTTTTTTGGGGGGGGGGGGGGTGGGTGGTTACAGAAGTATCCTGAACATACTTCTGTACACACCAAGAAAGTAAATTATTCAATTAAATCCATGTGGATCAGAATTTTTCAAGGCGTACCGGCAATACCTCAAGGCACAGTGTTCCCCGGCACACTGGTTGAAAATCAACTTACTAGCCAATGAGAATGTGACAACCGTGTTATCAGCCTGAAGTTTGTGAAAAAAGTGACTGTTATTGTCCAAAAAGTTCTGAATAATGCGTGACCATCCAGTTTCAATATCAGTGACCCATCTGTGATATACAATAGCCACCATTTATCCTGACAAGCAAAACTGCCTTTTCTGCATATGACTCCACTGTATCACATGGCTGAGTATCACTTGCGAAATGTCAGCTTAGTGAGACTTACAACTTCCAAAGGGGGTGTCAGAGAACAACGGGCTGTACAGGCTTCCTTTCCCAGCCATTTGTCTCCTGTTATTTATTTCATGGGCTGCTATTCCTGCCAGCAGCCCACGCTCCCAGACCAATTTCAGCCGTAGTTAGAACAGAAGATGTGACTTGCTAGACACTACCTCCTTCAGGCCCTCTTCTGGTCTTGACTGTGGCCAGTGAGGAACAATAGACAAGAACATCTGGAATATGATAATCCCGTCACACAAGCACATCTGGAGCACAATGGCCCTCATATGCAAAGTTTGAAAAATACAGTAGCTGGTGGTAAAGCTCCTCAGCTGATCTTAGGCCCGTCTGTTATCAAAACAAGCATTTAATGTCACTGCCCACAGGCAGAAGCTTTAAACTTTAAACTTTTTGACTTTTTACCATGACTTGAATTTTAAATTTTAAATCCAAGTCACATGGGTATATCAAACACTCATATTAGCCACTTTGAAAGGCAGATCCATTAATCACATTTATTAGCCATAGCATACAGTATTTTAAAATGCCAGCGATGACTTCAAACGATCAAAGAAAGCTGTTTTTTTACATGATTTTGTTTAGTTGACTGTAGATTCTGAATCATATAGTCAGTCACAAGAAATGCCTTTCATGTAAAGTTATTATATTGTATTACAAATATCTAAAAGAAGAATTTATGTATTGAGACATCTGGATCTACGCAAGCAGATTATCCTGCAACAAATGCGTTTGTTTTATTTTTACTGCTACAATTGATGAAATAACATGAGTTGTCAGACCCTGTCTATAAGCTTCAGCATTGAAATTAGTGCATACCCCAAAATACACAAAAATGTTATTCTTGCAAAGGTACCAAACTGATTAATTTCTTCTAAAATCACTGTACACATTTCTACAAAGTAACGCACATCATAGAACTACAAGAAAAACTAATAATACAATAAAAATACAAGTTCAGTTAATGTGTCGAGATGCATAAGGCCACAGGAACATGGCTAAAACATAGGTTGTCTGGACTAACCTGTCTTTCAGTAAGGTCCAGGTTGACAGCGATCTCGTAGCGCCTTAGTCTGGTCAGGTAGTTGTGGTGGGCGAACTCGGCCTCCAGCTCCCGGATCTGCTCTTTCGTGAAGGCTGTGCGCTCCTTCCTGGGCTTACTGCTCACATCTGACTTGTAATTCCCGTCCTGGGACTCTGAAACCAAACACCACACGGCTTTTTAAGAAAGTTCCACTCTCAGCAGATTTATAAGCAACAAAAATACTAATCAAATGAGTGCTGTGTGGCAGGTGCAGCTCAATGTGAGAGGAACAATGGGAACTGTCGATCACACTTTATAGTTCGGACATTGTTTATGAAGACTTTAAGTGGCTGGAAGGACTCGCGCCTGCTGCACACATGTTGGACTAACACGTGCACTTTAAAAAGGCCCTCTTTACTGCCAATAAGGAGTTTATCTGCCCTCAGTTCTCAAGGAAACCAGGTGACATATTCTCAATGTCATTCAATTGTGAGATAACTTTCTTTAAGGCAAATATAATACAATCTGGTATTAAAAAAAAGAAAGTCAAATCCCTGTACAAATCGCTGTAGTTAAGGAGCTTTGGCCAAAATAAATGTCTATTCTCACTATTTGTGTGACAGTTGATTAAAAAACGTGTCACTTTAATTTCTCTAACTTGTTTGTTTTTGTCCACTTGTGCCACAAATCGATAAAGCACGCATTTTAAATCTGGAAGACATTGTTAAATTACAGTATATCTCTGAAGCATTTACTGTATATTTTATCTGTCCGCTCCTTTTTTCTTTGCCTGTGTATAGTTTGATTAAATATTTGACATGAAATGAAGCAACAAATAAATAATGGTGAGGCATAAATCCAAAAGAATGATCAATTAAAACATATGTGATTTGTATTACAGTGCCGTCCAGAGCTGTCATCCCCACTTCACCCCATCAGCCCAGAGCAACACCATTTGTTTGGGTATTTCCATAAACGTTCCGACAAAAACATGCTGGGCTAATTTGCTCCTTCAGACTTTCCTATTGTGAGCCGTCTCTGTGGTCTGTGCGCTGGCCGGGCTTCAGTTGCACAGTGCACTCGGAGGCAGCCGTGATTGCATGCTAATTCCTCTGCGGTCCTGTTGTGCCCTGCGTGTTAATCCAGCCGGCCCGCGTCAAGCCAAACTGTAAATAGTGCTGCAGCTCGGAGCCAGGCTCATGAAAGAGTGACACGTCAGAAGTAACTATCTTCACCTAAGGCCTAGGGTTACTCCGGACCGGGAGGGACCCTCAGCGCCTGGCCTCAGCCCGGGGAAAAGATCTCCCTTCTAATTAAGAGTGTATTTTTACAAAACCAAATAACTCCCTATAGGAGCCCAGGAGAAGATGAGGGGTAAGAGAAAATGCCCTACAAAAGTTATATTTGTAAAGAGAATGCACCGTTCAGGATGGAGACAAACAGCTAACAAATGGTTTTATAAAATGGAACATACTTATTTTATATCTATTAATTTTGTTAAAATGTCTGACTAAAATTGATGTATTATTTTGAAGTTGTAAGTCTTTTTCCCAACACATGATACAATATTTTTATATTTCTACTAAAAGATAATTTAAATGTAATAATACATTTTAGATTTTTAAAGAAAACCTCATGGTATAGTGATGTTTATCTTTCATTGCACTGCTACCACTAAATCCTATATTTCTGGATGGGACAGGAATTATTAAAGTAATTCCATTCTGTAATTACCTATATTGTATTAGTGAGTGAGTAAGTAAGCTGTATTTGAAGAGCACCATGTCACCAATAAAAGTTGTAATTGCGCTTCAACAGAAACAAATCCATTAATATTCTCAGTTATGTGCCATTGTCAGCCAAACAGTGACCCAGGGTCCGTGCCCGTCTCACCCTCTGACCTCTGCATGGCTTCCCTGTAATTTGAAAGTAACATGTCAGGGCTGCGGTGTATAGCTGTGCTCCCTGGTAAACACAGAGCTGGTGTAAAGAGGAATAAAAGACCGACACGGCCAGCAGCTCCGGAGCACAGCCCGCACTTCAAATGAGCGCAGGCTTTATGACACAGCCGCTGCACCGCAGCAATTAGGTCCCACTGCATCTTTCATCTTTCCACAAAAAAGAGCAAGAATACTAGGAAAAAGTGTACGCACCCAGACGCTGCCCATTGTTTAAAGCCCTCCAAAAAAACCTACTGAATCAACGCCCATTTTCTACTCTTTCAATTTGTGTCTTAAAATAATTTAGAGATTATTTATAATCAGCGTGTATTAATTTGGATGTTCAGCCAGTAAATGGTTACGAAACGCTTTGGACATAAAAATCTTGACATGGCCACAATGTGAGAAAAGCTGTTTGTTGGACGTGGAAGTGATAAGCGCAGTTCCAAAATATTGGCTTTACAATAAAAAGTCCAGCATTTTACAGCCTGCTCCATGAACTGTGAACGTTTCTGACTCCAAATTTCAGACAGGCAAAGTTCAAAGGTGAATCCATAAATTCCATCTTTTTTTATCATTTGTTTATGATGTAAAGCCTATTGTTTTTGTCCCATTCTGTTTTGTATAGTAATTATTGCAGTTTTATCAGACTATGCATTGCGACTTATGCAGCATTCTATTTCGAGCATTTTAATGTGTGCCAGGGAGAGGTCTTGGGCTTTTTTCCTCACAATGGCGTCTGCAAAATAAAACTTCAAACCCTTTTTATTGTTTCAAACTAAACTTTTAACAACAGTCTCTCACTAAAGGCTTTGCGTCGCACAAAATCCGCCCACAAACATCCAACTGTGGGACTGAACTGTGTCACTGCATGCATGCGTACGTTTAGAAGTTTGATATCTTTGCAGAAATTTAGTCTTAAAAATATACTTTTTATAACTTTAATAAACTTTATTGGATGGGACAGTATAGCAAGAAATGGGGGAGAAGAGCAGGGAGGACATTCAGCAAGAGCTTGATCTCACAACGCCGAGGTCTCACATATGTGCTGCTCAACCACCGGGTTCCAAAACACACACATTATTATTAACAATGTGAAATGCCTTATTTCACAAATGGATATTTTTGTTTTATATATTTTTTTATGTCATACTTGTATTGACATATTATGAGCTATAACAGAAATATCTTCAAACATATTTCATTTTTAACTTACTGAATATGATTTTGTCCACTTTTGATTTCATTTTGTTTTAATAATTCTATTTAGCATAATATTGTTAGAGTTATTTTGACAGCTACATGGCATTGTATAATGTTCCTCAAGCGATGTTAATACCTAAATCGAAATACCTAATACAAACTAGCATGTCCACAAATAATCTGTCCATTTCAAGGGAAATCGTTAGTAAGTGTTTGCTCGATTCATGTAACACTAGAGCTGTTGTTTTCCACAAAGTTGAAGTGATTTATGTTAAGCTCGAGGTCAAAATGTGGAAATCAGCATACACGTTTTGTTTCTGTCTGTTTGGTCCAGATGGTGATACCCGAGCACGTCTGTATCTCATGCAATGCGCTGGGGTGTGATATTTTGACAGCTGATTGGGCGAGTTGCACAGTTAGCTTGATTGGTGTAAGAGAGCCGAGAACGCACTTTGTTATGGAGGAAGTTGAGTTTGGAAGCTCAGAGTATAATTTTCCAATGCATTTGACTGAGAGGCAGAGGAAATACACTGTGTTGTTTGGATTCAGCCGTGAAGATGAAAGCAGGACAAGAACAAAGCGGTGGAAGCGTTATGCGTGCTGTGAATAGTGGGTATACTTCATGTACTATTAATCATTTGGGTGGAAAACCATGGTGTCCCACAAAGTACATTCTGTGCACTGTTTATCTCATCTGTGGAGACGCAATGTGGCAATCTATCGGGTATTTCGAATTCCTATTTTGGGGATATTTAATGACTTCTAAATTATACAATAAAGTGATAGCTGAAAATCTCAAACAGTTGTAATAGAAGTATAATTGTAAATTCACATATAAAACAGTGTTGTTCCAAAATCAAATATTTAATAATCATATTAAAACAATTTGCGGAGGCCAGCAGTACATGATACCACTGTTATTAAAGAATATACAGTTTGGTATTTAGTTTTTAAATCCCCAACAAATGTATCTACATGACCTATTAGTTACAGTGCATATGATACAATGCCTGTCCTCTGTGTGCACGCGCCGGTCATGCTTGTTAGCTCTCATAGGTTCTGCTGTGTCTAATTCCTATTTTGGGATTATGACCAAGATATGGTAACATCTTTTTTCTAAATTTAAAGTGATAGCTCAAATTTGCTAATTGATACTAAGTTTTAAAACTGAGATTTGAAACCAAGAAGCATGCCTTATAACTTAGATAAGCTTAAAAAGATTTATGATTTGTGCAAGCAGCTGTTCATGATACCACTGCAATTTAAGCATACACTTTGGTATTTGGTATTTCAATCCCCAACACATACATCTACGTTATCTATTAGTTACAGTGTGTGCGATATGATGCCTGTCCTCTCTGTGCATGTGCCTGGTCACACTTGTTAGCTCTCTTTAAGGTGGTCTGGGTGAATAATGCTCTCGGTGCGTGTGTGGGGTGCAGGTGACTCGCAATCTGTGCCCTCTCTGTGCCCCTGCTGCACCTCGTCCACAAATGGAGCGCACGCTTTCCCTGAAAACCTGCCTCCGATCGGGTTCCTGTCAGGAACGCCTCAGCCCGGTACTGCATGCTGTCATGCCCTGATTGATTATGGTGCTGAGAGCAGGTTGGAAAGGAGACCTCAGGCCGCTGCATGGTATAACCAAGCATTTTTAGGCCTATATGCATTTGAAAAGATGGATGTACATATTCTCAGTAATTACATTTTCATTACAGACAGATATTGCAGCGGCATTGTTTTTAAATCAAGGACCAACCACTCTTGAGACTGAAAGATATAATGCCAAGTTATGGAATCACATATATTGGGTGGATACACAGGTTGTAATTGTAACCTTTGCAATTTTAACAAGATAAACTTTAGATCAGCTTTATGGATATTTGTATTGCAAAAATATATTCTGGGTTTTAGCCCAGTACTAGGACAGTGTAGTTCTTAGTGTGAAGTTTTATAATCGTCATGTACTGAGCAAAAAATCCAGCTAAAACTTCATGCCGTATTTGTAGCCGTATCACATTAATTCACAGATGGCCTGGCAGAAGGGAAAATACACCTGTGCTAATTTCTGTCTGTAGCGAATCCAGACGTGCTCTTGCTGAGGTTCACTCTGGCTGACCTGCATTATTTACTGCGTGCTCATTTTGTGCCTCAAACGTGTCACATTGAAGCAGATGTGGTTTTACAGCAGCCCAGCACTGTCAGATGTGTGCACACAATTACAGTGTGACATAGTAACACCCAGGCTGCCTAGAGTCCACTCGTAAAATGTAACTGTGCAAGAATTTACAAGAAAGTTTGTTTGTTTTTTGTTTTTTTGCATTTACTCAAACTTATTAATATAACAACATTAAATATTATATTATAAATGTGTGTATCATTATTAGATCATGTATTGGATAAATATGTATGAATGTGCTTGCTCTGTGCTGTAAAGAATTTAGAAAACAAAGAAAAGACTAATATGAATAATTTAAAATAGAGAAGTAAACAGAATATTTTAGTGCCTCCAAAATAAAATGCACAAGCAATAGTTGCCATTAACGTGGCAAGAAAGTGGAATAGATCAAATCTGTTAGCATTTAGGAAATGTTTGCTCATTTAAATATTCATTTGAAGTGTTCAGTCCCACTGGTGGCTTACATCAAACTCGCTGCTCTTACCTGAACTCTCACTCTTCCTCTTGCTTCTCTTGTCGGCCTCAGCCGAGCTCAGGCTGTGCCTATATTCAGCTCCAGTGGGGGTCCCGCTGCCTAGGCCAGGGGTGCTGCTGCCCATGTTGGGGGGACTGGCACACATCGCAGGCCCACCACCATGGCTCATGTCCTGGGGAGACGGTCCGGAGTCCTGTGGGTGCAGAGAATGCAGACTGTGGCGGGCCACGCTGTTCCCAGGCAGGTGTGAGATGTGCCATGGGGGGGCTGGGTGGTGCTGGGGGGCTGCGTGGTGCTGCGGGGGCAGGTGGGAGCGATGCGGGTGGTGGTGTGGATGGTACAGACCCTCCTCAGATGGATAGCCAGAGATAACGCAGGGAGATGGGGACGGTGTGGAGGACGAAGAGGATGATGAAGCCAGGTCAGGATACGACACATGATCTGTACGACCGTGCAGGGCGAGGGATGATGGGCTGAAGGCCGGGTGTAAGGCCTGGCCTGGTCCATGGGGACTCCGGAGGCACCCGAAAAGCGTGTGGTCCATGTCGTAGTCTAACACCCGTCCACACAGGACAAGGGCGAGGGTCAAAGAATCTCTCCTAAAAGAGACTTTCTTCAACAAGCCTCAGCTTTACCAAACTGTTGTTTGTATACCAATTATACAATTATACAGTTGCCTGAGACTGGATGTCAGGACAATTCCCAGGCTACGGTCAAGAACAGAAAGGAGTTCAGCAAAACAAATCTCCAAAATCTGGTGTTGTGTACACTTATAACAAAAAACGAAACTGTAAGAATGTCATGTTGGATTTATGCAATTACTGTAGAACTGTTAAGGCAGAAATGGAAAAAAAAGTTTTAAAATAAAACCATTTCACAATGCAAGCACACTGCAAACCTCTGGTTGGGATAGACAGTAGTTACGGACATTTGTGCATGAAGCATTCAGATGCAGCAGGGTGATCCTCAAACCTTCAATCTCATGTCATATGGATGATAGACATAGATTAAATGAGCAAAATCCTCAATCCTTAAAGTCATAGAAAAACTATTAAAATGATGTCCGTTGGTAATCCTCAAAAGTCCCAAGATCTTCCACAATCCAAACAGTTGGCTGTTCCAGTCCTCGCTCAAATGGCTCCTCCAGATCAACAAATGTTATTTCAGAAACTTTACAGAATGTTCGCATCGAGATTAGCATCCAGGCAGTCCCAGGCAGTGCATGAACCCTATGCAGATGTCAGCACACTCTCCGCAGGCATAAGGAGGGTTCCGAGGAGCAGCCCGGTGCGGGGAGGATATAAATAGGGTGTAACAGGAGAGGGGGGCCGGCCCTGGGTTCCAGTTTGCAGCGCTACTGACCACATACATGCGATCAGCCCAAAACAAGCACTGCACAATAAATCTGTGCTGTAAGTGTGTCAGGAAGAGGCCCACGGCACATTGGACACAGAGCTGACCTTCTGTGGAGGTGCTGTCTCATTTTAGGTAGAGCCCAGACCTACTCCGGGGGAGGGGGGGCTTCATGGTAACACAACAGGACGGAGAGGTGTCAGGGGTTAACTCACACGGTCACAGCTCTCTGTGGCTTTGACCCCTTTAAATAACTGTCTGTAAATTAGACAGGTCGGGGCACTTGGTGAATTTTGCATGGCTCTGAAGAGTAAGGAAAAC
>CM033626.1:4904400-5066900 GCA_019453435.1 Rhinogobius similis
GTATTACTCTAAAGGCATCAGTCCATCATGTGTGGTAAAGTGTGTTTTTGGTACATCTATAGACCGGCTGTGCAGACTCCCAGCAGCTGTCTGTGGTCCGTATGGTGAGAGCGCATGATAGAGACGTCAGTGATAAACGGCGCTCACACTTACAGACGCTCATGTTGTCTGAAATCTTTATGGCTCTATTACCACAGAGAGGAGAAAGGTCTTTGAACGCAGCGTGGCTCTCAGCGCAGCCAGTGACGACAGATTTAAACACACTTTATTCGGCCGGGACATCCAAAAGGAAATCCTGAATCACATCTCATTGTCACATTAATGTTAACAATGTGGACCTTTTCATTCATTGTTAAAAGGCAAGGCAACTTTTTTTTATATATTCCGTACAACTCAATTTCCTTCACAAACAGAACAAAGAAGTAATAGAAATATAAAATAACAATCAGATGTATATTTAGCAATTATTAAATAAAAGCTTTTATAGAAGGCCTAGTTAAAACATTTAGCCTCAAAAACATAATGTACGTTATTCTTACAGCCTCTTCAATAATATGCTAATGATCAAGAGCTCAGAGCAGGTGTTTTTCTTCACCTTATCCATGTAATTACAAGTCCCGTCTAAAAATACAATTCTTTGGTGTGTGATGTGTTAAAGTAGTTTCTGAAGTTTTTTTTGTTCGCAGGGAAAGTGGAGAGGAGATGTATTGATGCTTAGTCCATGCTCTCTGTTAAATCACTGAATATGCATTGCCAAATTCAGGACTCATTCTTCAAATATTCCTTTTTGTCAACCATCTGACAAAAGGGAACAATCAAGCTGCTATAAATATAAAAAGCTATAACCCAGTCAATCAACCATTCCAGGATTAACCAGGATCACTTTATACTCCAATTCACAAATAATTAATAGGCCTTTTATATGCATTTTTTGGTTAGGTTTTTTTTAAGCATTTAAGTAAATGTCATTTTAGTGAAACTGGCCTAAGTCTCTGACTGTCTGTCAGATTTACTCCTCCCTGTATTTAGAAAACAAAAAAGAAATAAATACATTCAATTATATATTTATTTATTTATTGTTATTTTTCAATGTATTTATTTCTTTTTTTGTTTGTTTGTATAATTTTCCTCTGTGCAGAGCTTGTTACCACATACAATCAGATTAAATCAGACAACAGAGGCCCAAACTACAAAGCTGCACACAGAGTCCAGACAGTTTGTACAAAGGGTCAAAAACAAGATTAATATGAATTCGGGCTCATTTTAATCAGTTTTATTTTTGTCAGAAATCATACAGGTGTCAGACTTCTTTTGGATATTGCTGATTGAAAGGGATTTAATGATGTGTGAATTAGTTGACTGACAGGGCATATTTTATTATATCTCTTTAATATTAATGTGAGATCAGATTTAGATAAATAATATTATTTTCGGTTTAAATAAAATCAGAATCTCTCAGATTCATAAAATCTTTACTAAGAAAGTTATCCAATCACTCAATATATATATCTATGTATATATTGATATAGGACTATATCTAGTCCTATAGCTACTTTCTGTCTTTGATCACTTTTTTTCTATGTTGGTATTATTTCACTTTAATAATGTTTATGAAAAATACAGGGAGGTATGTACTTTTGCTAATGAGGTAATTATTTTCATTGCATCTTCTAATTTCCAATGTGAGGAAAGCTCAACATCCCAAGCGTCACTGTGAACAAATATTGTCAGGAAAGAGTAACATTTTGTAACTTTAGTGCATCATTGTGGCTCTGCTTTTTTAAATTTGTCCTCATCCTTCATTTCCTGATGCACATACACTGCTCTTCCTGGTTGTTTCTGGACCCAAAAAAAATCCTTTGGGAAAATAGTAAACCTTCACTTTTTATTTCTTCTCCTCAAGGTACATAAAAGCCGCTGAATGGAAACAGTTCTGGTCTTTCAAAACCCTGATTTGGTGCAGTCTGGTTGGTCGTGCGCGCTGTGTGGACTCTGCGGTGGCCATTTTGTGAGTGTGTAATGGCGTTGGACAGCCGGTTAGATCATCCTCTATAATGGGGCCTGGAGCCTGTGGAGACGTGTGACGCTGAGCAGAAGGTTTCTCATGCAGGCACACACAACACCTCAAACAGCCCGGGGTCGCCACACTCCAACCTCCTCCAGCTAAATGCGCACCATGCCTAACCCGCCAAGCCCAGAGCGGCTCCAGGCAGGCAGGCAGCAGGCAGTGCACCACCCAGACCACCACCTTCGTACCGCACCATCCTCCAGAGCTGTGTGTGAACAAATGCCAGGGGTGGAATTGGCCTGTGAAGTAAGTGCGAGTGCGAGTGAGGAAAAGCCCATCCGTCTGTACCTGCTCTTACAGCTAATTATACTCCTTTTTTGCTCCATTTAGTCTGTTGGTGCATTACAGTTTCAGCGCTCCCAACAAACAACACACTAGTTACTTCCATGGCTGGTGAAAATCACAAATAGAATAATCAGTTAACACAATAATCAGATATTGGGTGTGTGTTTACATGCACACACCTAATAATCAGATTTTGTGTGTGTGTTTACATGCATAGATTTTGGGTGTGTGTTTACATGCATAGATTTTGGGTGTGTGTTTACATGCATAGATTTTGGGTGTGTGTTTACATGCATAGATTTTGGGTGTGTGTTTACATGCATAGATTTTGGGTGTGTGTTTACATGCACACACCCAATAATCAGATTTTGGGTGTGTGTTTACATGCATAGATTTTGGGTGTGTGTTTACATGCACACACCCAATAATCAGATTTTGGGTGTGTGTTTACATGCATAGATTTTGGGTGTGTGTTTACATGCATAGATTTTGGGTGTGTGTTTACATGCATAGATTTTGGGTGTGTGTTAACATGCACACACCCAATAATCAGATTTTGGGTGTGTGTTTACATGCATAGATTTTGGGTGTGTGTTTACATGCATAGATTTTGGGTGTGTGTTAACATGCACACACCCAATAATCAGATTTTGGGTGTGTGTTTACATGCATAGATTTTGGGTGTGTGTTTACATGCATAGATTTTGGGTGTGTGTTTACATGCATAGATTTTGGGTGTGTGTTAACATGCATAGATTTTGGGTGTGTGTTTACATGCATAGATTTTGGGTGTGTGTTTACATGCATAGATTTTGGGTGTGTGTTTACATGCATAGATTTTGGGTGTGTGTTTACATGCACACACCCAATAATCTGATTTTGGGATGCACAAGAGAAATCCAACACTTCGCGACATGAAATAGTGAACAACAGTGTACAATGGGTTTTAAAATAAGATAAGATAAGAAGATCCTTTATTTGTCCCACAATAGGGAAATTCCATTGTTGCAACACACAGTTTAGAACAGGAATGAATGAAATAGGCGCATGCAATAAAAATAGGATAAATAATTACTAAACATGGTAATAAAAATACAATATAAAGTGCACACTCTTATTTACAGTAGTTGGCTGTCTGGGAATAAATAGTATAAAAAGGCAAATAAAGTGGCTTAAGTGTATTGTTATATACAGTAAGTGACTATAGTGACTCTTTCAATCTATAACATCTTTTTCATATTCGTATTCGCCACATTAGTTTGTCCTATTTTGCATAATTTTCCTCGTCAAAACCCTGCACACTTGTGTGAACCATCCGGAAGAAATCAGATTACTCATATCAGACATTTCAGTGATGTGATAACTCCAGAAATAAGATAATGATCAGATGTTTGTTCTGTTACAGCTTTTAGTTTGGTGACATTTTATTCCGTCCATGAAAAATAAATAAATTAATATATAACTCAAATCTGTTTTTTTTGTACATAATTTGTTACGCTGAAAACACTGTGCTCAATCATTTAAGCAACCCCCGTCAGGAGTTGTCACAGCTCACCAGTGATGACAGTGACGCGGCAGATTATTTGCACATGATGCCCGCGTGTCGTACTCAGAAAATGGAGTTTGGACGAAATATTATCATTATTAGATATTATGAACCTGTATCTACTCATATTTTTTGCCATTTATGCTTTTTCAAGAGCCATTCATAGCTGTAATGCCTTTTATGTTTGAACAGATTTTGAAGCGCTGAAGAGGATTCCCACAGTGACAGTTTGGTGGTGCCACTGCTGAGGGAACCGGCCTGACCTGTTCGGTAACTTTGGTAAGATCTGTTCTTTGTGTCGCGGAGCAATTTTGACACCGATGAAAAAATCAATGTTGCTCTCTCTTGTGATCTTTTGACCGTCAGCACGGTCCGGTAGAACAGTGCTTTGTTGTGAAGTTAGTAAGTCGTTTGATAAGTCGTTTTAGATCGATTTAAAATGTCCAAAATATAAAAAGACAAGACAAAACCACAGTATGTCTTCTGCAAGTAGAACAGTACTAATAGTTAGAAGTAAAATAACCTTACTTCTGTATTTTTCTGGTATTGTTCACTGTTTTGGACATAGCTAGTAATTACACATTCAAAAGTTACTCTTCAATAGTTTAAATGACAAAATAAATACAAAATAGATAGTAAAAGTTGACCTCTTTATGAGTAAAATTATTACAGCAGTCATTTCATTTTTGTATTCTTTCTTTTGCTAGTCTACTCACTTTGTTATGTAAAAGTTTATTGTGCAGTTTTTACACAATAAAGGTTAACAATAATAGACACATAAATATAAAACTGTCTTGCTGCCACAACATTAGGAATCATAAATCACAACTGATATACACCCACAAACTTCTATTACGTCACCAGGCGTATTTACCCCTCCACCATGTCTGTTAATCTGTGACCCAAGAGCCCATAGGTGCAGCTGACCCACACCTGCCCTCTACTGGACACTCATGAAACACCTCAAAACGTGCGTGTGGTTGGTCTGGTTAAAGCCTCTAATGATAGCTTTTCTTGTTATCTTATAATGTCTGTGTTTTGGGTGCTGTATTTAGTCACTACTGACTGATGTTTATGCTTCTTAGATTTGACAGCGGAGAAATACACACGAAGCAAGCAACTGACGTACACATTTAGACATAAGAGTATTAAAATATGTTTTTTTGCGCTCCATTTTATGCTCAAATATGTGGTTAGGGTTACGATTAAAAATATTATATAAATTTGTATAGCTATATGCAAAGTAAGCAGTTGAAATCCCTTATCATTCCAGCTGATTTTTCTAAAATGCTGGACTAAAATGAGCCCCAATTCAAACTGCAGCTGTTTCTGAACCCTTAGGAGCACAAACAATTGATTTACTCTAATTGTTGGTGGCAACAAGCTCTGCACAGACAAACATTTTAAATCCCGCCTAGAGATTCTGCGTTACGGACAGACATTTTACAAAACTGAAGACAAATTAACCAAAAATAAGTTTTAGGGACTTTTAGGCATTTTTTAAAATTTTTATTTGTGAGTTTGGAGAAAAAAAGTGGGTTATAGCTTTCTTTTTAGTTTTTACCTTTCCAGGATCTTGACTTTTTTTTTTTTTTTGTTTTCTTTAAATGGTGGACAAAAAGGAATAATTAGGAAAATGTCAAATGCATCTCTACAGGTACATCAACTGGTCTGATTGGATCTTAGATGTAGCTTTTATAATACAGACTATGAAATATACTTTCTAAAGTAAGCCCAGAATCTAACCGAATAACATTATTAATTGCTTAAATAAATATTCTTCATTAATAGGCCTAATTCTGACTAAACCCTGATGCATAATATACATTTACATATAATACTAGAAATAAAATACCATTCCTCGTGATCTGAATCAACAATGGAAAATCTCGCACAATCAGGTTATTTTTGCCAACCTTGACCACAATAGCTTCAAAGCCCGCGCCAGCTTACCCATTACCTCACAAGTGCATCCTTCTGAAGTGCAATTTCCCACTTCCTCCACTTCTCCAACAGCTCCCTTCTTTGCAAAGCGAGGCTCGACTTTTCTAATCCTGTAAATAAACATTGGAGGGAGTTATTACTGCTTAGCGTCACTCACTTTTAGCTCCCACTCAACACAAACTCCGTGACCTCTGCATAGTTTCTCGCTCCCGGGTCGCCGGCCGTTCCTCGGGGGAGCGGTGCAGATGCGGGCCCACTCTCACGCTGGGGAAGTGGAGTCCAGTACAAGCATTTCCCCCCTGGTCGAGGGTCCAGAGAGGGACACGGTGAACATGACGTATGGTGCAGACAATTGGAGGATATAAGTAGGCAGTGAGCGGCTGAAGAGGAACTTGTAATGCGAAGAACCAATATCCGGAATGGGATGTGGAGACACCTCAAAGCAGATGGTTGTTTTGTGTAGGGTGAGCAGATTTGTAAGGCCGAAAGCTGAAGACACATTTATTGCATTTTGTCATAATCGGGTTAGACTTTCCATCACATTTCCAACAAGTATTTCTTTTTTTTACCTTTCCCCCCATCCCTGCCCACAGCTCTGTACTTACTTTTTAACAAAAATCAAACTTTGGGAAAGAATTCTGTTGGAAAAAATGTATTTTACTCTGTAGTCAGAAGCAAACAGATGCTGAAACTAGTTGCAAGGCGGCCCATCATTTTCATGTGTTTTTGGGCTGTCCGATTGTTCATAAATATTCGGTTAAGATTATGAAAGCCTTACATATTATCTTCTATCCCATTGGACTTCAAAATGATGCATCTTGGACATAAAACTTTAACTCTGGAGACTCTAGATGAATATCTTTGGGACATATTTCTGGCAGTTGGAAAAAAGGCTATAACGAAGAAATGTAGGACACAGGCTGAACCAGCTATTAAGGACTGGCTCAAATTATAATGAAGAAAGAAAATGTTCACAATAAACCTGACAATGGACAAATTCACAGACCACTGGACTTAAGTGGGACAAATATCCTGAGCTCAACTAGCTATAGCTGAATAGTTTTTTTTGGTAGTCTCCTGTCTTGTTCTTCTTTATTTTTTTCGTCACAAAAAAAAAATAAAAAATTACTCTTGGTCATATGCAAAACAAACAAAACCAAAAGTTTTCAAACCAATGCAAATGAAAATGTGCTGCTTGCTACGGTAAAATGTCACCATGAAAAGGTGGAACCCGCAGCAGAGAATCACCTCTGAGGTTTTACACAGGAAGTCAATGTATCTTTATTACTTTTATTAGGTTTACAATGATCAAAATGTATAAGAATCCACATAGCTGTTATGTAATAGTTTGTCACTAAGTACTATACTTAAAGGGGACATATTGTGCAAAATCGACTTTAATACGCCTTTAACCTTGGTGTTTGCTCATTAGTTTCCTCAGTTATATTTTGTAACACCTAACCCTGTTGATTCCTGCATGTTTGAGTTAATCCTGTATTGTCCTTTACCTGAGGCTTGAGTGCTTTCACCTTCCCCCTATCCCCGCCCACATCCCAGTATTTAGTTGTGATTATTTGCCTTCGATTGACACATGTAGCGTTCTAAAATGTCATGTAACCACTTTTAAAAACCTAAAAACATGTACATGACAATCTGCTGCTCATTATGGTGAATTGCCACGATGAAGAGGCGGGGCTCATCATATTGGCTATTATGTTGGCATGTCCATAAAACTGTACCATACTTCTCCATGTGATTGTTGCCCTGGTGACTGACTTCCTGTGCTGAAGTGTGTGTCTCTGAATGTTCTCCACTTCATAAAGTGGTCCGATAATATGAACAATGTGGATCGGAGGAGCAGATCCATGAAAGGCGCGTATTAAACTCTCCGGCTCTGTGTCGGGACATCTGTTGAACGCATCGTCCCGTTTGCGGCGGGACCCTGCCCTGTTTGCCGTTGCCGTGGTGATGGGGAGAGTGCGGGGGGCTCAGTGGGACCAAAGAGTAGGCGGCGGTTTGGATGGACGTGCTGTGTTCGGTTCCAGGGCTTTCCACAGGCTCCCAGGGGCTTCATTAAAACAAAAGGAGGACAAGGAGGGGGCGGGACTTCCTGTCTGACTGTTCCAGACCCACCATGACCCCTGAGAGTGAAAGCACTTAGCATCAGAGGAGGAGAGAACAGCCAGGATCTGTGCTCAAGTTGGAGTACCATTACTTTCAGATGGTATGCAGTACTCTTCCTCACGATGAGAGGAGTACCACAAAGGGCATGGCTTTATGTTGTGCTTCACCGAATTACCAAATAAGGTCTAGCAAACCCCTGTTTAAATATTGTCCGTTTTAATGCACAGTATAAGGACCCTCAAGGCAAGGCAAAATCGCAAAACAGATTAAGACATACAAAATCATTCAAAATAAATATCTTTAAAGGAGAAGAGCGCAGAAGTCTTCAAATGCTCCTTCAACCCTGTTTAAAATTTTCTGATTTTTTTCTTTATTTTCACGTTCTTTTTCCTTCCTTCTCTGCAGCTGCTTTTTCCCACATTTCAAACATTCAGAATCTTTTTTTATTTCAGCTATTTGTTTACATCTACACTACACTGAAACATAAAACTTTAGACATAGAGCGCTTGCACTCTAATTTGCTCAGGACGCTATTGGCAGGTGAGTGATAGCTGTAATGAATGGGAACGAACCTCAGTTTATCTTTGTTGTAGATATCAATACATCTTAAAAACTATATCAGATTAAACATTAGCGATCCTTACCTGTCATGGGTGAAGCTTTAAGATTGCACCCTAAATCTGCAAACTCTGAACATCTGATTCACTTTACCTCCAATACCGTCTCAAAGTATCCCTGGAGATGTTTGTGCGTGAATCATTTTGACAATTAAAATGATTGATAAAATAGTGAAAACATGTTTTTTGAGATAGATAAGATAAGAGAACCTTTATTTGTCCCACAATGGGGAAACTCCACGGTTGCAATGCACAGTTAAAGGGCCTGTACCTGATTTTACTGTTGTGAAAGGGGAAAAACAGAACTAGGCTGTGTTCTCAATTTTTTGCATGTAATAAAGTAAAATCTGTGTTGCTCCAGCACAGATTTATTGTAAAAGCATCTAATCAGGTGAAAATAAGACCACAACTTTTACTCTATCTATTTATTAATCTATTAATTGAGCGTTTTATCCTATGAGAGAAGCAGGAAGCTTTACCCGTGACGGTCTGTGAGGCTTTGGGCTCAGAAACGAAAAAGTGCTTCTAAACTTCTCACGGTCAATATTTAGGACGCTGGGACTGCATTAGGAAAGTGAGAGACACATTTGACTGCTGTAAAGACTTGAACATGAACTAATTCTGTTTTCCATGTTTCAAAACAATAAAAATCAGGGACAGCTCCTTTAAAGAACAGCAGAATATAAACATGCAATTAAAAACAAGACAGAATTACTGTGAACATGTTTTCCGTGTCAGAAATCATTGTCTTAACTTCAGTTTGTGTTGTTATTTTTCTGCAGTCATTTCTAAAGAGCCAGTTATGCAAACAGTGTTTTGCCAGAAGCATTTGAGCTCGTTTCTCTTCAAACTACTCTCTCTCGTCAAATAGACCAATCGTCAATCGACAATACACAACCTAAATACGGTTATTAAATTGGTGTGAGGCAATGTTTAAATCATTGTTAAGAAAGTTTGAGCTCTATAGGACTACTGCAGTGTTTTTATTATTATTATTGTGCATTTGTCATTCATTCCTCTTTGAGATCACTCCCTCTCACTGTGGACTGCAGGCTGGTGTTAAACCTGAGTAAACACTGACTCTGTGTGGGACTCTGGTGCTAATGAAGTGTGCAGAGTGTTTACTAAGACCTGATTGGTCCAAGTCTCTGATTACAAGAACACTAATGATACCAATTTAATTTCAAGTCTAACGGCTGAGGTTGTAAACAGACCGGGGATGTCAGGAGTAAGCAATTATTTGTGATTATGGATAGGAAAAATTATGGTAAGATTTTTGATGAGTCGTTCGTGAAACAAAATTTCCAAAAATATAAACACTGCTTATAGAATAGACAAAAAATACATAACATACTGTCTCATATTTAAAGAAACAAACACTTACAGTTGATATATGACCTCACAAAATTGTAAAAACTACAGCAATAATTATAACTCATCACATGCAGAATAAATATTAAGAAGACTAAATATTATCTGGGCACTTTGGTATCTATACAGTGTCACCAAAGGAAATAGCCTTGAATACATTTAGATTCTATCCCACTCTGTGGTTACTCAGTGAAGAGGTGGTTATTATATCGCCGGCTTTATAGCATAACATAAGTGTCTCAGTCTATTCTCCAGACGCTACATCTGTAGGTGTCATTGGCTCCGTCCTCGGCCAATCAGAAATAATTTTATAGCCAAAAAACACCAAACGCTCAAGTCATCTTTCTTGACTTATTTGAAAAGGACATGACTAGTTGTGCTCCCCTCGATTTAACTCGGTGTAAACTTTTTCACACAGTCAGCAACAGCCCTTCACCAGTGAGACAAAACAGTCTTAAAATGAATTGTTTACATTTAGAAAAGTAAAATAAAATACATTTTATTTCACTATCTGAACTGTGAGCTTGATCCCCAATGAGAATCAATTGCACAAAAGTGGAATACGCCTACGTAATGGCCTGCTCAGTGCACAAAGGCTGTTTTTCTGTTACACAACATGACTGTGGTGTTTTTTTTCTCTTCTAAGAGTGACGCAAGTACCAGGATGTACACGCTAGCTGCCTGGTTCTTGTGTTTACATTCTATTTATTCATTTTAATGGAGCAGCAAATAAAAAACTGCAGTTTTGACAGAACACATAATTGTTTTTTATCTGTTCATCACATTTACCAATGAGTAATTACTATCAATTTCAACTTAAAAAAACAACAACTTCAGCCTCTAGTTTCTAAAGTTTACTTACCACTATTGGATTTGTGGCACTTAGTGAGACAAAACAAACATTTTTCTTGTCATTCTGTTGTGGCCGGCTATGTTTTTGGTCATTATTGTTCAGAAAAACGTTTATTACAAGGATATTAGCATGTATGCTAATTTCAGTGCTAATCGCTAACGTGGTAATGTTTTCTAACTCTGCTCTGGTGTTACTCACGTGTGATCGAGTGGTTGTCAGTCGCCAAAACAAGCCTGGATTTTCATAGTTTGTGATGTTTGGAGGCTAATGCTCTCTTATCAGTGCTAACTCATGGATTAGTACCGCGCTAATGGAACGCAGCGTGTTGTTTACAAACATTGGAAGAGTCTGCACATACTTGTTGACAAGTGGAACTCACCATGACTGTACAATTGTAAAAAAAAAATCTGTCATTTTATTACCCATTTTGTGATAGAAATATGCCAGATTACATTTCACTGCAGTTCCGATAATTTGCTGCATGTCCTTCCCAAATTTCATCCCTATTTCACACTACTCTGACCTGTCCAATAAAAACTGGGCAAAAAAAATCTGTATCCAGACTTCGCTTCTATCATCCCAAATCTGAGGAGCAGAGTGAACCGGGAGCATGTGAGGACACTGTCAGAGCTGCAGATGAGATATGTAAATGCACAACACAGTGATGGCCTGCTGTGTACCACACGCCCGTATACACCCCACTGCTCCAGCTCTGTTTACATGCCTCCATCACGCCGCGGTCTGGCCCTCACCAGCGAAAGTGATGAGCAGTTTGATGGAACAAAAGCCTAGCCAAGCCCAAGTAAATAAGTCGTAAATCTCTCCCACACGAGCGGCTGGTACCAGTGTAAACAGCGAGTGCAGCGGGCTGGGGTGGCGTCCCGGGGCTGATGGGAACATTCCTGCTCCTCTCCACAAGAAAGAGCGTGCTAACGGCAGCAGCGCTCACCAGGCATCTGCGGACTTTAATCACAACATGTACAATTAGTCAGAGCCCGGAGAGAGGCCAAGTCAGGACTGACAGAGAGACTCGAGAGGGGGAAGACTGTACTCTGAGGATTTTCATTTGACTTCTTTATGTTTATGTAAAGTGCTTTGATTATTTATTTTTGACTGCCCTTGAGATGCATCGTCTCTTTTTTGTCGGGACCCTTTCAATCCATTTATTCTGCCCAAATAAGAAAAAAAGAAAGGAAAAAAAAAAGCCTAAAACATATCGTACAGGCACAATAAAAGACAGGACAATATGTACAAAAAACAAACGACAAAACAAAAAACATAAGCAGCTGATGCACATAATATCAGTAAGCTTGATTAATATAATCTGAGAGGAAGTAAACATATTTTTCCACTTGTAACAAGTACATGGAATATATTCTGATATCATTCTGAAGTGAAGCTATAGTGACGTTTCAGCCTGAAAGACTGTATCCCTGCTGCCTCACCTGCACCACCTTCACCGCCTGCTCAGCAATGATAGGCCGAGCTGAGCCTATCACCGCTCACCCTAGTGGTTTTAAACTCAGGCCTCCACCTCTCAACTCAGCAATTAGGCATGTGCAGCCCTCCTCCACCCCAGCACCACCTCTGCACCTCGACATTTACAGAATCCAATTTTCTTGTAGGTTTTTATTTCACCACCACCAGTGTCCAGGCTCATTATTCCCTGCCGGGGCCTAAGAGCCAGACCTAATATGTCTATCAGTAGATATCGTTATATCACCAGTTTTAATTCATTCATTATTTTCCAACCAAATATGGTCTCGTATTTAAGTCTCTCCAGGTTGAACTAGTGGTACAGGTCGCACTGTATATATATATGGGCCTCTTACAGTGACCAGGCCCGCCCACTTTATTTAAATAGCATCAGTAAAAACAACAGTGTTTTGCCAAATGCTTCACAGATATAACAGCAACAAAAACATACAGCATAAGTATTAGCATTATAGCATTAGTTGCTAGTTAATAGCCCTGGTTAAAAGCCAAATCATAAAGCTGTACACCCAAGTTTAGTTTTTCTGGTTTACAGTAAGTTTAGTCATGTATTTTTCCTAAAAAGTAAAACACACAACTACATATTAACCTCGTAAAAAACAGTGCTACAAGAGAAATATAAATACAAATATAACACCACACACCTCACACCAGTCTAATTTAGTCATTGACACTTGCTTTAATTGTTTTAAAGAGCAGTAAATGTTTAACTGTTATGCCTCTGTGATTATAATATGTGTAAACTACAACAAGACATTTTTCCTTACATTTCTGATTGATTGACAACTTTTTTATTTTTCTTAACAAAATGGTATATTCATCTTTGCCAATATTGTGAAACTATCGCTGTATAGACAGATCAAACTTCATGGTGACCGTTTTATAGCTCCGTGAGTTTTGAGCCGAGGGGTTGTGATTCAGAGGCTGTAAGTGATCCGGCTCTACCTTGTTAAAGTCTCACTGCTCTGGGCTCCTGCAGGAGGTGAAACTGATCGTGGGCCGGTGGGTGTGAAGGATACGCTCTGGCCCGGGACACCTGGCTCTGCACGCACATGTGGGGGCCAGGGGGCAGGGGCACAGAGAGGGGAGCTAACCCATATAACGACCGCGGCTCAAATTAGCAGCACTTTGTAAAGAGGCCTCCCACCCTGACATGGCACGCTCACCACCAGAGGCTCATTATCAAGCTCAGGGGTCAGTCAGGGGTCAACACAGAGAGACACGCCCCAAAATACTTCTCACACTGTCGGGGCAGGTACCTCAACAAGTGGCAAAGGACTCGAAGATAGAGCTGCAAGGTTAAGCGCTGATGAATTGAAAACACAGTTTGAATGGACACAGTTAGCAAATCAAAAAGGCTGCAGTTCCACAAACAACAAAATATCCAGTCTTATTTTGAATATTTTTTTACAAAGGTGTTCTGAAATTCATGTAATTCTTGTATTGGTTTGTCAGTTTATTTTTTAGACTTTTTGTCAATTCTCCAGGATGTGTTTTGAACAAAATCATATTGTTGAAACACAAATTGCAAAACTAATCGCAATTGCAATACTTGTCAGAAAATGACAAAGTACATATGTTTTATCATTCTAAATGAAAAAAAATGTTTTTTTCTTCTTCCAGCGTTTGATTCTATTTTGTTTTCTTATCAATCCTCCATCTATAGGCTTTCAAAAATTATCTATAAATATTTAACGTTAGAAAGATTGCTTTGTGCCATTCAGCTATATAGTAACTAAACTTTAAAAAAGTTTAAAATTTGTTTCTGAAACTTTATAAACCGCTTAGTTATGTTTGCATGAATTTTACGTCATTTAAAATGTGTTTTTGGTCTGGAAACACTCACATTATGGACATTAGTTACCATTAGGGATGTAACAATATCCAAAACTCTTTACAATATTATCACAATATGCATCTGTAGAAATGACACTATTTCCAATTAAAATGCCTAGACCAGTGGTTCCCAAAGTGGGGGTCGCAAGGGATGACCTGGGGGTCACGAGATGATTTCAAGATCTATTTCGAATAAATATGATGCTGTATTTGCTCTATTTCAATTCTATTTCAAATTAAAAACAGTATTTCTCAGGGAAATAGGGTCTAATAAGCAATAATCTATTAAAATAACCAATATTAAACCTGATTTAACATGCTTTGGCACTGAAAATTATTTTTAATTTCGCTTTGGGGGTCCCAAGTCAGTTGCTGGGCTATTTTGGGGGTCCGGGCCAGAAAAGTTTGGGAACCCCTGGCCTAGACAAGACTTGGATATGTTAATCATACCTAAAAACAGTTATTTCTTCATGTTGTCTGCACAAAAATGGAGAAAAAAGATTATAGACTTTGTAGTTCTGTTTTGTATCTATTGCTGCAACAAAACAGTCATCATTTCAGTTATTCCGGTTACCATCGTCATTAGCCTCTGCCATGCCTTAAAACTCAGTCGCTGAAATGAATAGGAAATTTACTTCGGGAACTTCAACAGCGAAGTGGGTTGGAATGTTGAGCTCCAAATGTCTGGAAGTTCTCGTGAAGACCTTAAAGATGCACCGTGCTCTTTCTCATTTTTGCAGCTATCGTCGACTCCTTGCGCCCTCTGCGTAGCTCTTGCCTTGCCTCATCGATGGCGACTGAGGGCGTGGCTTGGTCTGTTTCCACCCCAATATTTATAAAAGTCCATGTGTTGTGTTGACTGGGCGCTTTGCAACAGCCTGGCATCCACGCTGGCTAATGCTGCTGACACGCCGTTTATAATAAATCAAATCAATGCAAGCCAGTTTAGTGGCGTCCCGCGTTTTATTGTTCCACAGCCCGACGTTGGGAACCACTTTTACTGTGCTGCTCCAAGTTTATTTCTGCCTTCTGCTCACCATATATATATAAAACCTACACCATACATCTCTCTGTGCGCCGTCAGGAGCCGTGGCCGTCTGCAGGTCCGGAAGAATTAGGCCCACAGACGTTACCACACTGGATTTTGTGGTGCCTCGTTTCTCAAAAGGGGGGAAGTGTCGCTGGCTCCACTCCGCTCTCCTTCAGCCTTTAATTAGATTAGCCCTGTCCCGCTCTGGCACTGGCTAAAGTCACTCTAATATCTGGTCTTAAGCAGAGGAAATGACCTAAATGGCGGTCAGTGTGGTATTCCGTTACACCCAATGATGAAGACTCTCGAGGGCCAGCGCGACAGAGGGGGAGAAAGAGACGAATAAAGGCTTTACAGGACAAGCGCTCGCTGTGAAAAGGGCTTGTGGTGCGCGGGCGGCCATTTTGGGAAGGGCGCGGGTATCGGGTCACTTCCAAAACAGCCAATTAGGCGCGCCGTGGGGCTGTTGGGGATCAATAAATGTCGTCCGAGCGTGGAGCTACTTGGAGGATTAGCAGTACAAAGTGTTTTAGAATGGGAAAAGTCATATGAGGTGGTTTTGAATGTAAGGGTTGTGTGGGGTGAGTGCTAACATTATGGACGGTAGCGTAAATTCAACCAGAAACGTCTATTATTCTATCTTTGCTTCTCGGCCAATCACGTCTCAAACTGTTCATACAAATGCACTCTTTCTCCCATCCATCATGCTAACGTTTTAGCTAGGTGCACGCCATAAGCTACCAGTGTCCATACCATTTCACTGGACTCATTGACTTCACTATGCAGCTAATTAACTTTAGCATTAGCGGTCCCTTTTAAGTATTGCCAAGGCCCTGTTCGTTCTGTAAACACTGTTTGTCCAGAAATTCAATTTCGAACCTCCACAAACAAAAAAAGGATTATTTGAGCATTTTTTTTAATGTATCTGGGTGTGTGGGAGAGCAAAATAAATAAATAATTAAATATATATATATATATATATATATATATATATATATATACATTTATTTATTTTTCTCCTGTTTACTGGTGTAGTTCTTGGTTAGTTCTGGTTAGTACTGTACTTTTTTTTAATCTTTAGTCCTCGTTTATTTCTGCTTTAGACTTGGTTTGATCCTGTTTTAAACCTGGTTTGATTCTGAGTTAGTCCTAGCTCAGACCTGGTTGGTATCCAGTTCTATAATTCTGGTTCAGAGCTGACTCAGAATTTTAAAAATAATTTGGTAAAGCATTTTGTATTTTATTTTTCCACAAAAGTCCATTATTTATTTTATCATTGAAATGTAAAAATAATTTTGTTAAAGGCGTGTTCTGGACCTTCAGCCCAGAGACCAAGCCCCTGAAAAAATCTGGCACTTGAGAAAAGCCCTGCTGTACCCCATTGATAAATCATCCTAATGTGAATATACAGTCAAAAACAGTCAAACAGTCAAGTCTCCATGAATACACAATTTTGGGGAAATGGATTTAAAACAAGAAACACAGAGATGCCTTTTTTTTTAACAATTTATTTAATATAATCCAAAAGTTTTGCCATTTCTGAAGTGCCTTTAATTAACAAAAAATAATAAATAAAAAAAACTATTGTTCTCAGTGCTTTTTTTTCCACAAAATTCTGTTATAAATGTTCATAAATACTAATATGAATCAAAAATATTAAGCGTATACATCAGAAAAAAACATTAGAAATAATGACTGCTCCGTTTGTGCATGCTACAATTCGAAATTCCGGATCAATCGGGTTTCCAAGACTGAAAGGGCAGCCACAAGCACAGTTTGAAAGTTGAAGGACTCCATAGCGAGCTGGCAGAGGGACTCCGTGCGCCTTCTACTGGTGTACAGAAATTCCACATAAAGTCATTTGACTCTTTTTACATGCTAAGATATTTGTTGTAAGTTGACTGAATACAACTTGATTGGCACAGTTAGTTAAACGAGACATATTGCGTAAAATGTGCTTTTATGAGCTTTTGGCTTGTTATATAACTGTTCCCTCATCAATAGCTCACTCTTGTTGTATTTCAAGTGATTCATGCACATAACGTTTGGGCCTCTTTAAAGAAATGGCCCTCATCTTTGTTATTTACCAACCAATTCATGTAGTGTTGAAAGCACTGCTCCGGGTCATACTTGGAGGAGTCACGAATGAGTCCGTTTTTCAATAATAACAGTACAAAAATGAAAATCTGCTGCTTTTTATGGTGACATGACTCTTAGGGGCGGGGCCTCTCAACAGGAAGAACTGTTTCTAGTCAAATAAATTCAAGATTAAGTGGTTTTACAATCAGCAAAATATAAAGAAATGACCTAGGTATGTTTTAATACAAAATGCCTGGAAAATGTATAATATTTCATGATTTTATCTTTAAATACAACTTATAACATGCTTATTCCATATATTTGGAAATGTTGAAATGTGTGTATTTTCGTGCATGTCATAAACGTGTGTAGTAGGCAACTTGATTTTGGGAAATAGATTATAACTAGACTATATTCAATACTCGACGGCGACAAATCTCAAATGACTTCTGTCTTCTTTTTTTCCCCAGATGATGAATCAGAGTCGTAAAGTCGGAGTCGTTGGAAAAGCAGAGTCCAGGCCAGAGGAGAAGAGGCTAACGCTCTGGCAACGCTTGAAGAGCCACGGAGCCGGGAAGTCACAAACGGGTGATGTATGGACTATTATTGAAGTACTAAACGAAAGGCGCGGCAGTGGCACGGCAGATAGAGCGCTCGCACAACAACCCGAAGGCCGGCAGGTCCAACTCTCCCATCAGTGCGTGATGTTGTCGTGTTCCCCACTTTGCAGGAATATGCATGTTTTTTTTACAGTAAAAAGGAAAAAAGATAACCACCGTATTAACTGGCTGCAAATAATAAAGTGCATGACTGATGTAAAGCACAGTTCCAAGAAGGGCAGCATAAGTTGAAAGAAATAATAATTGCGAAACCTGTTACAATATCAAATTCTGAAGTGCAATATATTGTAAAAGAAAATACCACAATAAGTGATAATAATGAAACTAGTTTTATGACACTGACACGGTATTTTAAACAAACAAAGTAATTCTAGATGTGAAATATTGTTAAAAACATGAGCTACAATAAATGATTAGCAGAATGAAACACTTTTTTTTAGTTTGTTGGCACCAATAATGAGTCATAAAAGTGACCTATTTCACTCTTTCTGATTCCAGTCTTATCAAAAAACAAAGAACAGCTTCCCCAAAGTGCACACACCATAAATATTTACACACAAATATATTGTTTTTTATATTGTATATTAAAAGTCGATAAATTATCATGACAGGCCAAATCATGATTTCTCTGACTAGTGTTACAATTAATTGCATTTTATAAAGTTCTTAGTGCACATTTCAAACCTAAATGTAAACATTAAAGGCCCTGTACCCGATTTTTACTGTTTTGAAACGTGGAAAACAAAATTAGTTAATGTTCAAGTCTTTACATCACTCACATGTATCGTTCACTATCCTAATGCAGTCCAAGATATAATTCACCGTGAGAAGTTTATGAGCACTTTTCACGAGTTTCTGAGCCTGACGGTGCACCTCCTGCTTCTTTTGTAGGATGAACGCTCTATAAACAGATGCAGAGTCAAAGTTGTGGTCTCATTTTCACCTGAATAGATGCTTTTACAATATATCCGTGCTGGAGCACAGATTTTACTTTATTACATGCAAAACTGGTGTAGTTCTGTTTTTTCTGTTTCACAACAGTAACAGTCAGGTACAGGCCCTTTAACATTAAAGAAAAGACATTTGTATTGCTAAACTAATTTATGAACTGCATGCATTTCACAATGTTTTTGTAGAACTCTAAATGACAAGGTTTAGCAGGTTCTTTCCCATAAAAGTAGATATATGTTGCTGTTTGCTGAAGACATTGTAACCTAAACAATGGTTGCTCTTGCATTTTAATCAAATGGCTGGACTTCTTTGAAAATTCCCGATGTTGTCTTAACTCTGAAGCTAGATTAGCTTCAGAGTTAGACTCATGATTATTCAACATTAGGACATGGTTAACGAGGAAGTTTGAAGTAAGTTACCTTGCAAATTTGTATGAAAAGGTTTACATTGCCACATCATGAGCTTTTGTTTCATCTCGTCTACATAAATATAAACCGTACATAGTGAGCTCTCAGCTTTTCAGTTGCAGCTGAGGTTCGTGCGATGCTTGTAGTGAGGACTGACTCTGTCCCTCGATGACAGGGAGGCTTTGGGGACTGGTGGGAGTCTTCTGAAGCCTGGATCAAACTTGTCCATGAGAAAGACCAGCCTGGGATCAGTCTGAGTGAGAAAGTCCACTGGGGTAGATTTGACCATGATATATTCAGTGTTTTTGTTGTAATTAACTTCATCACTAAAATATATATTCCTCACCTCCACAAAAAACAACAACAACTATTAGTTATTACAGAAGTACATAAGAAAAACTACTAAACTAATAAAAAACATATTTATAATGTCTTGACTTTTTTCAGTCACAGTATTAAATATCATCTTCTGTTGAGTTGTTTTTACAAGTTAAGCTTTGTTTGATTTACGTCTTAAGGTTTTTAAATATGTCAGGCTGGTGTCAATATTTATATAATTTTCCCTTAAATGAGAAATTATAGGGAAACAGACAGATCGTTGAAAGAAGTTCAAACTAAAGTGCGATTTACAATAAAAATCTATTCAAAACAGCTTGAATGGTCTGAATTGAAGCCAAGGTTCATTTTTGTAGTGCACGGATCATTGACAAAAAACAAAACAAAACTATAACTGTCCATAAGTTGAAAAAAATAAACATCATCTTCAGTAGGGCTGTAGTAACTTTAATAGTCACCCAGACTTAATACAGTCTATGATCGCTGCTCATTAGTTAATGTTGTAACTTTGGCTTGGCCCTCAGGAGCTTCCGTTGGCGTGGTTACTGCCACCTCTGACCCTGGCCCTGTTTGTTCGGTGGTCTCCAGGAAGAGTTCCTCATGTCTCCAAACCCTTCATCTAGAAAATATATGCTTTTTTTTTTATCTTACTAAGTTGAATGAACTAAACTGTCTGTTTCCTGATCCAAGATTTTGGACTTTTATGATCGGTGCTTAAAAATGGTTAGTAATATTTATTAAATAACAATGTTTTGGAACGCACAACAGATTCTGTTATTGAACGTGAAAGGCTTTAGTATGAACAAGCACTCTGAATATTTGCAAGGTTCCATTTTCTTTTTGTACATTTTATGTCTCATCATCAGTCACTGGTGATCATCGCGTTTGGCCTAAATCTATAGCGCACAATACGGCATTTAAAGTACATCGAGAAAACTGCAGGACCTGCCTTAACATTTACTCTTTTAATATATGACCCAACGAAAACATGTTACGTCTAAATCCGTTTGTACCTGTTCAACAGTGCCCTCCAGTGAAAGAATAGTAAATACATATGAAATGATCAGCCCTGATGTTTTATTTATGTCCACCAGGTGGCAGTAAATTCAAATAAATATATATCAACACTAAGGAAGCTAGACTTCATCGCTGATTTCTGCATTTCTTTGACAAAACTCTGAACAGCATGATGTTGTTTTGCTTACAGAATTTGGATAGACTAATGAAAAAAGAGCAGGCAACAGAAAAAGAGGGGACCATCTCTCCCCAGACACGCCTGCAAGGAGAGGACACCACTGGACAGTTTCTTCTCCTGTCCTTAGACTAGAACACTACACAAGTGTCATTCATATCTGTCACTTTAAATCACACTCTTCAACACTCTCATGTTTTAGTTGCACGGCTGGTTTTGTCCATATTCTTTAATATTCTTGATGTAGTCCATTCTTTGTGGTTCTTTGTTGACACATTATTAAGTTAAGTTTAATATTATTTTTGCATGTGTTGTATTATTACCACACCATTTTATATTTTCATTAAAAAAGGTTTTCCATTTTAATACTGAAAGGAAATAAGAACACCAGGACATTTTCATTAAAGAATTTGCCAAAAGGGTTTAATAAAATAGTAATGTTTATTGAGGCAGAAGGTATAGATACTCACGTTACATTATTCAGTCATTCAGTCTAAAACTCCCTTATCAGACAGGAACTAATAGAACTACTGTTTGTCACTTTTGCAGTATTATTTCACATCATAACAATTGCTCTTTCAAATCCCAGTGTGATCTCGGAGGACAATAGTGGGTAATATTAAAGCATAGAAAAGTGCTGAGTAGCTGTACTGCTTTAGGAGCAGGATGTCAGCACATGTGGACCTCAGATACCTGAGCACACTGAGACTCTGTGCAGGGATTGGACAGAATCAGTGTCTAGGCCTTCAGGAGCAGGCCCTTCTGTTGTCCAGGGGGACTGTGGGTCCTCAGTTCTGTTGTCCAGGGGGACTGTGGGTCCTCAGTTCTGTTGTCCAGCGGGACTGTGGGTCCTCAGTCCTGTTGTAC
Source organism: Rhinogobius similis (assembly GCA_019453435.1). Lineage (NCBI taxonomy): Eukaryota > Metazoa > Chordata > Actinopteri > Gobiiformes > Gobiidae > Rhinogobius > Rhinogobius similis. The sequence continues at coordinate 4,926,021 of CM033626.1, forward strand.
GGGGAACTGTGGTTCTTCTGTTCTGTTGTACGGGGGGCTGTGGTTCTTCAGTTCTGTTGTACGGGGGGCTGTGTTTCTTCAGTTCTGTTGTACGGGGGGCTGTGGTTCTTCAGTTCTGTTGTCCAGGGGGACTGTGGGTCCTCAGTTCTGTTGTCCAGGGGGGCTGTGGTTCATCAGTTCTGTTGTCCAGAGGGACTGTGGTTCATCAGTTCTGTTGTACGGGGGGTTGTGGTTCTTCAGTTCTGTTGTACGGGGGGCTGTGGTTCTTCAGTTCTGTTGTACGGGGGGCTGTGGTTCATCAGTTCTGTTGTACGGGGGGTTGTGGTTCCTCAGTTCTGTTGTACGGGGCTGTGGTTCTTCAGTTCTGTTGTACGGGGGGCTGTGGTTCTTCAGTTCTGTTGTACGGGGGGCTGTGGTTCTTCAGTTCTGTTGTACGGGGGGCTGTGGTTCTTCAGTTCTGTTGTACGGGGGGTTGTGGTTCCTCAGTTCTGTTGTACGGGGGGCTGTGGTTCTTCAGTTCTGTTGTACGGGGGGCTGTGGTTCTTCAGTTCTGTTGTACGGGGGGCTGTGGTTCTTCAGTTCTGTTGTACGGGGGGCTGTGGTTCCTCAGTTCTGTTGTACGGGGGGCTGTGGTTCCTCAGTTCTGTTGTACGGGGGGTTGTGGTTCTTCAGTTCTGTTGTCCAGGGGGGTTGTGGTTCTTCAGTTCTGTTGTACGGGGGGCTGTGGTTCTTCAGTTCTGTTGTATGGGGGCCGTGGTTCTTCAGTTCTGTTGCACGGGGGGCTGTGGTTCTTCAGTTCTGTCGTACGGGGGGTTATGGTTCTTCAGTTCTGTCGTACGGGGGGCTGTGGTTCTTCAGTTCTGTTGTCCAGGGGGGTTGTGGTTCTTCAGTTCTGTTGTACGGGGGGCTGTGGTTCTTCAGTTCTGTCGTCCAGGGGGGTTGTGGTTCTTCAGTTCTGTCGTCCAGGGGGGATGTGGTTCTTCAGTTCTGTTGTACGGGGGGCTGTGGTTCTTCAGTTCTGTTGTACGGGGGGCTGTGGTTCTTCAGTTCTGTCGTCCAGGGGGGATGTGGTTCTTCAGTTCTGTTGTACGGGGGGCTGTGGTTCTTCAGTTCTGTTGTACGGGGGGCTGTGGTTCCTCAGTTCTGTTGTACGGGGGGCTGTGGTTCTTCAGTTCTGTTGTACGGGGGGCTGTGGTTCTTCAGTTCTGTTGTACGGGGGGTTGTGGTTCTTCAGTTCTGTTGTACGGGGGGCTGTGGTTCCTCAGTTCTGTTGTACGGGGGGCTGTGGTTCTTCAGTTCTGTTGTCCAGGGGGGTTGTGGTTCTTCAGTTCTGTTGTCCAGGGGGTTGTGGTTCTTCAGTTCTGTTGTACGGGGGGCTGTGGTTCTTCAGTTCTGTTGTCCAGGGGGGTTGTGGTTCTTCAGTTCTGTCGTCCAGGGGGGCTGTGGTTATTCAGTTCTGTTGTACGGGGGGCTGTGGTTCTTCAGTTCTGTCTTCCAGGGGGGCTGTGGTTCTTCAGTTCTGTTGTACGGGGGGCTGTGGTTCTTCAGTTCTGTTGTACGGGGGGCTGTGGTTCTTCAGTTCTGTCGTCCAGGGGGGTTGTGGTTCTTCAGTTCTGTAGTACGGGGGGCTGTGGTTCTTCAGTTCTGTTGTACGGGGGGCTGTGGTTCTTCAGCTCTGTCGTACGGGGGGCTGTGGTTATTCAGTTCTGTCGTACGGGGGGCTGTGGTTCTTCAGTTCTGTCGTCCAGGGGGGTTGTGGTTCTTCAGTTCTGTTGTACGGGGGGCTGTGGTTCTTCAGTTCTGTTGTACGGGGGGCTGTGGTTCTTCAGTTCTGTTGTACGGGGGGCTGTGGTTCTTCAGTTCTGTTGTACGGGGGGCTGTGGTTCTTCAGTTCTGTCGTACGGGGGGCTGTGGTTATTCAGTTCTGTCGTACGGGGGGCTGTGGTTCTTCAGTTCTGTCGTCCAGGGGGGTTGTGGTTCTTCAGTTCTGTTGTACGGGGGGCTGTGGTTCTTCAGTTCTGTTGTACGGGGGGCTGTGGGTCCTCAGTTCCTCTCGTGATCCCTCAGGCCTCCAGCAGCTGTCCCACCAGGGCGGGGGTCCTGTCTCGGATCAGAGCTGATGTGATTTCAGCGAGCCGTAAGACTGACCTCTCCCAGCTCTGTGGATCCTGAGAGACAAACACAACCGTGTTATGGGCTGAACAGTCATACATGAGCTCAATAACAGGCCCTTTTCATGATACACTGGATCTATATAAAACAATCCTGCTGTATGAGATTATACTGTTGTCATGTACAGTGTCCTTGGGTGTTTTGAAAGGCGCTTATAAATACAATGTATTATTATTATTATTATTATATATCCATAACTCATTGTACGCCACATGATCAATTCAGGGAGACTTAAAATCTAGTACAATGGAACCGTCAATAAAGATTTGCACTCTTTAGTCAACAGGAACTCCAAAGCATATACAGTATATTGATATCATTTTCCCTACGATATAAATTTGGCAAGAAGTCAAGATTTGATTGAATGTGTTCTAGCTGTGCTGAAGTTCTGCTCAGTTTCCTTTTCTCTCTCAGCTCTGCCTGTGTCAGAGACTGCTCTTGGGTGAATTATTTGGTCCACGTTTCAGGATAAAAAGATTTTACACCATTGCATTTGTTAGCTTTGACCTGTTGTTCTGAATTGAACAAGTATTTGAAAAGTGAGCCAGACGGATTTTTACCAATCGTGTGTGATTTTGACTCACTCAGATTCACTCAATGAGCCTTCAGTCTGTCGGTGCTGCGCAGCCGGAAAACAATTCAGCTCAACAAGCTCTAGTCAGAGAGTGATTTACATACTGCCTGGGTTGATCTGGACTAGTTTTTCTATTTTTTATTTGTGCCAGACATGGGCTGCTCAAATTTAAAGAATGTGCTTTCTTAGAAGAAGCGTTCCAGAGATCATGTGTTACGTTCAGTGCCAGATGCTTTTCCCAGTGACTGCCAGTAGATCTCCGTGTCAAATGATTTTAATGATAAATATAGCCACGCCGCTGCCTCACATCCCCGTCACAAGAATATGAAAGAAACTGCTCCATCAGTATTGGGATATACAAACTAAAATAAAGAAAAAGTATGCAGGCGTGTGCTTTTGGAGGAATTCTCGCTACACTGAATGAACTGTTCCTCATCTGCCTGGAGGAGCCACCTTCCTTCCTCCTGATGGCTCTGGCTCTACAGTCCAAGTGGCTGTGTGAGTCCTGGTCCATCTGCAGCCTGTCCATCTGTGGGAGTAGAATCTCTCTGAGGTTTAGACTTTTTCACACAGGTTTCATTTGTAGTTTTTTCTTGCCGAGAAGGAGGTCAAGGACAGGGGGCGCTCTGGGACAGTTATCCATTTGCAAAATTCTCTTGAACATTGTTTATTTGAACTGCTTTCTACCTGTGGCCCATTGAGGAAACTGTTGTTGTGATTTTGGGCACTAAAAAATACATTGAATTGAACTGACTAAACATAAGTGAGTTATGCAAATGAATGTGTTTATTGCAAATATGGCATCCTCAGTGCGCTGTAGTGCTGGAATGCTGCTCAGTCACTATTTACGTTAGGTTTTAATGTATTTTCTGCTTTCACTGCTGTATTTTCATGTTGAATCTTTGTTGTTTAATCAAATGTTGTTTTTAGGCAGACAGTTTTACAATCTGTCCAGGAACAATGGATAAAAAATTTTTTGCCTTTTAGCAAATTCTAGTACATTTACTGTATGTTTCATTAATGTACACTGTCCTTGTCAAAGAAACAAATAAAAATAGGAAACACAGGAAAGAGACTGTTAGGGACAAAGAGCCCTATAGAGGCAGGAGGCTCTGGATGTCTGAGGCAAGTTTATTTACCATCAGTCCGCACCAGGCAACTTGAATACTAGTTTTGGCAATTCAAGCCTGACTATGTTTCTACACACAAAGGTTTAAATAGTAGCTAAGAAGAGATAAAATGAGAAGGTCTGTAACGGTGAGATGACGACCGTCAGATAGAGATAACCACTCATTACACATTGTGTAAATGGATTCATGTTAGTATTTATGTTAAATATAATGAAAATTCTGTTTCACACTGACACACAATTCAGTGCAACATTAGACATAGTAAAAGTCACATCAACTCTAATCAGAACCTCTGATTTAACAGCCTACCTGCTGTGGACAGGAAGAGGTTGAGCAGTTTAGTAGCTCTGGTTGTGCTGTATCTTTTCCCTGACAACAGCATTTTACTAAAAATAAAGGTTCCTCCCACCCTTCGCTCACATCTATGCAACTCATTTTGTGCTAATAATACCTCATTTGGCCTGGGTCAGTTTAGTTGAGACTTAGTTTAGTTTCAGTATTGTGGTCATGGCGTATTCATCTTTCTGATTAACCATACAATTACAGAAAGAAAAGCACTTTTCTAAAGTGAGAGTGGTGTGTGTGGCATTGTTGTTTTGTTATGGTCTCAGCTCAATTGGGAAAAATAACAGCTATTTAATGTGAATTGGAATAATGTCCACACATTATTCCCAATAGACTCTCCTTTTGTGATGCAGGTGTTGATGTGTTGATGTGTTGTGTGTGCGGCTGTGCAGGGCACAGTTTAATCAAGATTCAGTCTTTTTAAGTCAGTAAAGAAATGTGGTTGAAGTTGAATTGAGATTTTTTTTTTTAAATAACTCACACTTTGAATAATGTCTCCAGTTTTGTGTCCACAGCAGCAGCACAGTGCTCCTTTAATGCCTCTGCCCTGACTCCTGCTTCACTGACTTTTAACTTTCAGTGGTCGAAGAAAGTCCTGGTTTCTATCTCTCAGTGGCTTGGCTTTGTCCAGAGATTTTGTTTTGTGTTACCAATCTGCTCTGCTTTATACAGACTAATGTGCGGCACTCTGGATTCTTTCATAACACAGTGTTGATATGTAGCTATGTGGTGATGAACTGAGCCATTATAAAGTCTTTTTAAAACCAAATCACGCTTAAACAACAAAGCAAGTTTTATTGAAGGACACATTCATTTATCATGGCATCTCGTGTACTTAAAATAATAGTATAATTCTGTTCGAACTCCATCTATTGGCAGCAGAGGAAAATTATAAAGGAGAAATAAACGCTAGCTTGCCCTGGCCATGCTACTAGAAGTAATGCGATTTGACGGTAGAAACGCTCAGAAAGAGCCTGGCGAAGATTTTATGGACTCGGAGCTCTACCTTTGTTGTCACATAACTGGAAAATATGGGAGTGTTTTCTGAAGCCCAGAGGGAGAGGATTTACGAAATAGGATTCATCAGACAAGCGTGAATGAATACTACTCCAGGTATGTTTTAGATGTGGGAACAATGTAACACGGTTTAAAGCTCCAAAAAGAAGAAATGTGTCCTTTAAAGGTGCACTGTGTAACTTTGATGAAGGGTCCTTCACAGGTTTGTCTTCATGGAAAATGTTACAGCTGAATGCTCCACAGTATAGCATCAGACTTATCTCCGTGGAGACAAGCTGGTGATGCACTGTACAACAGTGGCCCTCACTATTTTCTAAAGGAGAGCCACATTGGCAAACCAAAGATAAGGAGTGACCCACAAATCATCATCCACTCTTGTATTCCTCGTACTTGTTTTTTTGCTCTGAGTACCTTTCGTTTGTGCGTTCCGTTTCCCCGGCTCATCCCCTCACCTGTATCTTCGAGCAGACTTTCGTCGAGCGTCTGCATTTATTTCCTCAGTTGTCCTTCCCACGCTCTGTGTCCGTCATCTGTATTTTGTCGTCTTTTGATTAGAATCATCCACTTTTTCGGCTTGATGCCATTATTTGGCTAGCGCGCAAACTTAAGTGTTGGATGCACAGCAGTCAACAAGTGCCGCTGTTGTAACACTGTCATGAACATTTGAGGTCAGTGCACAACATTCGGACAGAGATGTGTATTTTGTGTTATTGGCACCATATTTAGGATTTATCCGTTTATTTTGTATATTATTAAAAAATATTACACGACTAAAGATTACACGCACCGCTTGGAGAGCCGCATATGGCCCGCGAGCTGCACAGTGTTTACACTTAAAGAAGCAGTTAGTGGCACAGACGTTATTTGCCACATTATTAAACTTTTTGGAATTTAAAAGGTCTGATTTATTAATGTATTAGTCGGTGGTGTGCCGATATACTTTTTCAACCAAAAAAGTGTACCACAACTCAAAAGAGGTTGAAAAACACTGGCATATAACACATTTCTTCACCGGTCTGTAGCGTGACTAGTACCATCCTTTGATTGGATACTTAGTACATCTGCTTGCAGTCAACAAAATGCAGCCAAAATATTTTGCCGTTAGCACCGTGCCTCATCAATGATCAGTCCGGGGGTGAGACAGCCGAGTCTGATTACAACTATTCAGTGTTTACCCCATCACCAATCACTGCAGCATTCCTCGCAATGGTATCTAAAGGCAAAGCCCCGGTCGAAAGCCAAAAATCACAAAGGTTGCATGTGTTTTGTGCAGAATGATAGATGTGACGAGTAAGATGCCACCCACGAGCAGCACTGTGGACCCTGGGAAAGTTAAGCAGAATTCTGGGCGTCTTTGGGCATATTGGATGCAGATATCGGCGTCAAACCACAACTAATGGCCGAGTTACCCAGCTCCGTTTTCTTCTAAGCGAACTCAAAAAAGACCAAAGACGAGAAACAGCAGCAAGTCATGATCGCAGAGTGGGATCAGAGTTTTTGTTTCCACTTTAGATACGCCGTCTTTGAAACGTAAACCACGCTTTATGAAAGTGGATTATTGATTCAAGAAGCAGCGCGCACTCGAGAGCAAGTGTAGAGAAATAGTTTTAAGTAACTGCCACTCATGTGAGGAGGAAGAGAAAAGGGAAGAAAGGAAGAAAAGGCTTGTCATTTTGTTTTGTAATGTGCATTAACTGCTACATTAATTGATAAAAGCAGAACTAAACCAGGTCTAAACAGTACTGTTTAGTTACTTAATACTAAGTCGACTTTTAGTAGCTTTTAACCATGTTATAATTGTTCCCTCTTGTCATTAAACCAATTGTATGCTGTGATTCATGTAATTCATGTGAGTTAATCGATTAATTGTAACTAGTCGATTACTGAAATGATTGTCAATTAATTTAGTAATAGAATAATCATAACTGGTCCATACATAAGTTCCAAAACATGCCATGAGCTGAGAAAAGATGCTTTAGGACTCAAATTGAGCTCCAATTGCATGAAAATCTAATCCATCTTTATTTGAAGAACACTTTAAACAACAAAGTCGACCAAAGTGAACATAAGACAATGGAAAATAACACAGCAATAAACACACATTTAAAAATACTAAACACTCAATGCAAAATTTTAAACTGCGTTAAAAAGCCAAAAAGAAAAGATGCGTTTAAAACAAGATTTTTAAAAAGTGACTCAATTTGTCTAAGGTGCATGACGCAAAAATGTGTAGATTAAGTGTGTTTGATGAAAACACTCTTTAGTCTTAAATGTACTTCACCAGATCCTCAAGCGGCTTACTTCAGCTTCATTTTGGCCAATTTTAGTAAAAATCTTTTCATCACATGACGTTCTAAACAACAAATTGATGAATCCAAAGAATAATCACTAGACTAATCGTTTAACAAAATGCTCGTTAGTTGCACTTCTGGATTTGTGCATTTTTAAATAATCTTTCTTCTCCTGTGAACAAGACCCCATTGATCCGTCGGTCCAGATGTCACTGTTAACTTACTTCCTTCCCTGCAATTTTATCTTTTCAAACAGAGACAAAGATTCGGCAGCGTTGCATAGCCATATTGGAACAAATAAAAACTTCCTCTGCTTGCCCTCGAGAACAGCAGCTCTCCACCACTGCTGGAAGTAAGTGGACTTGTTTATTCAATTCAGTTGTTTTAGATCAAAATTATTACAAATTTAAAATGTCTAAAATATAATGTAATGATCCACAGGTGTCGTAGATTAGAATTATATAGAGGACAAAAGTGCAATAGGTCTTCTTTAAGTTAAAAGGACACATATAGAAGGGTTTATGCAGGTTTTAGCAGTCAGATTGAATGCTACATTTCAACATTTTTAATGCCATAATCAACGTCCAAACAACACATTTACGCTTTCATCATGTCAAAGCTAATGGCTTACAACCATCCCATTGGGCAACAGAATGAGAATAAACTGTATGATATTCAAAAAGTTAATTTGTATGAAATATAAAGCCTGCAAATGTATGGTTTTTAGATGATTTGATCCAAGCAACATCTAGATTTAATAAATCCAGTACATCTGGATTCTATATATATTTAATCTTAAATTTCAAAGTAAAAACTACTGTCTTGGACACACACCTCTGATTGGCTGATACGGCGGCTCTGGGAGCAATGTTTATTGTTCTGATAGATAGATCTGTTTGTTTGTTTTTTGTCAAAATTGTTTTTATATTTAATGCCTGTGAGGTTGAATTTAATGCTTTTTAATGCATTTTTAGGCCTTATTTTTGCCTAAATTCATTTAATGACTTTTAATGTTTTTTTTAGTCCCTGCAGAAACCCAGTATAAGAGCAAAGCAGTTCCTCAGGTAAAAGTAAAATATTCCATATTAAAACCTACTTAAGTACAAGTATCAAAATAGTATATAGTTTATTTTTCTTTCTTTCAAGGATTTTTTTGGGCGTAGGCTTTAATGGACAGGACAGTGCAGCCTACGGGGATGAGATCAAGGAAAGACATGCAGGAAAGGTCAGAGCCAGATAAAAAAGTCACAGCCCTGCAGCCGGCTTCACATGGCAGGCATGAGTGCTATCCACTCCACCACCGAGCCGCACTGTGCACAGATTTTTAATAACTATTAAAGACTGAAATGTCTTCATATATAATTGTCCTCATTTTTCAAGTTAGTCAATTTCTCAATTTTTTTACACTTTCTATTTGAATATTTTTTTGCTCAAAGTCAGGACTTGAACTTAACTCCTTTACATAGAACATGACTATGAATATTCTAAAAAATAACCCTTCAAATCATATGGAAAGTGTTTTTTACTTTTCAGTCCTTTTTAAAATGTGGTGGGAGGGAAAAAAGGCATATACCTGCTCTCAAATGTATTGAAGTAAAAGTAAAAAGTATCCACAGTAAAATATACTATACAATACTATTTTACTCAAGTACAATAATGTTACTTTAGAATGTTGTTACTTTACACCAGTGGGCCTAAAAGTACAAAAACAGGATTTATCAGACACAACTCTAAACAAACTAAATGAAAGCACTGTCACTCCAACACCAATCCTTCTGGTTCAAGTTACTCATAATCTTTCTTGCAGTGTACCTATACTCCGGCACCAAATCCGCCAAATAAAACCGTCCTTTTCCATGAGCGCCACAGCCACACAAGCAGGCCGCCTTTGAAGATTAACATTTGGGCCAAAAAGGAGCTTTAAAGCGGTGACAATTAGCATGCCGTCTGCTCCGGGGACGGCTGCTGCTCAGGACTCTCTGGTTTCCTTCATGCAGTGCCAACAAGTCGGAGTGTAATAGAAAAAGTCATTATAGGAGGGTTGGCATGCGCACTGGAAAGACTGGAGAGAGGTCCATGAGTCACACGAGAAGTGGCTGAGCAGATTTACAGTGTTTTTACTGCTGTGTTTTTAATATGAGCAGAATCCCAATGGTGTCATGAAGTTATAGCGACAGAGTCCACAAGGAGGCAGTAGAGTTACTTTCAAAAAATCCTCTCAGCTGGGTTGTAGTTCTGTCCTGGTTTAGTCTCGGTTTAGTCCTGGTTTTGATGTGGTTTCTGTGAAAGTGCAAATGCAGCCCAAATTGTTTAAAGCCACAACTTACAGCAGCTACAAAAGATTTTAAAAACCCTGCTCAAGGTTAATCCATCCGCAAGGTACTCAAGGAGGAAGAGATTTGGTTCGGCAACAGTTGAAAAACACTGTGATAAGGTACGTACGGGTCGATGTAGTGTCCCGGGACATGAACCATCAAGACATTGTGATAGTTTTGTAAAACTTAAAGAAACAACCAATAAAAAAAAGAAAGTAAAGACTACCTGATTGTTTTTATATGTAGATTACTTTACATTTTTTTTGGTGTGTATTTTTATTTTAATTTTTATTATTCCTCAAAATCGGTTCATGCCAATGTACAGCACATCTCAATAATTGAATTCAGTTGCTCCTTGTTGGTGAATTATTGTTTCTACGGAAAGTGGCAATTGGTTACTCTTTGTGCTTTGTCTGTTTAGAAACGTTGAAATGTGAAATGTGTCGTTCAGTCAGCGCAGCTATTGATGCTTTGGAGCAGCTTTTCCTCAACTTTACACCTTTGTCAAAGTGTACACTAAATGCTCAAAATCACAAAATGATTTTGACCTGTATGCTAATCAACAATGCTAATCATTTAGTAAACATTGTTTTACATAGCTTGCTGCAAAAACGACAATCTCATGTTTTAAAATGAAGCTGTTTTTTCTATGATTGCACTTTGAAATCGCCACTGAAATATTAAAACGTAGATTTAAGTAAAATGTTTAATGCACACTAGCAACAACACGATGCACAGATTTCCTGTGCGGCCTGAAAACGGCGCCCATGGCAACTTAAGGTGAATGGAGATTTTCTTTGGAGTTTACATTTGTTTAGATTATGACTAGAACCAAAATGGCTGCAGGCTGCATACAGGTCATGTGTCTGGCATGAACCGATTAGCGTTAGCATTGACCCACAAACACTCATTTATCAGCACAGAAGTGTCCCCCGGAAACATTCATCTGGTGTAAAGTCTTTAACATGTTGTCAGTGACATCCACCTGCAGCGCACTGTTCACTATCTTTATATATTTAAAATTGTTTATGTTCAAGTGGATAGCACATATGCCTGCTGTGTGGGGCAGGCCGCAGGGTTTTGAGTTTGAATCCAGCTCAACCATTTAATGCATGTCATTCCTCAGTCTCACCCCCATTTCACTGTCAAATAAAGCCTACGGGCTCGAAAGGTACATAAATAAACAAACAGGAAGTACTCCGTAGTGTAATGAGCTAGCCATTTTAAAAAATAAATAGCCAAATGAAATTTCGTGCACAGAGCCTGTTCTACCACTGATGACATGAGCTGAGCTGGCAGTGTGTGGTTGGAACAGAACGAAAAGGCTATTTCTCACCTCTCATTGTCCAGCATAAACTCTGTGGAATGTTAAAGGTACCAGTGCAGTAGTGAAAAAGGGTTAGTTACTGCTGGTACCAAAAAATAAATTAATCAATTGGTATAGAAAATGTCCATGAAACAAACAAGTCCAGATGTCTGATGGGTATTGGAAGAACACTGTAGCTCCTGCAGTTGTCATCCCATCATGCACCTCCAAACTCCAGTGTCAGTGATGGTTGGTGGGGAATTTGCATTGAAACAAATGGAGTCTGCCGCAGTTAACAAACTTTATAGGAGTTTCAGAGATTGTGGATTATATTTGTGCACCAATGTACCAATCAACAGCAGTAACAGAACTAAATGGACTGCAGTGAGTCAAGCCTCATATTAATAGAGCTACAAATGTAGTTCTGTGTTTTCCTTTTCATTTCAGGAATGATTTAACCATTGTCTCATAACGATTCAGAATCCTTATTAAGATTATGTATTGGTAATTTTATTATCTATTTATTATAAGAGAGAGAGTAGTTTGAAGAGGAAAATGATCACAAATGCCTTTTAAAAACAGTGTTTGCATAACTGACTAAACTAAAGTTAAACCAATGATTTCCAGGTGTTTATTACATTGACGTGAATGAACTAGGCTGCTGTCAGATACAAAAGCTTCACATTAGTTAGAACACAACATGTGTTCTCAAGATCACGATCACATCATTTTAATCGTTGATATCAATAAACATTATGGGTACAGGGCGTTATAATAAAGTGGATTCCTCACAAACATGTCCAGAAACACGTCTCTATGTGATCTGTTCTCTTTAAAATCACACCCGTGACACGTAAGGGTTGCTAATGTGTAATAAGATTAGATTGCAGGATGTATTATTATTTACGGCTTCATTTAATGACTAAGATTAACTTCAAAAGCTAAATTTCAGGCTTGTTGCCATTCATCTCTGCCATAATGGCCTCTACAAATTTTGTCACATGGTGCAGAAGATCTGATAAAAGTTAGGATTAATATTATTTTTTATTTAATTAGATTTATTAATACAGTTATGTTATGTCAATAATCAATAATGCAGCAATAGGTACCAAAAAAGTATCAAACTGGTGCCGAAAAACAGGTCTTGCCAGCACCACAAGGGAAGTAAGGATTCTTAACTAATCAGAAACCCCTAGAACAATCTGGACCGGCCACAGTAACTGATTGACCCCACGTGGGCCGGTCACAGTCCAGAGCAGTGGCCTGAGGCAGATAGAGTTCCAGAGTTTGTGACAGCTGCCATGTTGGTCCTGCTGCCCTCCCTCTGCTCCGGACCTCACTGCAGAAAGACCAGGCTAAGGGCCAATCACAGGCAGGGTCCAGTTACTGTGGGGTCAGAGCTTTGATTAGAGCCACCACTCCCTCCCACAACACACTCTTTGAACATTAGTGACGCTTTAATGAAGGTCCTGTGTGAGGAATACCAATTGAATTTGATACTCAATGTCAAAGAGGGTGACAGACAGAAACACACAAAATCTGCCAACGTAAATACAGCCGCGATCAAAAGTTTAAGACCAGTTGAAAAATGGCAAAAGTCACATTTTTTTAATTACCACACCTCAAAAAACAACCCCAAACCCCTTCAAAACAGAAATCAAAAATCCAAACATGAACTCAGTAATGAGTAGTGCCACCTTTATTGATTGCGGCGCTTGATGCAAGCGTTTCCAGGAGGTGAGAGGGAACATTTCTCCAAGTGGTGAAGACGGCTTCATGAAGGGCTTCTACTGTCTGGAACTGTTTTTGTGAACTTCCCTTGCCGTCCGTCCCCAAAGGTTCTCAGTTGAATTCAGATCAGGGGAACACACAGGACGGTCCAAAGAGTGATGTTATTCTCCTGAAGAAGTCCTTTGTCCTGGGGCTTTGTGAACTGTAGCATTGTCCTGTTGAAAAACCCAGTGGTTCCACAGACGAGGCCCTCAGTCATGAGGGATGCTCTCTGCAACATCTGCACAGGGCCAGGGGCCCCTGCACCACCTGGAGCGCCATTGTAATCTGGCTCATACCAGATTGATATGTGTATCAGTCTGAATTTAGCTCTACACATTATCAATCTGGACAGGCCGAAAGCCCTCGGGAAAATGCGTAACGTCATGATGAACATTTGAACTGATCGATCGCAGCGTCGCAAAAGCAGAACAAGCCGAAAAATAAAGAAATCCAGTTGAGAGAAAAGCACCGACTTCTTCCTCGTCCTCAAATGCACAAAGCACTTCTATGTGCACGTTTTCAAAAGCAAAATAGTCCATAAATGTGTTGAAATAGGCCGATGTATGTCCCTCGGCGTCGCCATGTTTGTTTAGGTTTGTCCTTTTTGCTTCCGCCCAAACCACAATGCAGCGCTGTGATTGGTCCAGCACACAGCAGCTCAAACCAGCAGGAGAGCGTCCAGATGGATTCTCAAGAGTTTGTGAACTCACAAATAACGCAAGAATTCATATGGCAGGGCCAGGTTAGCTCCATTGTTCCAATGAAGGAAAAAGCACAAAATCAAGGGTGTCAAGAAAACTGATCGGAGATATGTTGCAAACTAATCAAGCATTCTAAATAAAGAATATGAACAACAGTAAATAGGCCAGTGAGAATCAAAGCGAGGAAACTAAAATCTGGCCGTGTTGACAGCTGAATCCATTCTCACTGCACATATTGGTGTAATATTGGATGTTTTAAGCCTCTGGCCCTGTGTCCTTCCTGTGTTTTAGGAGCTATATTCCCCGATTGCGTCATCTCATGTTAAAATGACCAGTGTTATTTGTTATTTGGAAAATTCATAACTTTATAATGTCTGTTTAATCTGCTCTCAAAAGCAATATTGTATTCTTTTTATGAGCAGTCACACATGTGTTGTGTTCACCAAAGCCATTACTGTCAGTAACTTTCCATAAACTGAGAAACAAATATTTATAAGGTTTTGTTTCAATTAATTTTAATATTTTAGAAGTACGCATGCCTTGCAAACAGCTAGCACTTGCAACAATCACGTGAGAAGAGGATTATTTCAGATTTTATTAGAAATCTACGAGGCCATGGGATACAAGTAAGATAAATATATTTCAAATTTTGCAACAAAAAAGTTTTTGTACTTTCACTTCCTGGTTGTTAATGATGACATCACATTAGGAAATTACTCTGTACAATGGGCTAAAACGCATCTAATGTCACAGATCAGAGAAATTTAAAAAAAATATATGAACACCTTTGTTTTATGGAATTAATGTTTAAAGGGTCAAAATAAACTTCATTTTGGGTATATCAAGTATAACCTTTGGATGGAATGAGTCTGAGAATGTGAGGTGTGTGAGGTCATCAATTTGTTTTTACTTAATAATAATATAGATAATAATTTTCAACAGATTTTTCAACTTTTCTCCACAAACTACTACTTGATTGGCATAAAACTAGATTTACAATAAGAACTAATACACCAAATAAGATCAAAAGTAGAAAATCCTACAAACCTGTCAAAAACAACTCTTCCTAAACCTAACGCCAATCCAACCCTTAAACTGACTGTTATGGCTGTTATGTGGCATTACAAAAAAAAAAAAAAGGGATGGCCGAGGAGGGTTTAGATTGATTAAAATAACAAAAACAAACAACAAGTAGAAGGCTGTGATCGGCTGACAGTGATAGGAAGTCGAAAACGGAGGATACACAGACTTTTGTGTTGAATTTACACTTTGGTTGAGTGAAGGAATTCTGAATATAAGACATAATTAGCTGCCTCTCTGACCTGCAGACGACTGTTGTGGGAGGGAGGAGATGCCTTCAGTGTGGAACGGTTGTCCCTGGGCTGCGGGCTCTCCGGTTTGACAGACACACCTCACAACAGTGCTCCGAACAATAGCGCGACAGCGGACGAGGCATGAAGGCAGAACCTCTCAGCAGGATTTATACAGTGTGAATGCCCTTATGCCCACACCCCACTGATGTCTCCGAACGCTTCATTTGCTTATCAAGCGTTTGTGCACGGGCAAGTAAAAGATGTGACGAAGAATGATTGGCTTGTTAGAGAAAGTATTACAGACACTGGTGGTGATTAGGAGGTGATGAAGTGGTTGAGGAGGCTGCTAGATCTGCTGCTGCAGGGGGACGATACCACAGCCATTAATACAAGTGATTGCAGTGTTGTTTTCTTCTAGCATTTTCAACGCATGCAGGGTCACTGGTTGGTAAAAAGTCTGTCCCTACACACATCTAGAAATGTGCCCAGTAAACCCAGATAAACCAACTACTTCACATTACTCTCTATCACCAGATTTAAGCAAACCTACAATGGATCATGGAACTACATGAGGACACAAGGCCAGGTCTAAACCAGAAATTAAGCAGTCACACATGCACACTGCTGGGTTTGTTAGCTGGAGCAGAGCTTTCATTACGCCTGATTTCCATTCGTATAGTTATGTTCAAAGAGGCTATGTAGGTCTTAATAGTTCTCAGTCTTAGGCCCATTGTTGATTGTACAATCTGATAGAGGCTGATGTGGCTAGGTAGCTGTTAACTTATTTAGAAAATGTGGGTGTTAAAATGTTGTTTTTTTGGCCCCAACAACAATCAAGAAAATGTTTAATGTACTGTAGACTTAAAATTCGTCATTTTGGCTGTTTTTTGTGGTAGGCATTGTTCCGTTACTTTGTTATTGTCTTTTGCCTCCACAGGGCTGTCGCAGCTGCACAGTTAGCCGGATACAGCCAGTGCTTTGGGAGAGATTTCACTCAATACAGATATCACTGATATTTTTAGCAAAGGTTTTTGTCTCACATGTTCGTGCAATCTGTGGTGCAGCCATCTGTATATGGGCTCTGGCCCATTGAAGCCAATCTAGGCTAGCACTTATGGCCACAAATGTGAAGCCGAGTTACATATTTGGAAATCTGACTGCGCTTTTCATGGCAACCACATAGCCAATCAGAAACAAGGTACATGCCCCTTCCCACCCGCAACGCTGGTCTCCACAGGGTGGGCACGAGCTGACTGTCAATCAAACAACCCAGCTGCCAACATGAGCGAAACGGACTGGTTAAATGAAAACGAACATTTTAAGTCCAGAGTGTTGAGCTTGACAGGAGCAGCTACAGAAGCAAGTTCGCAGACAAATATTCAAACTGCCCACTCTGTAGCAAACATTTGACTATTACACAAATTAGAAATGCTTTTTCGATAAACTTGAAAAGTGCCAAGTAAAAAAAAAAAAGCGCACCACACTCTAACCGAAGGCTCTCAATTGAAAACTACCTCAAACTATATAGTATGGTGCAGTTTGGGTTTCGACGACACAGAACATCCCGGGGCCATGATTTATGAAGTGTCACACCCGGAGCTCCAACCCTCCCACGACTGTCTCCACACTCCCTCATTTGCTTCTCACACTTTATCACTTGCAGAGGGGTATCTCAGGTCAGGTGCAGGAGACAGTGGGTGATGGAGGAGTTTTGGCAGGGATGGCGGTACCCACACCTCCCTCCTCCACGTGCGCGAGATGGTATCACAATGGGAGACACGCAAACGGAGGCGCTACAGTGCTGCTGCGTGTTTGCCGGAATAATAACGGCCGGCGCAGACTAAACACCAGGGGATCAGGCCGCGCGGTGTGAGCTGAGCGATGGGCTGTGAGAGCGAGGGCGGCCAGGAGGGGAGATTTACACAACTGAAACAAAAACACACTAGACGAAGAGCGGAATTAGGAGCAAAAGTGATAAGTAATGTTTGGTTATTTGGAATCTTATAAAAGCAATGGACTTGGAATTATAATTCACTTGGGAGAGATGAGGTTGTGTTTTCAGTTTAAATCTGCACTGTAGACTGGAACTGCAGATTTGTTGACCTGGTTTATGTTTCATATCTCTGTCATTACGGGCCTTATACACATGAAACACAAAACTCAGTCAGAAAATGAAATGGAAATTATCTTTTTCACAATTCAGAAAGTGATGTCCTTATTCATCCCCAAAGATGGGGCTGTTGTGAGTTGAAAGGCCTTTATCCATAAAATGAATATAGGTTAGTTAGTTCCATTCCCAAAACCAATTAATGATAAGATTCAACATTTGTGCTAGGACTGTGCAATTAACTGTGAATTTATAATTGTGATTTCAATTATTACTCTGTTAAATTACAAAAATGTTATAATCTTAAATACAATTAATTGCCTTTTGTTCAGAGTTATAAAAGAACTCACTTTGCCTCAAATCCTGGAGCAAATGCACAAAAATAATCGTGATTTCAATTATGACCCAAATAGTTGTGATTATAATTTTTGCCATAAACAAGCAGCCCTAAATTTGGATATCTTCCACAGGTCATGTGACTCTGACGTCTGGGTGGAAAAAAGTCAGCAAAACCATCAAATCCGCCTGACATGCACATATTTATGGACTAAAAATCATCATACAAGTTTCCTTTATCATGGTTAAGCGTTTTGCCTGAGATGTAACTCAAGTTAAGGTAAGCGGCTAACGCTAGCAACTCTGCTGCGTAACGGTTTGTTTTAAGTGTTTTCTTCTTAATCTCAGGTGTACGGTGCATTTAAACAGCTCTATCTGCTTCAGTCAGTCTTCTGCGTCCAATTAAAGACCTGTCACTGTCCGCTGTTGTTTTTATGACTCTCGCAACGTATTGTGCTGGACACTACCTTTCAAGATGCATTGTGGGAAAATTTGAGTGCGCTACTTTTTCACCTGCTGGACATTCGGACAGCACTAAAAATGGCGCCACCACTGTATAGAGCCCTCTGTAGGGAATCGGGTGGACGTTCGGACACAGCCTACAACTTGCGCCACAACAATTAATTTCCTCCACACAGACTCAGAAACGTCTTTCTTGAGGAGACAGAGGAAATCAGTTCAACTATGTGTGATCACAAAGTCTGTATTACTGATAAATATGAATGTAGCTGCAGTGTTTCTGTTGTTGTTGTGACCATACATACATACAATTTTGTCACTCACAGCTAATACGCCGAATGTTGTGATGTTGTTTGCATACTTTTCCATAAAAGTAATATTTTAATCAGACCATATGGCCAGCTGGGGGAGTGGGAGGGAGAACGTAGACGGCATGTATCAGCAAAATGACAGACATGACGTGACAGAAAAGCTCAGAATCACCACAGAACCATCTCCGCTGACTGGCAGATTATCACAAGGGTCTCATCAATATTCAATAAAAAACATAACATCCACACCTAGTTATGAAAGTCAAGATCTTCTTTTGCTGTGATGTATTCAAAAATATTCCACAAATTACGCTAGCCCCCCACCCAAACGTGCAAGCGAGCGTATCGAGAGGTCCCAACAGATCGTGCTAGTACGCGCTGTATTAAATCATTCTTTAGCCTGCTGAAAAATGCATGATTCTTAAAACTGCATGGGTCTACGGCATAAATCTGTTCTACTGTGGGTGGTCAGAACCTGCCCCAAGTCTCCAGGCCAAACAAACACTAGTACAGTTTACTCATGTGACTAACTGCTTTCAAACTCATTGAGAGAATCTGGCTTGTGTCGATCTTTCAATACAACACGTAGTCTCGTTTGTAGCTTTAGGCCGCAGTTATCCGTAAAAAATCAAAGTAACGTCACATTCGAACCCAACGGTGTGTGGTTTCATGATCTTAATCGGGGAAATCAAAGTTGAGTAAACAGTGCTTCGGAAGGCCCGGGTTTGGACACGGTGGATCAGGCTTGATGTTGTGCACATGTGGGAGAGGAGAGGGCCGCCCGGAGGAGCTGACCCCACGCAGGAGGGGTCCCTGGGCTTCTGTCTTGTGTGGAGATGTCAGGATAGCAGAGGCAGCCAAGTGCACAGGTCCAGCGGGAGATTACGCACAGTTTGAAGACATCGTTGTGAAATAAAGTAGTTAGCAAAGAAGGAGGAGTATGCAGTACATTGGAGCCAGGGCTGTCGGCTTTTAGTTAGTCAGTTAATCAGTTGAGGGAGCCTTGGTCAGCCAACATTTTACAAGATAAATCATTATTTTATTGGGATTATAAAGGTTAAATGCCAAACAGAGCAGACAGTAGAGGGCATGGAGTCAGTTAGCTGGAGTTTTAGGAGTGAATTGGGAGTATAGTTATTATCACATCATGTAACTGTACTTTGGGTCAAATACACTGATTACCACATATAAGATGCCACACCCCCTTTATCACTGCCAGGCTACCAAGACCTTTAGTTGACAGCGGCCCTATGGTTAAGTTTTACTTAATTCATTCCTCGAGAGGGAAATTCATTCTCTGCATTAGGCTCATCCTTTAAGGAATAACTATATACTGAGAACTCATAACATGCTATCAGCTAAATGCTATTAAAGGTATGCAAAGGTAAGGTATGCACACAACATTGATATCAGATTTGCAGATCAAAAGAGATAGACCATTTAGGCCAGGGGTCTGCAACCTTTATTATCAAAAAAGCCATTTTGCCCCCTCTTCTACTAAAAAAAAAATCGTCATGAGCCGCAAAAAATAACTGACACTACAAAAGCCGCCAGCACGTAAAGGCGAAGGCTGATGATGTTATGTGACTGACGTATATTTTCGTTGACAAATTAGAAATTAAAAACAGTTCTTTTAAAATTAGATGGCATCAACTCAAACTCCAAGATAACTGTCCAACAAAATAAACTAATAATATGAATAAAAACGAATTAAGAAATACTTATGTTCTTATAATTTATGTTAAAGTTTTTTTTTCAAGGACAAAGGGAGCCGCTACAATGAGGGTGAAGAGCCGCATGCGGCTCCGGAGCCGCAGGTTGCAGACCCCTGATTTAGGCCAATGTTTTACTCTTTTTGTCATGTCACTTAGCCTTAAATCTCCAGCAGTGGCCTCTGTCTTGTTTGGTCTGTTTGACTAACTGCTTAAAGGACAGACAAAAAGCTTTATTATTTATTTACACTTTATTGCCAAAAGGGCACTGTACAAAATGTGATTACACTGCAACACTATAGGTTAGTTTTAAAACAAGGTAGTCATTTCAAATCATATATTTTGGGTAAAATTCCAACACCAGCTCAAACAGATTGACAGAGCTCATCAGCCATCAGCTGCTCTGGGTTCAATCAAATGCAGAAAACCAATGGGCACAATACTGGTGCAACAGTGGCTCAGCTATGTCCAAGCTGACGCAAGCTGTGCATACTGTTGTTGCTTCCTTGGGCAAATGCACTTCGCTCACCTTGCCTGAGTTGTATTATTTGGTTCTGACCAATGCCCACAGATTCCACAAACTTTTAAATGTTTTGTCTTAAAAAGCAGGTAAATTACTGTGCACTTCCAAATTATTACAATGATCCAACACCTTTATGTTTTAGCCAGGTCTTCAGTGGAACATAAGAGCCAGATTAAAGGCTATGTGAGGAGAAAAGACCTCGCGGCCCTGGACAATGGCTGGATTTACAGAGAGCTCAGTATGGGGTGTGCACCAGCTGCAGACACAGGACCCGGGGTGCTCTGAGCTGACCCCTGTGGGTGTGAATACAGAGGTGTGACAGCCTAACCTTAGCCCAGTTCTGGTTTCGCGGCTCGGGTTTCACTGTCTGCCTGTGAGGGGGGAGCGGGACCAGTGGAGCTGTCTGATGGATGTGCTGAGAGGAGACTACTGCTGGAGCTGGGGTTTCAACTGGTACTGGGGCTCCAAGAAAAGATACGAGTGGATTACATACTGTAGTCGCTGTAGAGAGCAGGGCTATAATTTAATATTACGCTATAAAAGAAAACATAATGGGGATATTTTTCATGCTACGCAAAATACTCCACAACCATGGCCTGAAAGAGCAAAGAAACACTCTGCATTCAGTTACAGCAGTGTTTTTCAACCTTGTTTGAGTCAATGAGATGTTTTTTGCTTGAGAAAACACCACGGCGCACCACCTTTAAATATGACCAAATTAGACGTTTTAGTAAAAAAGAAGTGATATATAATGCAGCAAAAATGTCTGTGCCACTGTCTGGTTCTTTAAATCTTGCATTGATGGATGGATTGACACCAAATATCCATGTACTGATACTGACAGAGGTATCGGAAAGTACCGATACTCATGCAAAAATGCCAGTACTTAAAGTTTCTCCAAAAAAATGCATTTTTATAAATAGATTTTAATTGTTCATAGTTGAGTTGTTTCAATGCATTTTAGTACAAAACGTATTAGTATTGGTATCGGATTGATATCGCAATAATTACCATAGTATTACTTGGTATCAGATCAAATTAAAAATCAAAACAAAACAAAGCAAAAAAAAACATCAAGGTTCTCCATCTGACAGAAATATTGTGTTTTTAAAAACTGTAAAAAAGGTTGATTAAAATTTGCCTTGATTTCGTTTTGACCCAGTTTCACAAATTGATCAAGGCATTACATTTTGCTTTAATATACTGGAAATCATTATGTCAAAAAGTATATTCAAATACTGCATTAATATTGTTATCGCAGTAATAAATGGTCACATTCTTATATAGCACTTTTCCACCTTCAAGGCAATCAAAGTGCTGTACATTCACCCATTCACTCACACACCAGTGCACACAGACACCGGGGGCGAGGCGGGTTAAGTGTTAAGGACACAACGGCAGTATTCACCTGCGGGAGCAATTGCACCGCCAACCTGTGGGTCAGTGGATCTGAGCGCTCAACCAAGGATGTTTATGTCAGGAGCGGGATTCGAACCGCCGACCTTCAGATCAGAAGACAATCTCTGCCAACTGACCTACTGCCGCTAGACATATAGATACGTATATCGTCATAATTTCCGATATTGTGCAGCCCTATTCAGATTATTCAGTTACATCCATGTGTGAATCTGTCAACTACCTTTTTTTTCAAGGCACACTTGGCAATAGCTCAAGGCACACTAGTCTTTCCTGACACACAGGAGTTATTGTGTTGTCACAATGCTAACACTTTCAATTTCACTACAAACAAATATACTTGATTCTCAATACTGATTTTGATACTACAATGATATCTTAAAATTCTCTCTTTAGTTTAGACAATCGGTTCATGCCAGCGTACGTCACACATCAAGAATAGAGTTAAATTGCAGCTGGTCGAGACATGTTTTTACAGGAAGCGACAAGTGTTTACTTTTTGTACTTTGCCTTTTTATAAACACAAAATTGGGTCTCAAATGTTGCCTGAAAGGGGTTGTTTTTTGCCCCTAATGTCAGCGGAGATATCAGAGCTTTAAATGGCTTTTTCACGACTTTTCACAGACTTAATTGGCAAAGGCCTTCATCAAGTCAGCACTAAAAGCTCAGAATCACAAAAACCGAACGGATGCTTAGTGCTGCACTTTTACCAAACACAGGGAAAGTTTCAGACTCTTACAAGTTTCCGTTGTGAGACGATCTCTTCGAGTCCATGATGTTTGACCTGTAGCTAATCACAAATTGTAATCATTTATCAGCATTTTCTACATAACTCACTGCAACAAAGCCACATTTGCGTTTTAAACTGCAGCTGTTCTTTTGCACAATGTCATTTGTTGTTGTATAATTGTTGGAACCCCAGCTGACAGTAAAAATTAGGAATGTTCTGTATTTAAGCAGTTTATGTAGATTTCCTTTGGAGTTTACATGTTTATCGGTGTACCGATAAATTGACCACACAAAATTATTTCTCTTTCTTTACCACACCCTTTGGTCTCACACTAATTCTGATAAAGCTCAATATCATTCTAAAACTGTTCAGGAAAGGTCAAATTAGTCTTGTTTATGTGATTTTTAGTAGAAAAATACTTGCTCAAATAAGTAGACTGTTTCGATATAAGGTTTAGTGTTGATTAGTATTTGATTTTTAATACTTTTATATCTGGGCAACAGTAGCTCGGTTTGAGTGTTCATCCTCTGATCTGAAGTTTGCAGATTTTATCCCGCTCCCAGCACAAACTTTGAATGACTGTGTGTGTGAATGGGTGAGTGGTTCCTTAATTTAACATGCTTTGAGTGCCTTAAAGCTGCTGTACCTGGTTTTTATTGTTTTGAAACGTGAAAAACAGAACTAGTTCATATTAAACTCTTTACAGCAGTCACATGTATCACTCATTTTCCCAATGTAGTCCATACATTCTACACATTCACCGCGGTGAGTTTATGAGCACTTTTCACCAGTTTCTGAGCCCAGAGCGTCACGGACCGTCAAACATTAGCATGCTAACAGCGCACATCCTGCTTCTCTCGTAGGATATAAGGCTCTATAAAGAGATGCAGAGAAAACATTGTGGTCTCAATTTTACCCTAATAGATGCTTTTACAATACATCTGTGCTGGGACAAAACTAATTTTACTTTAATACAAGCAAAAAAATCAAAAACATGGGACGACTTCAGTTTTTCTTGTTTCACAGTAAAACACAGTAAAATCAGGTAAAGCGGCTTTAAAGGTAGAGAAGAACAATTTCCCTTTCTTCTGCCTCCAACTTCATTTGTTGACCTTGGGTATAAACCGCCATTTGGTCTGTCATATACAGCATTAGCACTGAGTAATAGTTGAAACTAAAGATTAGGTTAAAGTAGCCAGGACCTCGGTGACCCCAGCGCAGACATGGATCCAGTGGTGTCCCGGCAGAACCTCACTGGTGGTGTCCGGTGTCGCTGTCTGCCTTTCAGAGCCCGTTATGATCAGGTACAGCAGAATAGGCCCTGTCCCCTCCCTCCTGCTCCATTCTTTGACCGTCTTTTCTTCTGCTTCTCCCACTAATCTGCCCTGGTTTAGGATTCCCTCCGCGGCTCTGTGAGGGCCAGGAAGTATGGGCTTGGGTAAACATGAGGGTCCTCAGTGCAGGGGATTACAACAGCCATACATCACGGTGACAGGGGCCTTTTCAGCACATGACAAGTGGCCGGAGCCCGGGAGGAGGGATCTGATGACACGTCCTGTCACCACAGCATCGAGCGATAGCCTACGACATCACCACTTTTACAACTATGTGCGGGCTAGAAAATATCATCAGTCTGGTTTTTACATACCCACAGTTTACTATTGCAGATACAGTTTATTTGAGAACTTACACTTGTACATTGTAAAGACGAAAGTATTTTTGAAGGTGAGGTCAACAGCTGCCCCATCATTTGCTTTCGTTTTACTGTCACATCCAGTCAGGTGACACATTGGCAGTCGGGGTGGAACGAGATACAATCCTGACAAGATCAGACCACACACCAGATTGTGTCAATAAGAACGAGTTCATTTATAAAAATGTGCAGTTCAGTTCAAAAATTTGGGCCTCTCAATTTTCGTTACATACATTTTTATTACTTTTGCTGTCATAGTAAAACTGCTTTTTGACGCTACAGCTTCTTAGCAGCGTTAAAGGAAAAATATAATGCATTTTTTTGTATTGTTATTAGCCTTTAAACATGCTCTTGAGTACCTTAAGTTTGGAATCTCCTGTTTAGAAACTAAAAAAGTGGTTATAATAAACTAAATGAACATCTGTATCTCTGCTGTTTGCCCAGGAGCTTACAGAGTTTAGGAGCATGGTGCGTACACAATTTAGTTATGTTATTACTCATGGGACTGTGTGAGATGCTAATGAAGGAAACAGTAATAATCGGATAAGTGGCGTCAGTTATTGGAAAACGTCATTGATCGAAGGAGTTCAGCCAGGAGTGTTTTTGACAGTTGGAGGGAGAGGATTTTCTTACCAGAATTCCCCAAACTAACGTGAACCAAGCTAAATTCAACTCCAGGTAGGTTTTTGATGATGGAACATTGATAGAACATGGTTAAAAGCTCATTCAGTGTCATTCATTTCATACTTTTTTGAGCCATATGTGTACTCATGAAAAAACAAACATCTCACAAGATAATTTATCTAAAGAGATCCTGTTACGTTCCTTATTAGTAGTCAAAAATGTAAGAATGCTTTAGTTAAAAAAAAAAAACAATAAATAAATAAATGAGACAAAAATCTAGGTAATTTGTCAGATAACAGTTCATTTCCAGTTCTCATTTAACATTTCTATCAAATCACATCTTAAATCATAATAGTAACTGTAAGACGAATTATATTAAACAAACAAACAGTTTTATAATTAAAAGGTGTTCCACAAGGCTCTGCCCTAGGTCTTTTCCTTTTTTACATAATAGCAGTGGTGATCAGGTATAATCTATGTTAAGATGTGCATATGAGTTTGTAAGCCTAAAAAAAACTACCTTTTCTGACCAACATTCTTATTTATTAGACGAATAGATTTATTTAAAGGTCCCATAACATGCAAAATCGACTTTTCAGAGGTTTTAACCTTCCTACAGTGCTATTTGGGCCTCGTATGTGTGCCCAAAGTGGTTTTTTGATTGATTCCCGCATGCTTTCGCTAGAGAACTGTCTTTTTGTCCCCTCGGCTGAGCAGGCAGACGGGGCTCATCCCATGGATGACGCGCTCACAAGGATGACGCGCGGTGTTTAAGCCATGCCTCCGGAAGCTGCGCAGCCGCAGAATAAAAACAGCTAATGCTAATGCTACACAGTAATTACACGATGGATACGACAGATCAAGAGTTAGCTTGTTATTTACCAAACGGCACGTCTGTCGTTGAGGCCCTGGAGCACGTCAAACTCCAGGTCAGATCCAGGACGTAGGACTCAGCACGACGCACCGTCAGGACCAGAAAATGTTTATTCAGTGTTTGTGTATCGCTGTTTACCGGAGCACAGGGCGCATGCGCACTATCTCCGCTCTAGGCTTCGGCACGAGTTGGGCGGGGGGAGGCGCGCAAGTTGGGCGGGGGAGCAGCCTGCTCTCTGTTCGGGGGGGTCAGATCTCAGAGTGAGCTGTTTGCTTTTGCAAGGAGGGGGGCCAGTCCAAAAAATTGGTGTTTTTTGTAAACTGTTATGTTATGGATATTGCACAACGCAAAATTTGATCAACAAAGCCCTTAGAATAGACTGTGTGAAGGGGAAAATAGCAGAATATGGGACCTTTAAGTATAGAGCACGTCAATTGAAGTGGTTGTAAATACATTATAATGATGGTGTATAGACCGTGCAGCTCCCTCTCTGGTAAAAGATGGCGACACGGGGCACAGTTTGAACCCCTGTGGCGGCCTTCAGAGCAGTGAAAGTGAAACTGAAGTCAGGCCTCATTACAGAGAATTAACTTTCAATTCAAAAAGACATGAGTAAAGGATCACTTTCGCTCCTGACAATCCCTTGAGCTCATGTGATTAAACTATCAGGTTCAGGATCTATTTATCACACGGACGGCCTCCAAAGCAGTGGCTGTAACCAGTCATTTTTCAACATGAGTAATAAGACCCTAAGGACAATGTAGAGAATTGTACAGTGAAAGTATGACTGCAACTTCAAAAATAATGACATAGGGACAGTGTCAGGAGAATAAATATTTTTAAAGCATTTTTTAATATATAAACCATGTCTTTGGAGCGTTCTTCAATGAGAATTCTCGAGAGCAGCATTCAAACAAGCCACATTTCGACCCTGGTTCGGCCCTGGTTCCCAGACTGGTTCGCCTAAGAGCGCTTTGGTACGGGTCTTTTAATGGTGGAATGTGTTTCCATGATCAGGTCCCGACTCTGGGTCCAGAGGCCCAGGTCTGCTACGTGAGCGTCACTGACGTCACTCAAATGTAATGTTTTCTTAATAAATAAAAAAAATTCCAAGTTTGTGGCCGTGAGATGTGGCTAAAAACCCCACCTTTTTCCTCTATTTTTTTCCCTTCTCTGCGCCTCTATACCGCGTTTTAAACATTTCTTTCAGTAATGCATTGGGTTTGGATAATGTTAAATGTTTGTAATATTTTTAATCTAAGCACAAGTGTTGTGCATGGATAAAGAGGAAACAGAAGATGCTCACGGCACTAGCATTGGGTTCAACAGAAATTTGGTGAGA
Organism: Rhinogobius similis; assembly: GCA_019453435.1. Lineage (NCBI taxonomy): Eukaryota > Metazoa > Chordata > Actinopteri > Gobiiformes > Gobiidae > Rhinogobius > Rhinogobius similis. Next base: position 4,953,085 of record CM033626.1, read on the forward strand.
AATTATTATTTTCTTTCTTTTTGCAGTCTTTTTTCCCACTGAGCCAAAAGTGAGCCAGACCGCTTCAGAAGCTCGCAGGACCTCACAGGATTGCTTTGGATCCAAAGTGAACCAGTGGAAACATGCATATAGATGTCTTTATAGATGTGTTCCATTGACAGACTTTGAGACACTCACGCTGAAGCTTAATTGTTGAAAACGTTACTTTCATGACTAAATAAGAAATAACATTTAATGAGTAGAATGAGGTTCTGGAAACTTGTTTTTGGAGGTGGATAAAAGGCACAACAGTGAAATGGAAAGCCCTACCTTAGAGTGCTGGAGGTGGACGCTGTAGAGGAGGATGTTTTTCAGTTTGGTGGCTGAGGCCAGGTCCCTGATTGCTTCCGGCTCCGTCACAGTTTCTCTGATGGCTGTCACATCCACACCGCTCACATGCACCTGACACACCATTCAACATATTTAGAGGTCTTCAAAGAAAAACAACAGCACTGTAATTCTGTGTGAATACTGAACATTTAAAGTTGGCAAAAAATATATATATACATTTTTTTTCTCATACTGAACAACAAAATGAAAAAGGTTGTTAGTCTTGAATTCTGAAGATAAACAAAACTGCCTTTTAATCAGTGCGACCAGAAATGTGTTAAAACATGTATTTAAAGGCACTGTACCTGGTTTGCACTGTTGACTGACTGTTTTGAAACGTGAAAAACAGAACTAAAATGAGACCACAGCGCTTTCTCTACATCTATTCATAGAGTGTTTTATTCTGCGAGGCAGGAATGCCATCACAACAAAACTCACTTTGAGATCAGACAAGGGCTAATAAAATCGTGGAGGATGTTTCTGTTTAAATGAATATTTAAGATGCTGGGACTGCATTAGAACAAAGAGTGATACATGTGACTGATGTAAAGACTTGTAAAGAGTGTTTTTCATGTTTCATGTAAAAATCAGACACAGCACTTTTAACTGTATGAGCTGTGGTTTAAATATCAGACAAATGTGAAATGTCTGTAAAAATGAATCAAGTTTAAAAATATGACCTAATACACTTATTCAAAAGTTTATAGCATCTTTCTTTTTTTCTTTACAATCAACAACATACTCGATATTCAAATTTTGCATAATATTATAAATATTTTGTGCATGTTTCAATGTAGTTATATTATTCTGCTTATGAGTGTCAACAAAAAGTGGTCAAAGTGCCGTATGTGAGGTTGTAGAAGCAAAAACTTGGACTGTTTTGACATGAGTATAATCCCAGTAGATCCTGGCCTACGTATGTCTGGGTGCCACGTCTTTGAAAACTAATCACCAGAAAAATAAAGTTAGACTTTCAGCAATGCGGCGTGACATGTGGTAATCAAGACAGTATTTTTCAGCGAAATCAGCTTGAAATTGTTGTCATGGCCTTTCGGGTTTTACTTGTCTGTTTCAAATAATATTTCATCAATTAGAAATGAATGCATAAATATTTTCCTCGGTTGTATGCGTAGATTTGCCTGGTTTATTTTGGTATTAGTGCAACGTGTTTTGAAGCCGTCCCGCTGGGGAATGTGGACTTCATGTGGGAGATTTACAGATTCTAAACAATGTCAGAGCTTTTTAACAGTCCTTTATGTTGTATTGATGAGGGTTTTTAAAGGGGACATCAAATACACTTTTTGAACTTTAACCCATGATATTATCAAAAACATACCTGGAATTGTATTTGGCAATTCACTTTTGTTTCATAAATCCTGTTTACGAGTAGTGTTGTTCCGATACTATTTTTTTTCTGTCCAATCCGATACCGATACTTCAAATCAAGTTGCTGATACCAAGTACCTGTCTGATACCATTACAACTGTTAAAGCTCAGACCAATTTTGACACATTTTAAATGTATGTATTGATTAAAAAGAAATGGGAATGCTTACTTCTATTTTTTAAACTTACAAGCTTGACATCCGGGTAGCAATGCTAGCAAAGCTCTTGCACTTAAGTTATAGACTTAATTCTTTTTCATTATATACATCATGGTATTGGTTCAGAAATTTTGTTTGAGTGCTCGCCGATACCGATACCTTAAAATAGTGAAGTATCGGCATACAATCTGATACTGGTATCGGTATCGAATCAATCCTATTTATGAGGTCATTGTGTGTGATTTTCCCCAGATTGGCCCCCCCGTAGTGTCCGACTGACCACAGAATGGTACCAAGCGTTTGCTGTTCAGCGCATGTTAAATGAAACTAAAAGCAATTACTATAAAATTTGGACTATAAGCCGCTACTTTTTTCTCATGATTTCAACCCTGCAGCTTATACAGATGCGGCTAATTTATGTATTTTTCCGGGAAGGGCCTCTAGGGGCGCTCTAGCAGGAAGCGCAAGAGTTTGACAGACTGGTGAAAGAGATGGTGGCAGTGGAACACGCTAGTTTGGTGTTTTGAACAGTCAGTTTGCATCACACGCACACCATCGTCACAGAAAACACATGAAGAAATGCATATGATGCAGCTTTTAAGTTAAAAACAATCAATGTGGAGCGAGGAAATAGAGCTGTTGCACGTGAGCTTGTCATCAGTGAATCAGTGGTGAGACATCGGAGGCGCAGAGTGAAGAACAGACTGAATGCACTGCCGTGTTACAGGTACGGTTAGGAAAAAGACATGTGTTCAAATAAAACTTTGCATGTACCATCCTTCTGTGTAAATGTCTCTGGTGCGGCTTATATATATACAAAGTTGTTTTTCTCTGTAAATATGATTGGTGCACTAAATAGTCCGAATTTTATGGTACTTATTTTTTCATGTAATAAAGAACCCACTGCACAGATACAGAATATTATAAAAGCAGCTCTTAAGGTTAAAAATGAGAGCTGTCTGTGTGCTGTCTGCATCTGCAATTATTTTTACCAATTTTACCAATAAGCAATGTTGCAGCGCTGTTAGCATGCTAGTTATTGTTAGCATTACTGAGATGGCAAAACTCTTCTCTGGCCTCTGAAATGTATAAAAAGCGCTTGTAAACTCATGCAAAGTTTAGAAAGAAATTTTTCATGTTTTTTACAGTTCATATTTTTGAGAAGTAAAAAGTAGGGTACAACACCTTTAATGCTAACTGTACTTGCACTCACCCAGACGACCACCACAGGGCTGAGGACAGCTCGGTCTGCTGCTTCTAAAGCCGTCAGTAAAGCCTTCACGTCTGATGGACAGACACTCACCTGAGTCGCATAAACATACAGATGATTAAGAGTTATTTCAAAGCAACAAATAGTGTATGGAAGTTAAATGGTTAACATACAGATATTTGAATGAAGTTCCACGCCTTGAGCAGGTTGTTGTCGTTGTTTCCCTTTAGGTCAGAAATAATGTCCAGGTCCTGTCAGGTAAGAATAAGAAGTTCATTTAATAGTAACAGTAACAAATTCAAATGTTGAAGGTAAAGCTTGTATATTACTGGATATTTATTACTTTAATAAAGTTTTAACACATTTTATAGTATGGATAAAAATCAAAAATTGCTCCAATGCTTTTTAGTCAGCATTCCACACATTATATATATATATATATATATATATATATATATATATACACATATATATATATATATATATAGTAATTACTTCAATATAACAAGAAAAATGTAAAGTATTGTCAATGACAATAAGTTAGATTCTGTTTACTCAAAATGTATTTTTCTCCCACGGAGACATAAAGGTCAGCCCTTTAAGTCAGTGCTTCCCAACCAGGGGTACAGGGACCCAAAGGGGTACGTGAGGAATTACCAGGGGGTACTTGGGATGGTTTCAGGTACTTTCATCTGAATAAAAAGTATAATTAGTTGTAAATTTAGCATCTTTTTTGAGTATCTTGGACCATAAATATAATTTAAAAAAAACAATATAATTGTAATAACTTACTATAGTCTACTAGTAAACCCATTTATTTAACTGAAACTCATGTTAAGGTGTACTCTGTGTGTGAGACAAAGATTAGGGAGTACTCCAGACAAAAAAGGTTGGGAACCACTTCTTTAAGTAACACCAACACACACCAAACTTCAAAATGTTGCACTTAAAATGTTCACTGATTGCACAGAAGGGTTTTTTGATAACTAATTCTTTGTTAAATGTTTGTTAAAGGATAAAACATTTCTTTATGTCTTCATTTCAGTGTCTTGCAGAGGAAATCAGATATACATAGAGAGAACATGCAAACTATGTGTGTACCTTTTCACTAACAGGAAATATAAAAGCATGGATACAAAAGCCATCTGTGTTGTTCAATATTAGCCATGAGGAGAACACACACAAATCCAAAATGTTAAGTGTTATTAAAAACATACGCTGGGGGTTAACTAGTCCAGAAAGATCTGCACCAACGTCCTCCGCAGAAAATCAGTTTAGCACAGAGTGGAGACTGGCTGGGATTGAAAACTTAGTTCTAAATGATCTTGATCTAAAGCAGGTTGGGCATGAAATCCTGCAGAATTGGAAATGTTTATCTAAATTTAGTCATGCGCCGCAGAGCCAAGTCGTCGTGGACACTCGGGACCACACTGACAAGACAGCTACCAGCACTGAGAAAGACTGTTCTGCTACAATATGTTTAAATACCTATATTTAAGTTTGTGGAAGTTTTTAAATGGAGGCTCCGAAAACGTCTTTTCTCCATGGAGATGTTGTTTTACCTGCAATGTTCCACAAAATTGCAAAAAAACGTATCCAATATCCACAGAGACCCAGGTGACTCTAGCAGTGGTTCAAACCTTTTTCTCTCACAGACCCCTATTTTACCTGTGGATAGATTCACGACCCAGTCCTTCTTCTGCATAGGAATATACTGTCTTAGAAGAAAAAAAAATGTAGGTTTAAACAAGAACTACTTTATAATAGCAATTACAATGCAATCCCCCAATTAAAATTCACAAAATATAGTTCAGACTTTTTTTCTAAGAACTCCTGGGGACCGACCCCCTGAGAATATTTGGGGACTCAATTTTGGGTAAGACAGATATAAGACAGATATAGTTTTATACCCCACTGTGGCAAAAGAAAGTAGTTTTCAGAGTGAACACATTTTGACACTCATCCCATCTTCATCTGACTGTGATCTGGAGGATCGCTCCCTTATATCTGTCTGAAGGGAGGAGCTAACTACACTGAAACTAACACGAACACGTTTTTTACTGAGAGGAGTTGTTGTTACTGTTGGTAAGTCTATTGCAATGTATTTCAACCAATTTTGAGTCATGGCACACTTTTTTGTTGAAAATATTCCGCGGCACACCACCAACTAAAACAAATCACACCAATCAGGAAAAAAAGTGTTCTTTACGTTGCAAATACTGTCCATGCCGTTGAGTCTGGTTCTTTAAATTTGGCAATGGTGGCTGTTTATATTTAATTTTTTGTGATGAAGTAGCTCAGAACACTCTAAAATTGTACATTATTCATTTAAATCCACGAATATGACATTTTTTAAAAAGGCACACCTGACAAAACCTAAGGTGTGAACTATCACCTGAGTCATATTTTAAATATACACTAATGTCTCTAATGGGTCATCTAACTAACATACACTGATTAGAACTATTGTTTCTGTTGCTTTGGATTAAAGGTCCCATAACATGCAAAATCGACTTTTCAGAGGTTTTAACCTTCCTACAGTGCTATTTGGGCCTCGTATGTTGTGCCCAAAGTGGTTTTTTGATTGATTCCCGCATGTTTTCGCTAGAGAACTGTCTTTTTTGTCCCCCTCGGCTGAGCAGGCAGACGGGGGCTCATCCCATGGATGACGCGGCTTCCCATGGATGACGCGGTGTTTAAGCCACGCCTCCAGGAAGCGCGCACCCGCAGAATAAAAACAGCTAACGCTAATGCTACACAGTAATTACACGATGGACACGACAGATCGAAGAGTTAGCTTGTTATTTACCAAACGGCAACGTCCGTCGTCGAGGTACTGGAGCACGTCAAACTCCAGGTCAGATCCAGGACGTAGGACTCAGCACGACGCACCGTCAGGACGGATAAAAGGTTTATTCAGTGTTTGTGTATCGCTGTTTACCGGAGCACACGACGCATGCGCACTATCTCCGCTCTAGGCTTCGGCACGAGTTGGGCGGGGGAGGCGCGCGGGTTGGGCAGGGGAGGCAGCCTGCTCTCTGTTCGGGGGGGGTCAGATCTCAGAGTGAGCCGTTTGCTTTTGCAAGGAGGGGGGCCAGTCCAAGAAATGGGTGTTTTTTGGAAACTGTTATGTTATGGATATTGCACAACGCAAAATTTTATCAACAAAGCCCTTAGAATAGACTGTGTAAAGGGCAAAATAGCAGAATATGGGACCTTTAAGTCTGAGGGTGGAGGTGATTTGACAGAGGAGTAAAGAAAAGGCTCAGGAAAGACAATCCATCTCCGAAAATGAAATGGAGGTCTAGGGTGTAATTAGAGCTTAATTTTACTACATCTGAGTGTTTGTCTTTACCGGAGGAAACACTGGACAGCTTTGTCCTGGTTAATGCTGAGAGTCTTGATAAAGTTTTCTCCTCAGTGAGACCCACCACATGTCTTTTAGATCCGATTCCAACTCCGTTTTTTAAGTCATTTTATGGATCTTTTAGAGATGAACTTTTAAACATGATGAAATGCTCTCTTCAGACAGGGGTCTTTCCCACTGCCTTTAAAGCGGCGGTGGTGAGGCCCCTGCTGAAGAAGAGCAATTTAGATTTTAATGATTTTAACAATTACAGACCGGTATCTAACTTACCATTTTTAAGCAAAATTTTAGAAAAGCTTGTTTTTACACAATTAAATTATTTTTTAAACTCGCATGATGTTTTTGAGGAATATCAGTCTGGTTTTAGGGTAAACCACAGTACCGAGACAGCCTTAACAAAGATTTTAAATGATTTTAGGTTAAATTATGATTCTAAACAGGTGACAGTGTTGGTTCTACTGGATCTAAGCGCTGCTTTTGATACAGTAGACCACACTATTCTTTTAAACAGACTGAAGCACCTGGTGGGCCTCTCTGGTACTGTGCACAAATGGTTTACTTCCTATCTCACAGACAGAACATTCATGGTAAGTTTAGATACCTGCTCCTCCAAGGTCCATAAAATCCCATGTGGTGTGCCCCAGGGTTCCATTTTAGGTCCTGTACTTTTTAACCTCTACATGCTCCCTCTTGGTGGTGTCATCAGGAGACATGGAGTCAACTTCCACAGTTATGCTGATGATACGCAGCTTTACATCTCCATGTCTCCTGAGGACACCAGGCCAATGGATGCTCTTTTTAACTGCATTCTAGACATCAAATCCTGGATGGCAGAAAACTTTCTCCAGCTTAACCAGGACAAAACTGAGGTTTTAGTCATTGGTCCTGAGGCCCAGAGAGAGAAACTTTTATCCAAACTACGAGCACACTCTTTTAATCCATCAGCACAAGTAAAAAACCTGGGCGTTATCTTTGACTCTGAGCTCACTTTTATTCCACACATCAAGAACGTCACAAAAATAGGTTTTTATCATTTAAAGAACATAGCCAGAGTCCGCCCCATTCTCTCTCGGGCCAACACGGAGACCCTGATGCATGCTTTTATCTCCAGTCATATAGACTACTGTAATGCCCTGCTCTCTGGTCTTCCCAAAAAGAGTATTGCAGGTTTGCAATTATTACAAAATTCAGCAGCACGTGTCCTGACTAAGACCAGGGGGCGGGACCACATTACACCGGTTTTAAAATCACTGCATTGGCTCCCCGTGTGTTTCAGGATCGATTTTAAGGTTCTTTTACTGGTTTATAAATGTCTTAATGGTCTTGGGCCTTCTTATCTTTCAGAACTGCTTTTACCATATGAACCCTCGCGGTCCCTGCGCTCCTCCGGCAGCCGGCTCCTAGTCATTCCCAAAGTCAGGACACACACTCACGGCGAGGCGTCTTTTCAGTACTATGGTCCTCGTCTGTGGAACGGCCTGCCGGAGAACCTCAGGGCCGCAGAGAACGTTCAGGTTTTTAAGAGCAGGCTCAAGACCCACCTTTTTAGCTTAGCTTTTGATTAATATTTATTGTTTAATTTATTTAATCTTACTTACATCATTTATTTATTCTATTTATCTATTTATTAATTGTGTTTACCTACGTTAGGTTAACTATTGTACATATATTTATTTAGTTTTACTCTCTTTCCACCCATTATTTCCCCATATTTATTTATTTATTCTTTTATTCATTTTAGACTCTCCAGTGTTTCCTCTGAGGGGCCCTCTGCACTGGGAGCGGTGGTCGGCTGTGGTTGCTGGGCTCTGGCTCATGGGCCCCTGGGGGAGGTTTGGTATGAGCCTCGTCTCCTCTGGGCTCTGAGTCTGTGTCCTGTCGCCGTGGGCGGCTCTGCTCCTGGTGCAGACGGCTCCTCCAATGGTGCTTCTTCAACTGGTTTATCTGTACTCAGCCTCCTCCTGTTTGTCAGCGTGTGTGTGTGTGTGTGTGTGTGTGTGTGTGTGTGTGTGTGTGTGTGTGTGTGTGTGTGTGTGTGTGTGTGTGTGTGTGTGTGTGTGTGAGCATGTGCACGCTTGTCTTTGTGTGTGTGACTGTCTAGATGGGTTGTTTGGTCATGTGGGTTGGGCGGGGTGTTCGGTGGAATGTGGGCATGTGGCAGTTTTTAATGCACTGTAAAGCACTTTGTGTTACGTCTTTATGTATGAAAAGCGCTTTATAAATAAAATTTGATTGATTGATTGATTGATAGAGTATGCTAATAAGAGTTATACATTAGGCACATGAACAATAGTGCTAAATATGACTCGTTTGTTTAGTGACAGTTTCGACTGCTCACTCACAGTCTTCATCAGAGCATCACTCGATGGTGCTGTGACATGTCTTGTCAGTTGATTTATAAAGGTTTTGGCGTGGATTTCCTAGGACGAAAGCGCCATCTGCAGTCTGACTTCTTAGAGGCAGTATCCCAGGTGTGTGAGAGTAAAAAAGCCCCCTCATCCCGGTTTATAGACCTCTGGGCACGTTTCCAGATTTCAGTTGCCTCCTTAATCCAGCGGCGATGTTTGCCGTCCTCTGTCCCGATGAGGTTTGCTCCTTCCCAGTCCATAATGTGGTTGTCTCTTTTACCTCTACGGTAGGAAAATCAGCCGACAAGACACGTCACAGCAAAATCATCGAGTGACACTGATGCAAGATTGCGAGTGAGCAGATGAAACTGTCAGGTAAACGAAACAAACACTGGTCTGAAATAAGAACATTAAATTATCAGAAGACCAAATGAACCTTGTTCAATTTCCTCTTGATATGGGCGGCTGAGGGATTACACAGATACCAAACTGTGGAACATTCCAAGCAGCAAACAAATAACATTTTGAGCCTCTCTCCAATAGAAAAATTTCATAGTGCACCTTTAATATTAAGCTTGAGAGTGAATCCTGCTGCTACAATATGTCTTCATCCGGTCCACCTCCCACAAACTCTCTAATCAGATAAATCTGCTGCATGCCCTAAAGACCATCTGAAGGTCCTCTCAGCCCCCTGTGCCCCTGGCTCTGCCCCTGACCCCGTGTGTCTGTGGGGGCCGGGACACCACTCTCACACACCGCAGATGATGCTCTTGAGAGGAAGGACATAAAAGGAGGATGCACTGTTTGATTAAGAGGAAAACATAGGAACACTTCATACATAATTCAGCAATATTATACTTGTCTGGTGGTCAAAACAATTAAAAGTTATTTGAAGTTTCTGTTATACTTTTTGAGATATAGATGTTTTATGGACATAAATTTAAAAAAAAAATCTAAATTTGAAATATTAATTAGTAAAAACTCAATGAAATTATTAAAAATAAGAACTCATATATGAATTATTAGGCCCAAGATCAATAACTTTTTGTCATTTCATCACAAGTTCATTAATGAAATGCACAAAAAAGACACAAATATTATATTGTACCATTCAAAGTGGGAAAGGTAGATGACAGAAAACACGGCAGAAGGAGATAATGAATGTGTGCTTCTTAAAGATCATTTTGTTCACGGTTGTGGACAAAAAACTCAAAACGTATTGTTTTAGTTTTTGTCAACTAAAAATAAATACAGAAATGGGAGCGCATGTTCTCCAATAGGTCAGAAAAAGGATTTTAAATAGTAAATGTAATTCATTTCTACCTCACTTTGAACGCAGTGTGAATCATCACTTTGGAATTCATCGCATAATGCAAATAAGATGTATGTATGGTTGCATATTTAAAGACACAACCGAGTAAAATAGTAAAGGACCAGACTAGCAATCACCGCACTTGTCACGTATAACTGCGAGATCTGACCTGAAACGGAGGTGCAAAATCATCACCGAGCAACTATTAATCAAGACAGCTCCGCCATCTGTTTCCGTGCACCGAGAGAAAGGAGATCGAAACACTAGACTCATACGGCTCGTTGTGGACACGCTACATTTCAGATCTAACCACACAAGGAAAACCTCACGACCGGGCCACCCAAGCTGTGGTCGAATTAGGGATTCAGTCTGCGCGATGGGACGCACAAATGTGGAGATTGTGGAAAGTTAAGCTGTCAGCGCGGCCCTGCCTGTGGATGAGAGGGCGGGGTCTTACCATGTGCAGTGTCCCGAAGGCTTTCTGAAGGGACCGAGCCACGGATGCAGCAACAGAGCAGCCACCAGTGAGGACGCAGGAGGACTGGGACAGGGACTCTGCAAAGGGGCAAATGAAATACAATTGTCTTAAAGGGCACATGTGTTGGATCGTTTGTATTGTTATTGTCCTTTAAACCTCCGCTTTGGCATCTGGCATTTTGTATCTATTGAAAGCACATATTACTTTCTATCAGTCAAGCGTTCCCTCATCGTGGATTTGGTGTTAGCACTCCGTCTACTGGTAGCAGAAGGAATTACCATGGGGAAATAAACAAAAGCTAGAAGGCCCGACATGCTAATATATGCATGCAGTTGTAATGAACACAATTTGAAGGAATGGATATGATTTATGAGCTTAAAACTGCATGGAAGATCTTCGCCACAAAATTTCTCTCAGAGTGGAGAGACTTAAATACGATTCGTCAAACTAGCATGAAGGAAGATAAAACCAAGGAATGTGTTTGACATGTGTTTAAAAGCTTAAAAAAGTCAATTTTGGTACATGTCCTATAAAGGAGTTTGGTTTTATTTCAAACATGCAAACATAATTCACAAGTCATGCCACAAATAACGTCACAGAGAACGCACAGATCAAAAAAATAAATAAATAATAATAAGAGGCTGTACGTGAGCTATAGAGCTTTACGTTTACATGTTCAAGAAGGAGTGGAAAGAAGTATAACTTATCAAATTTAATCCCACCCCCTTTCCTAATTATAACTTAAAGTATTCAGTTTCCTCTTATTAAAGCAGGCGTGCAAAAAAAACAACAACAAATCTTTTAGCTTAAACTTGTAATGCTAAAAGAAATACACCTCTAATCTGTAAAACACTTGACAACCGAACAAGCAACAGAAAGCAGTCGCTCGTGTGCATGTTCAACAGGACATTTATAGCGTGAAAAGGGGAGAGAGGGGGTTTTGACAGTCTGCAAATGGCCGACGGCTGGACTTGAACCCACAACGTTGCAGCATTCACACATGTGTAACGCCCCTAACCACTGCACAACCGGCAAAGCACAGTCCTCTGCATGTTCTGATCAAAAAGGCATCTGTTAGTGTCTAATTGACAATAGTCGTGCTGATACATTTTTTTCTGTTCACCCTTCACGTCTGCCAGATAACTACATTTCCATTCAATGTGTTATTTAAAATGATAAAGTAAGGTTTTCTCCATTTGGTTACTCTGCTGACCAAAACGACACGAGAGAGAGAGATACCAGACTTCCTGACGGACCAGGCTCGTTGCTGGGGTTTAAATGGAGGAGCTTGTTACAAAAATTAAAAATGGACCTGTCCAGGCTAACCTTTGTAAAAATATACGGTATGTCTTACTTCTCGACATTCTACGGTCCCAAAATGCACAGAAAGGATGTATTTGTATATGCTCCATTCCAATGAGCCAAGTGTAAAAATGACAGATGTGAGAACGCCACTTCACGTCGTTCCCAGTCCATAAAAGGACCATTGACTGTGCAGGTGCAGTCACACTGACAAATGTGCCACAGTGTTTACATTTACGTCTCTCTGATTGTGGTCTCTCTGGTCTGGACTTGTAGTATTTATACACTGCAAACGCCACAAAGGTTTTAACTATTATGTTCCTTGAATATTTTTGGTCCACAGTTTATACAAGTTGAACTCCAGACAAAATGACAAAAGAACTTGCTGGAAAGTAGAAAAGCACAAATAATACACCAATGCAGTCAATTCACCTTTTATAATGGACTCTGCAGCAGCCAGATCTCTTTTATAGGTGACCTGAAAAAGGAAATAACATAAGTTCTTCCATTGTGCAGGTACGTTTCAGAGATTAATTTCGTATAATTAAAAGGTTTTTGGAGAATAAAGGATGCCAGTGTTAGCACTGCAGTAGACAATAAAACTATCATATGACGGAAGTTGGATTGTGACCCTGTGATCTGCCAATAGAAGCAGGCAGACAGGAACAGTTAAAGTGCCTATGACAGGTGGAAGATACATATATTTCAAAGTTTGATTAAAATACTTTACAAATGTTATCCAGGTTTAGCAATTTTTTACGTTTTTATTTCACTTCCTGGTTATAAATGATGACATCACATTAGAAAACACTAGAAAAAGAAACCATCCTGTACCAAAACTTCTCTAATGTCACAGATTTTTTCTCTAATGTCACTGATTTTTTTTTCTTTGACAAAGAAAAATACATGTGAACATTGATTTTGTTGAATCAATGTTTAAACATAACCTTTGTCTCCCTAGTGACGTCATCAACCGTTTACTTCCTGTAAAATCTGTTCTTTCCACAGATTTTTCTATTTTCTCCACAAACCTGATTGGTCTAAAACTATAATTTATACTTACAACAGGTATTAATACACCAGATAAAGTCAAAATTAGAAAATGCTAAAAACCTGTCATACGCCATTTAAGTTTCTGAAAAGTGTACAAAATCAAATCAAAATGGATCATTATTGTACAAAACTGGCTCACCTTCCACAGAGTTGGCGGCCCTTCGATCAGTTTGGCGTTGGTTCCACAGTACTGCAGAGCAAGGTGGAGACACTCTGTCCCATAGTCCAAGTCATAATCTGTGCACTGAGAGGACAACTGTGAGCGACAAATATCAAATCGTTGCAATCTGAGCGAGGAGTAAAGCTGAATGAATCCATAAGCTGATTCTTTCAATGTGTGTAAAACAGGCATGTCCAAACTAAGGCCCGGGGGCCAAATGCGGCCCTCTGACCAATTTTTCTTGGCCCTTAGGCTTCCTGGTGAAGTGGCCTACACTGTCCTGAGATTTACTATTTACAGCACATTTAAGATTTTCTACAATTCCAACCTAAATAACTAACATTTTGGTGCGATACAGACCTGATATTAAGGCATTGAGACTGAATGTAGATGTGGTGGAGCTTAAAACATCAGATAAATGCAGCTTTTTTCAACGTTTCACGATTGATTTGTGGCCCTCCGCTTGGTCTATATTTCAATATGTGGCCCTCGATGGAAAAAGTTTGGACACCCCTGGTATAAAACAAACCATTTATCACGAGCACAAGACCAGGGCTATTCAACTGGCTTCCCATGGGCCAAATTCGATCAACCGAGCAATATTGTCCGGCCCATCAAGGTAAAATGGGCTACGGGCCGGACCATTTTGCTTAGCGCTAATTTGACACATCTCCGTCACTGTTCATGGTGGGCCAGAGAACATTTCAGTGTCCTTTTATTGTCCTCCTGCACTCGACTGTCCTTCTACAACAGCAAATCTCAAAGCATTGCCTTGCGCAGCTGTACTATTTACACTACAATGCCCATGAACAGGAGGGTAACGCTAATCTTCTGCAAAAACAATGATTTTATTAAGCTTTTTATTTCTTTCAGATTAGTAAACAGTTGATCCCAAGCTTTCAATTTAACTACAGTACCTATATTTTTCAGTTAACAATGAGCTCACTGTCAGAAAAGCCCAAAATCAACAAAGCTAATAAAGTTAAGATCCAAATGTTCCAAGTGTAAAAAAAATAATAACACCAAAGACTGGAATTCTAATCAGAGGCATTCCACACAGCTTAGCTCAAGGTGCTGCTGTGTTTTTTCTGGAACAACATCTAAAACCTTCACTGGAAAAAATAATAGTTGAAGATACAGAAAGAAGAAAAGAAATACAAATCTCTGATCTTAAATTTAGGCCTAGGCTAAAATGCCATTTACACAAATCAAGTAGAATGAAATTAAAACAAAAATGTAAATCCCTAGACATGTGACAAATAAATAAACCCTTAAGAGCAAACTGGGTCTAACATAAGGCCAACCTGGGACTGAACTGAGACCAAGGCACAACTGGAATGTTCCAGTTAAAGCACATCTCTCATTTCTCATTGCAGGTCGTCATTCCCCCCTGACCTTCTGATAAGCCTGGCAGATGACGTCATAGGTGAACCCCTGTGGCATCTCGCTGGCTCTGTACTTGGCCCGCTCCAGGCTGTGGTCCAGGTATCCCTCTGAGGTGGTGGCTATCACCGTGGAGACGAGGGGCCGGATCGCTCCTGCGGCCTGGAGGACACAGTGTGGTGAAGAGCTACGTCAGGTGAGGTACAGAATGTTCGAGATGTATTAAAGGTGCACTGTGTAACTTTTCTGCCAACTGTTTCTGTGGAGATGTTATTAGTTTGCCTGGAAAGTTCCACAGTATGACATTAAAATTGCACGTATTCATTCCAGGTGTTTTATAGCCAAAAACCCCATTGCGTTCCTAATGTGAGGCATTATGTAATCCGGCTGTACAGGACGCCTCTCCACAGATCTGACCTGTAACACCTCCTGGACTCTGTAGGCATGTTTTCACTGGTTCTAATTTAAGGTGGGCAGAGAAAGGTCTAGCTTCCAAAGGGGACTGGGAGCCTAAAGCTTTAACGCAAGATAAGTGGACAAGAGAGACAAAAACTCCGGTGAAAACAAGACGGGACAAAACAGATAGAAAGATAGAAAGAAAGAGGATATGGTGAACATTGTAAACTAGATGCTGTTGCAATAGCTGAAGCTATTGCGAGTGACTGCGCAATTGAATTCATGTGATGTTGGCATGGGCCGGGATTTGAACCCACAACCTCCTTATTGGGAGGCAGAAGCTCTAGCCGCTCTGCCACCGTGCACCTGCCAAAACAGTTCAAACAGCAACATTTCCTGTAGAGGACCAACAGAAAGGCTCCCACTGTAAAAGATAGGGAAAAATTGCTCGGCAAATTATGAAAAAACTACAAAAGGTACATGTACCAAAAGTAATAGCAGACATTAGAAGGCTAGGAACTATTGAAAAATGCAAAAAAAATTAAAAGAATTTAAAAACTGTGGCCTGTGAAACGTGCCGAAAAACCGGAAAATACAAGAACAAATAGTGACTGCCTATGCATAGGCAGTCACTCAAATATAAGCCATAGTCTTAAACAAGCATTGACACCCTTCAAATGCAGTGGTAATTGTCTTAATTGTTGGCCAACCAAATTAATTTATCTACGCGTATATCTTGAAAATAAAGTCAAACACGATGTTGGGGTGGTGCGGGATTCAAACCCACGATCTCCTTGTTGAGAGACAGAAGCTCTAGCCGCTCTACCACCGTGCACCCCGTCGTGGTTTCGAATTCTGAACCACCCTAACATCACACGATCTCTCTGGGTGGAGTCTGCATGTCCTCCCCGTGTTACCGTGGGTTCTCTCCGGGTTCTCCGGCTTCCTCCCACCGTCCAAAGACATGACTGTGTAGGTTAATTGAGAACTCTAAATTGTCCGTAGTGTATGAATGTGAGAGTGAATGGTTGTCTGTCCTTGTCTGTCTCTCTGTGTCAGCCCTGCGACGAGTTGGCCACTGTCCAGGGTGTACCCCGCCTAAGGCCCAAAGTCACTGGGATAGGCTCCAGTCACCCGCGACCCCTAACGGGAATAAGCGGTAGAAAATGAATGAATGAATAAAGTCAAACACAAGGACATAAGGCTACTTCATCATTTCGCGGTGTATCTTATTTTTGTTGTCGGTGGTCGCAGATGCAATATGTTGTTATTTGCAGGGACGTGACTGAAACGGGTTGAGAATTACTGACATAAAGAGACATAAAATGCAATGTTTACTCGGAATATTCACCAGGAGCTGCAGCGTCGGTGTCTGAACGGCTTCTAATAAAGCGGCCCCTGCACGTCCGCTGCGTCCGCGTCTAAATGGGGTTTAGGCACAAAGCAGCGTTATAATTAAAAAGAAAAAGCTCACGATAAACCAGAAGTAGTTTTGTGTTCACTTTAGCCTGGTCTCACAGCGCATCCAGGTTGCATTAATACTTCATAGAATTTTTTGCTAAAAGGTTAAAACATAAAAATTGGCCGAACTAAAAAGGCCCTCGCTCAGAGCCACCGGTACAAACATCTTTCGGTCACACCAATAATGAATAATAACTTTTGTCTGTGTTGAAAGCATTCCATTAGAAAGCGTGCGAAGGAAGCAGAAAACAAGTGTATTGTGAGTCACCAATAATCAACACAACAGGTCCATGAACTATTTGTACTTCCCTCACCGGTAAATTACAATAATAGGAAATTCTGAGCAAACATGTTGTGTCCACTCTTGCATGACTGGAGACTGGATTCCTGAGCGAGGAGCAGGACTGGCGCTGAGGGAAAGCAGACATGTGTTTTACGTGTTACACATGCTGCTAATATCAAAATTATTCTGTTTCCTGTCAGCGAGACAAGCCTTCTGTCATGAGCCGGGTCCTGCTACTTTAACACAGACCAGGTTCATCACACACGCTAGCTGACACAATGATCATGTACATCCACGCTGGGCTCAACCATTGTGGAAAGAATTATTGTGATTGAAGATTACTTTGCAGTTGAATCAAAATTACAAAAACATAACGTTTTCTTAATAAATGAAATCTGAATTGTATCTGATTATAGGCTGATCTAGGAAATTCACAAAAGGTTGTTTAGTAATTCTAGGTGTTTCTGCTTTTATTTGACTTCTCAGAATCAGAATTAGAAAAAGGTTTATCGCCAGTGTCAGTGAACAAAATTCACAAACTAGGACCTTGCTTTTGACGTAAGGTGCAACATATAACAGTGAATAAAATAGTAGATAATAAATATATAAAAGAAGGCATGCATAAAATTAAGAAAAAAATAAAATAGACTAAGAGTATATACAGTAAATGTACAGTTGGATAGACAGTAGTGCAAATTGACAGTGCAAATAGAAAGCTCTTATGTAATATATTGTTAAAGTGGCAGGTGTTCTAAGGTGTTCATGAGTCCAACGGCAGAGGGAAAGAAACTGTTCTTGTGGTGGGAGGTTCTGGTCCGGATGGACTGTAGCCTCCCGCCTGAGGGGAGTGGCTCAAATAGTCCATGTCCAGGTGAGAAGGGTCAGCTGTGATCCGACCTGCTCCGAGTCCTGGAGACGTACTGGTCCTGGAGACGTACAGGTCCTGGAGAAGCACAGGTCCTGGAGACGTACAGGTCCTGGAGACGCACAGGTCCTGGAGACGCACAGGTCCTGGAGACGTACAGGTCCTAGAGACGTACAGGTCCTGGAGACGCACAGGTCCTGGAGACGCACAGGTCCTGGAGACGTAAAGGTCCTGGAGACGTACAGGTCCTGGAGACGTCCACTTCAGATTGCTTAAAGGTCCCATAACATGCAAAATTGACTTTTCAGAGGTTTTAACCTTCCTACAGTGCTATTTGGGCCTCGTATGTTGTGCCCAAAGTGTTTTTTTGATTGATTCCCTCATGCTTTCACTAGAGAACTGTCTTTTCCGTCCCCCTCGGCTGAGCAGCAGACGGGGGCTCCTCACTAAGATGACGCGGCTTCATTAGGATGACGCGGCACTCAAGCCACGCCTCCGGGAAGTACGCAGCCGCAAGAATAAAAACAGCTAATGCTAATGCTACACAGTAATTACACGATGGATACGACAGATCGAAGAGTTAGCTTGCGAGTTGGGCGGGGGAGGCACGCGAGTTGGGCGGGGGAGGCAGCCTGCTCTCTGTTCGGGGGGGTCAGATCTCAGAGTGAGCCGTTTGCTTTTGCAAGGAGGGGGCCAGTCCAAGAAATGGGTGTTTTTTGGAAACTGTTATGTTATGGATATTGTACAACGCAAACATTTATCAACAAAGCCCTTAGAATAGACTGTGGGGAAAATAGCACAATATGGGACCTTTAAATGGGCCAGTACGGTTCACTCGTGACAGTGGAAACACTTCCGGACCGTACTGATCCACTCAGTGAACCAGTGGAAACGAGCCTCGTGACCTCCTCACCTCAATGGGCTGTTCTGCAGCTGCCATGAGAGCACGAGGAGGCACAGAGTGGAAAAAGCATTCATCTTTATTTATAGTATAAGGAATTTATTTATTATAAACACTGATAGAACAATTGTAATTAAATTGTTTTTAATTAAAAGTTTTGTGTTTTTTTGTTTTTTCTCTGTGTAGCATTTTGGAAACTTTTAAAATGTGCTGTACAAATTATGTGGCTTTGACTGGATTGGATTTAAGTGAGTGTGCCCAAATGATTTACAGTGTTCTCTAGAGTTAGGTAACGGACTCTACCAGAAATGTTACTTAGTGCACCTTTAAAATATATATTAGGAAATACTGTATCAATTATCATCCACAACAGCAGTAAAAGAAAAAAAACAAAGATATTGGATATTGGTATCATCTGAAAAAAATCCAAATTGGACAATGCCTAAAGGCGATATTATTGCCATAACTGGAATGTTCCATATCATATGTTGTTATAATATATTTTTCAAACACCCGCAATACAAGCAGGAGGCGGACCCCCAACCACATAAGTCACCCAGTGCACCTTTAAACTCCTGGACAACGCTAAAAACGAAATGGCATGAATCATCTGAATGGTATTCTGCACAGAGCCGTCAGAGCAGCATGATCCTGGACCAAATGTTTTCCATCTCTCACTGGAGAAATAAACGCTACTGCTGCCTGTCAGTCTGAAGAACCGCTTAAGACGATCACAGGTCCACGTTTGCTGATTTTACTCTCAGCACAACCAAAAAACCTGACTTATATTTTAACATTTGGTCGGTTTATTTATACCACATGATAATCAAATAGGTTGTCATGTGGTCATTTGACTGACTTGTCATCCCTGACCGTTTCAGTTTAGTTTAGAAGGGTTGGTGTATTTATGCTCCGAGACTATTTTCACACCAAGAATCACCATAAAAAGATTCAACTTTCCATGAACAACCAGGCTTTTACACATGTAGTAGGTATATTACACTGTAGAATTCATATTTGATTAACCACATGCCTATTAACATTGTCGATATATACTTTGATTTCGATTTTATCACAATTCGTGTTAACTTTTTGTTTTTCTATTACCTATAACGGAGCTGCACGATTTAGGAAAAATATCTAATTGTGATTCTGACACACTTGCACTTGGATTTGTGTTTTACGTGAAGGATTCTGTTCAAATTCACATTTGAAACACAATTTTGTCGCTTTTAGTTGCGATTTTGTCACGTTCAGTTGTGTTTGTCATATTTAAACGTATCTTTGCCACTTTTAGTCACATCTTTGAATCAGAATCAGAATCAGAATTACTTTTATTTATCCCCAAGGGGAAATTCTTTTTGTTACATGTGCAACCGACCAGTAGAGACAGTAAAGTATTATAAACAAAATAAGATATATATACAAATAAAATAAGATATATATATAAAAAAAAATCACGTTTTGTTGTTTTAAATCTCGTTTTGGTCACGTTTGTGGTTTGTAGGCTCGTTTTTATCGCTTTTGAACGCGTTTTTATTGCTTTTTGTCGCGCTTTTGTCGCTTGTTTCAGAACATGTTTGTACGAATCCAAACTACAGTGTTAGCAGTTTTTATTCAAATCAAAGCAAGACATTTTGTTGTTTGTGGAACAAATGATTGCACTTCAAAAATTGCAGCCTTTGCGATTTGTAATTGCATCCATTAAAATTACAATTTTGTGTGGATTTGGTTTAATCATGCAGCTCTGGCCTTTAAGAGGTAAATAAAATCATCTGCTCAGAGGCTAAACATCAGGAGAAAAAGTGGTTTGAACAGACAGCTGCATTAAAGAGACAAACAGTGAATCACGATACGATGATTTCACAAAAATAGCAGATTGTCACCGGTCAGACCAGCTCCGCCCGAGTTTACATGCAAGTTATGTGTAAATCGATTCAAACAGACAAACTCCTAGTCAACAGGGGGCGAGGTTGAGCGGGTTCACTGTGGATGCGGGTTCTGAGCAAGGACTGGTGGGAGAGAGTAGTTTTGAAGGAGTTCACAGGTTCAGAATGGGTGGAGAAATTCCGTAGGACATGATGGAGGACATTGTCAGCCCTGAACCTGTGACTGTGTGTGCTCCAGTCCCACGAAACATGTGAGTAGCCATTGTCATTGTCAATACAGTTTGGGGTCCACAAGTCCACTGTTCAAAATGTTCATGCATGTGTTCTGCACTGGCATATTGTCCTCGGTAATACTCAGGCGAGCATGCGTAGCTACACTTGTCCAGCTGCAGTCCGATGGATCGTTTACATGTGAATATGGACTAGCAGAGGTTTGGACCATTTGGGAGAATTGATCCTTGGCACTTTGGACAATCAATTCACATTGGACATTGCAACTCTTCCCTGGCATTCATGTAAACACAGTGACTGAAACAGACTTTGGGATCACACCATAGACCGTACATATCACTGGACTGCCGTAGCCCGCTGCCGCCGCGTTCCAAATAGGAAGTATCCATGGAGGCTGTTTCGGCTCCATCAAGCCGAGCTGCCATTCACTTTCTATTGGGACATTGGTGCCGTTTGCTCTTTAAGTGTTTCGGTCAAACTGTCCGTTTTGACACACTCTACATGATCCTGGTGTTTTTTTCTCATTAGGATGTTCATAAATCAAGTTATTAGCAATAATAACTGACCAATCAGGTGCTTCCTTTTCCTGGGGCTGGTTTCGCTCATGTTAACAACAGGTTTGATTGACAGCTAGCGCCGCACGTTGCCGCCATCACCTCCCGCCGAGGGGCGGAGACCGTTAACAACCTCGCTCCTGATTGGTCTATGTGGTTGCCACGATACGTACTTGGATCTCCAAATATGGAGTCTGGCTCCACTTTAGTCGCTATAACTGCTAGCCGCGATTGGCTTCATTTGGCTGGAGCCAAACGCTATGGGTGACGTCACATTCCCACAGTCCATCGATATGTACGGTCTATGGATCACACCCAGCTGACCTAATTACATTTTGGTCCTTAAAAGGAAAAATATTATGCATTTTCATATTGTTATTAGCCTTTAAACATGCTATTGAGAACCTTAAATTTGCCATCTCATGTTTAGGTTTATTATGCACTAAATGACAGGTTTTATCAGCCTGTGTGAAAAGACAGAGTACATCCAGCCACTAGATGGCACCTTAGCACTCACACGATTTAGTGACGTTAGCTGTCAACCAACATTATGGTGTGGTTGAGCAGCAGCACTCATCGTGTTTAGAGGCAGAAATGCTCAGAATGAATCCGGCGATGATTTAAGGACTAAAAACAGCAGAAGATTCTCAGATAACTGACGTATTAAATCTGAAAATACGTCCCAGAACCAGGAAGTTCAGCAGGAAGTGTTTTTGACGCTCAGAGGGGGGAGGATTTTCTAGTGAACATTCCTCAAAACAGCATGAATGCAGCTGAATGCAACTCCAGGGTATGTTTTTGATGACGGAACATTATTAGAACATGGTTAAAAGCTCAAAAACGTCACTGTAGCAGAATATGTGCCCTTTAAATAAGATGCAACTACTTTCAGTTTTCATTTTACCATAAGAAGTTAATTTGAGGAAAACAAAAGCTCCACGGACAGAAAATAATAATAATAACTCTGCCACTTGAGGGGCTTTTATTGAATGTAAATGTGCAGTCTCTTACCCCTTGTTCCTTAGCAGCCATTGCTATCTTGTACAGAAAGTCCTCCTCCACAAACGGCCGCACTGCGTCGTGTATGATGACCACTTTTGGCCGGCGTTCCCCTGCCCCTGCCTGCTCCTCCAGGTCGCCCAGAGCCTGCACCCCTCTGCGGATGGAGCGGTGCCGCGTGGAGCCGCCTGGTACCACCCGGACCTTAGAGTGTCTGTACCTCTGCACTATGTCTGTCATCAGAGAGAGGCTTTCTGTGGCTACGACCACCACAACGCACTGGATCCAGGACACTCTGAAGGACCAGAGAGAAACGCTCAATGTTTACTCACTTCATGGGTCTATATAACCTTTAAACAGATGGGAACGCTAACAGTCTAACAGCTTTTTGTTGTAATATTGTGGAAATGGTTTTGACATTATATTGATGAAAAGTTTAAGGAACTTCTACACTTTTCACGACAACACATGTTAAAGTGTAATTCTAAAGTGGTTAGAGCTCTTGCCTCCCAATAATCACGGTAATATATATATCTATACTACTATCTATACTACTATATTGACAATTAATAATAGCTAGAACAATATATTTTGGGCTCAATATTTGTTGTGTGTATTTTTTCTTTACACCAAAAGGGAACTTTGTTATTTTTTGATAATATGTACATTTCAGCAGTAGACGGTTGAATAATTAACATAATACAACTCATGAATGATACTAGTTAGTTAAGTACTTAATCTTCGGGCAGCTCATGAGTTTTACGACATGCTCCATTTGGAATAGGGTTTACTTTAATTCTCGGGTTATTGTGTCAGTGGCACAATATTATTGTTCATTCTGGAAGTATATATTGCACATCAAAATGTGTTATTTTGACATGCAAAGTACTGGGGCTTTAAAAGTGTCACCTGAAGGGCAGTTATAATAATAATAATGAATACAATATTTGGATTGCACTAAGCCTTTAAAAACACTGAGAGTAAAATTGTAAACTTCAACATGTTTTTGCTAGTGAACTCTTCAAGTTAATACTTAAATATATAGCATTTAGTGTAGATGATAAAGAACTCCTCCCAGAAGATCTACATTTTGAAATGAGGCCAAATATTTTTTTAATTTAAATGAAATACTCATCTTTTTAATGTTGCTTATGACTAAATTATAGCAGGAGTATTACATATGAAGTCATACTCTCATTACCTTAAGTGTTTGGTAACTGTTCATTCTTTGAATTCATTGTAAATGTGTAACTTATGTGATTTTTGTTGTATTTTAAAGCACTTTGACTTCTCTGAGTGTATGAAAGGTGCTCTACAAATGAAACTCTAAACCAAGCTCTAAACTTGACTAAACCACATCTTCTTGTGCATTTGACAGGGTTAATGATTATAATTCTGACACCAGTGCAGAAGAGAACCTGCACCCTGTGATGAATGAAAGGACGTGCATCCTCACTGATCATTACACTCTAGAACACGTCCACACGGTGCACTCACCTCTCAAACGCCTGCACCGTGTAGCTGATGAGCGGCCTGCCCAGAAACGTGCAGAACTGCTTCGGTGTCTGCAGCCCGGTTCTCTCCCCGGTGCCGCCGGCCGGAAGCACCACAGACACCGGGAAGTCCACGCTCACATTCCCGGGATTCAGGTCGTCCTTCCCCGGCTCGTGAGATAGGAAAGTCCCGGGATCCGCGGGCCGCTCAGAACCCACGCGCTCTGTGACGCTTTGGTCCATGTTTATGTTATTTCATAGTGGGATCATTATTAAAACTACCGCTAAAGCTGGGCATCCCAGGCTCGTGGGCGGGGGACAACAAGCCTCAACAGCGCGTGGAGCGGCGCCGTCAAGAGAACTACAAACTGTCCTACTGACTTCCGGCTTTTCCTTTCAAAATAAAGCTGTAATTTCCCGGTTAAACTATAATATATGAATGTATATTATAAACTGAAGACAAGATCAACGTTACAGCGTAAGTAATACGCTGTATAATACATGAATATAATATAATATTCTGCATTTTGTTTATTGTAAACGCCTACATTGATCTAAAACGGTACCAGTGACTTCCTGTCACTAAAGAAATGCAAAATTGATAAACTAAGCAGTGGATTTTATTAATTTACTTTGTGTTATTTTTGAGAAATGACTATACAACATTCCTGAACTTATCAAGCCCCAGATAAAGGACAATATAGAATATATATATATATATATATATATATATATATATATATATATATACAGTCTGCCCCAGGGCAGGTAGGAGCTCACATCCCCAGGTCTGGAGGGAATGAATAATGCAACATTAAGCGTCTTTGAAAGGATCAATCTCAAAACACCTCTATCCGTCCACCGTACACTAAAGATGGGGGAACACCGATGTAACATACAGCTCATAAAGGTTCATTGTGCATAATATGTCTCTTTCGAGCAGTTTTAAAACTTTTACACTGTATAATTCAAATCTTTAATACACAATACATGTTATAGAAATATAGTAGAAAAAGCAACTCCATGGCTTGTAATAGATCCCTTAAAGTTAAAGCCTGCCCAAATGTCATTTCAGTAAATAAAAAAGTAGTTTGATAGAAAGCATTTATTATTTCAAACATTTTTACAATCTGTTATTCTTCAAGTTTTTACAAATTTAGTACAAAAAAATTATAAAAATATATTACATCATAATATCTGTATTTGTTTTTAGTAATACACGTTTTTATACAAATATTTACATGTTAAATTTAATAGTGTGTTAACTATAGATTGTCTGAAGGTCCAGAGGCATAAAAACATAGGCCTACAGAAAACATGAAAATCTTTGACTTTGAGATGACCTTTTCTGTTAAATGTTGTGTATGTTGTTGTTGTTGTGTTAAATTGTGAGTATCAGTATCAGCTTTACTGTGACGGGCAAATTCACTCTGGCCTCTGAAAGCTGTGAAAAGTGTCTAAACTCTTCAAAGTAAATAATTAGGATGCTCAGAATGCATTCAGGAAGTGAGCAATACATGTGGACCGCTGCAAAGAGTTTAAAATTAAGCAGTTTTGTTTTTCATGTTTCTTAAGAAGGTACAGTGCCTTTAATACATGGAGAGATGAGTTCAGTAAATACATGAGGTCAATAGTTTGGGTTCACGTGACATTCTAGAATACCTATAGTTTAAACTGAGCTGGAGAGAAGGTCCTAATTCTATGGTAGAATTGTCTGTTTAATTGTTAGATTGCAGACATGTTGACCTGGTTTATGGTTCACATCTCAGTAAATACGGGGCCTATTCACATGAAACACAAACTGATACAGAGTTCAATGTCTTTTCTGTCAGTGTAGATAAACAAAAGTGAAATATGTTTTTCACATTAGCTTCAGAAAATAGTTCCAATTCCAGTGAGGCGTGATTGTCGTCAGCTTAAGGAGCTTAAAGTACCTATGACAGGTTGAGGCATTCATTTTACTAAAACACAGTTAAGATCATTATATTTAGGATTCTGCACAACTATTTTTATCCCAGTTTAACCATTTTTAGGTTACTTCCTGGTTGTAAATCATGACATCACATTAGGAAATTCTGTAACGGTTACCTAGCAACCATGTACACTGGCTCAAAACTCCTCTAATGTTTCAGAAATTATTAGACAAATAAAAATATATGGTAACACCTTTATTTGTTGAAATAATGTTTAAAGGGTCAGAAAAATATGTTTGTTGGTTGTAAATTGTCAATAGTGTGTCTCCCAAGAGTGATGTCTTCATGTTTTGGAACTCCTTTCTGTAAATTTCAACATATTTTTCAACTTTTCTTCCCAAAGTGTCTCTTGATTGGTGTAAAATCATATATATTTACAGGTTTTATTCCTCTAAATAAAGTTTAAACTTGAAAATCATAAAAACCAGTCATGCGCACTTTAAGCCATAAGATTAGTAATATCACAAGTTTGTCAAACGAATCCCAAACAAATTAGACATTTAGCGGATTTCCATTTTCTATTTTGGATATTTCTTTAAAAACATAATCTGTCTACCAACTAAGATTATGTTAAATGTTAAATTCTACAACGTTGTGAGCACAAATGATGTAATCTACCAAAGCTCTCTCTTTCTCCGTTCCCAGCTCTCATGAAGGAATCACCCGCCTAAAGTCAGACCGATACTAACTGCACCCATGAAATTATCTGCAAATTACTATTATATATATTATTATAATTATTGATACTCAGTGCACCCATGAAATTATCTGCACCGTATGAACCAAAGTGAAATGTAGTGATGGCACCATTTTGCCGCAGTCACATGGTAACCAACCTTACCCATGTAGAGCCTATAGAGTTCAGAGTCTTTCAGGGAGTCCGTTCTCATGGCTCGTGCCAGTTGTCCATGTAGTTTTTCTTGGCCAGTCTCCTCTTGCTCTTGGCCTGATGTTTGTGCAGGAGGTGTGGCGATGACATCACTTCCTCCTCCTCAAACTTGCCCTCTGATTGGTTGTTCTGGCGGGAATACCTCTTGCACTTGCAGGAGGTGACCACAGTGATCTTGTAGGTGCGGCTGCTCCCGTCCTGGCACTGCAGCTGGATGCGTTGGGTGCGCGTTTTGTCGTTAACACACCTCCAGTCCTGCCCGCCGCCGCCGCCGCCCTTCTTGCCCCACAGCCGGCTCCCGTGGGCCCCTCCGATCCAGTTGGGCAGGAGCTGAGCGGGGAGGCACTCGCCCGCACACACCAGCTCCTTGATGGGCTTGATGCTGGTGCAGTGGCCGTCCGAGATGTACTTGGTGGACCTCAGTTCTCTGCAGCCGATCTGGACTTTGTCTGAGGGGAAATAGAGACGAGAAATAGTGACGAGCTGGTGGTTCAGTTATCAGGTTTTTACAATAGGTTTCTTCACATTTCAGGCTCTCCTGTTATGACATGACAAGGTTATTCACTAAAATGTAGTGAACATGAAAGATTTTACTAAACATTTTGCCTTTTTGTCCCCAGTTTGACAGTTTTCGTAAAGTTTCTAATTGTACTTCCTGGTTGAACGTGAGCAGAAATATAGAGGTAATTCCACGACTGTTACCTAGCAACCTCTTTTAAAACCAAATTCCATATAAATTGCACAATAGTTATGATTAGACAATAATACATGGTAACACCTTTATTTTGTTGAATGACCATTTAAACTGTCAAAAAAATGTGTCTGTAAATTGTGTCTGTATTTACAATGGTAC
This sequence comes from Rhinogobius similis, assembly GCA_019453435.1. Taxonomy (NCBI): domain Eukaryota; kingdom Metazoa; phylum Chordata; class Actinopteri; order Gobiiformes; family Gobiidae; genus Rhinogobius; species Rhinogobius similis. Next base: position 4,980,397 of record CM033626.1, read on the forward strand.
GTCGCTTTTTGATGACATCACAGAGGGATTCCATTTTAGAACTCAGCTCTACTTCCTGTCATTTGAAACCTTTGTTTTTCAACATTTCTTCACAAACACCTACTTCATAAATGTAAAACTAAGATAAACATTTACCACAGGTGCTATCCAACCAAATTGAGTCATAATTAGAATATCATGAGAACCTGTCATGTAGACCAGTGGTTCTTAAACTAGGGCTCGGGACCCCAATGGGGGTCGCGAAATGATTTCTGGGGTTCTCAGATGATGGGGAAAAATTGATACAATAGTCTTAAACAAGGCTTGACACCCTTCAAAAGCAGTGGTGACTGTAGATTCCTATCTGTTGGCCTATTACAGTCATTTTTCTAGGTTTATATTCTCAAAACATTAGATATAAGGCTAATTTATCACTTTGCGTGTTGCCTTTTTTTTTGTCTTTGGGGGTCGCGACTGAAAAAGTTTGAGAACCGCTGATGTAGACTAAGGATTTTTTGGCCCAGAAAAAGACCAGGGAATGACATGGAGCAAACATTTGGTTTTTTATTAGATCCTATGATATGGAGCTTTAAGGTGTGCACTAATGTTTCAGAAACACACCTTATTTGTCTACTTACTTTCAAAGTCAAAATACACTTTTTTAAAAGGGTAACTGTTTTTTCCATGCCATTCCATATTTTACAGATTAATAATTCTAGCATAGTTGCAACAGCAGTCACAAACGTCTCAATAAAGTAACATAATTTCATCTGCAAACAGTTGGAGAATGTTTGGAAATGCACTAGACTCACGCATGTCTTCTCTTTAACGCTCTTGAGCATATTTTAAATCACAATCTGAACAGAATTCTACTATTAAAAGATAAATTGCAAGTCTTACCTCAAGCAATTTTATATTTTTTTTCCAAATAGAACAGCCCTTACAGGTTTTATTTTAAGAATTAAGTAGCTTCAGCATTCAGAGCTCCCCCTGCACATCTGCCAAAAGACGCAAAGGCTTTTTATTTCCTTTTTTCCCCTTCCTTTCAGTTGAAATAAGGAAGTACAATCACATCCAAAAATATTTCATAAAAAAAGAGAGCCAAGGTATCTCAGAAGAGTTGTCTTCGGTCAGGAAATAGCAGAGACAGCAGGGGGCGACAGCGGGGGCTTCAAACGCTCTGAAAATACATTTGGAACCACCACACGGACTTACTAAGACATTTAATACGGCAAAACTGTTTCTTAGTCCTACTTTAAAGTACATATTATGTTCTTTATTATTTCTGTTTTGGCATCTCCTATTTTAGAACTTAAAGTAATACTTAACCACACTCGACTGTCTACCAGGTGTTCCCTCATGATCTGTGTTAGCACTCAGCAGATGGAATTACTGCGGTGAAACAAACAAAAGCTAGCTTGCCCTTGACATGTTAACGTAAGAACACAATTGTAATGAACACGATTTGGGGCAGAAATGTCAATCACAGCCATCTGAACCCGAGGAGATGAGACCGGTGACCAAACTGATATCAATCTGTTCAAAATACAGACTTTCCGGGCAAACAGATCACATCCTTTGACGTCACAGTAAAAGTGTTTCTGCAGCAGATTTGAATTTCCTTTGTGATCAATAAAGTATCTCCCGTGCTATCTATCTATCACATCTGATTTGGAACCAAGTGTTTTTGAGAGGCTCAGAGGAAGAGGACTTATTGAAAAAGCGTGAATGAAGCTAAATGTAACTCCAGATATGTTTTTGATGAGGAAACGATGTTGTAGCAAGATTAAAAGCAAAAAGAAAATGTCAGTTTTGCATATTATTTGTCCTTTAATGGAACCTCTGCAGCAGAAAGAAAGAAATTGTTTTTCTCATCCGAGGCTGTGCACATACTTCCCCATTCCCCGGTAGATGGCTGTTGTTTATAGGGGCCTCTGTAGATTTGTGCAGACAGTGAAAGTGAGGGACAGTTCTACGGGCTGTGGATGTTCAGAGCATTACCTCATCACTATTGTCCTCCTCCTCACCTCCTCCTCTCCACTGAAACCCAAACTCACCCTGCCGTACCCTCTCCAACTCATCTACTCATCTGGGACAAAGACGTGGTGGAATTTACCAGTGCTCAAGTCAAGAATAAAGACATTTTGTTGTTTAAAGGACACATAGTCTGCTAACTTTGACTTTTTTGAGCTTTAAACCAAGTTCTAACAATGTTCCGTCATCAAAAACACACTTGAAGTAGCATTCAGTTGCATTCACACCGTCCCTCCGAGCGTCAAACACACGTCCTGCTGAACTTCTGTGATTTTTAGACATATTTTCAGACTTTTCAGACTGGTTTATTTTATTTATTTCAGGGACAGTGCATATTTAATCCACATTTATATGTAAATATGCCAGAATTATCCAAAAGGCTATTATTCATCTGTAGTCCCTGGATAGATGTTAAAATGTCACCCTATACATAGTAAAAGTACAGTTGTTATAGTTAAAATGCATCACTCTAAAATCATATAATAGACAGACACTGTTAGCAGACAAACCTTGAACACTCACACGTAACAAAACACAGCAACAAGGCAAACAAGTAACAACAATCAACCAGAAACAATCAAAAGGCAAGAGTCCAGCAGGGGGCAGCAAGAGGGGAATGAGTTAATGCTGACAGGTCTGATTGTCAATGAGCCATTTTTTAAATTGAAATTTAAAAGAAGCGTATGTGTTGATGTTTCTGATGGTGATGGGGGTGTTATTCCAATGTTGAGCAGCTCGGACAGAAAAGGTGGTTTGACCAAACAGACTTTTCCTGAGGGGGATGATACAGTCCCCTCTCGCTGCACCTCTGGTTCTGTTGTGTTCTGTAGACCGGATGTTAATGAACTGTCTGAGTGGAGGAGATGACAAGCCGTGAATGATTTTATATATGAGACATAGATGAGCGCATTGGACCATGTTTTCCCAGGTGAGTAGATTGTGTTTTTGAAGTATTGATGTGATATGAAATTGGGTTTACAGTCAAGAATTTTTATTGTGCGTTTGTACAGAGAGTGGATGGGTTTTAGGGCTGTGGTGTCAGTGTGAGACCAAACAGTTAAACAGTATGTGATATGAGAGAGAATCATGGAATGCATAAACATTTTTGCTGCTCTTATGGACATTTGGTGTCTGATGTGTTTAAAGTTGCTGAGGTTGAATTTTATGTAGTTACAGATTTTTTTTATGTGGGACTTGAAAGTGAGTTTGGAATTGAGGACCACACCAAGATATTTATATTCTGTCACCACCTGAAGCCGTTCACACAAAGCCGTCAGGATCAACGATGGAGCTGCTCTGGGACTTGGGACTTGGTGAAGAAGTTCTTAAATCATCGCCAGACTCGTTCTGAACATTTCGGCCTCTAAATACGATAACTGCAGCAGCAAATCCGAAAAATGACGTCTTTTCAGTGCTAACTTCACTAGATTGTGGCGCCATCTGCTGGCTGGATGCACTCAGTAAGTGTCATTTCATAGTGACTGATAACGCAGATCATAGAATGAAGAAGAAACTTTTTTGTTTGCTTTAAAACATGAGATGGCAAATTTAAGGCACTCAAGAGCATGTTTAAAGGCTAACAGCAATATGAAAAACACAGAATATTTTTCCTTTAAGTATTGCATTTTCCCAAATAGCACCTCCAAATTGTGAATTAACCAGACATGAAGGAGTTGCTCATTGATAAACCTTCTAATCACACAATTTAAGACTAAACTAAATCTACTTAAAGCTGAATTACCTGATTTTCAAACAGCGAAATGGGGACATATGTATTTAAATCTGTCGAACTAGTTCCTAACGCTAACAAACCATTTGGCACATTGCCAAAATTCACGTTAGGGATGTAATAATGTCCAAATCCTTAAGCATCTCATGGTACAATACTTGTTTGGGTGTAAATGTGTAAAATTTGTGTTTTCCATCAAAAAGTATCTTGTAAAAGCAGTACTTTCTGACAAAAATAATACCTCTGTGTGCTGCCTGCATATAATAATAACGTATTTTGCAGTAAGAGCTAAAAGCAGCGCTCTGATTGGCTGCGCTTGGGTGGTCCTCCCTGTTTCACTTTGTTCTCTGAAAAGAAGCTGTTGTAAAGCTTTGCACAGGACTGAAAATAAATGTATGTAAATGACCATGTGCCGAAGGGTTTGTGAGAACTAGGGGCGTGTTTGATAGATTGAAAAACCTACTTCCGGTTCTGCAGTGTGAAAGCTAAGTACCCAGCTTTAAAGAGTAGCGCTACCACAAATTCTTCTGAATTCTGACATAAGGAGGTAAAAAAGGGAATTAAAATTGACGAAATGCAATAAGTTATGCTAATTAGGATTAGATAAGGTCAGAATCTGTGTCACAATACTAACATTTCAAACTTGATTTGAAAACTAAAGGGAAAAAAGCTTGATACTCAGTGCAGGTTTTGATCGCACACAAAAAAGAAAATTCCACCCTTTAACGATGTACATAAGATGCACTAATTTTACAGTTTTGTACAACTCCAGGCTTCTTTACCATCTACACATTCACAGTGGTCATTTGCAACACAAAATAATAATAGATACTTTCTGGTCGTACTTCTGAAAAGGTTTAAAAGTATCGATACTTGGTCATATCAATATCTCAGTTGCTCATATAATAGTAGGCTATTGATTAAAAAAAAATTCACAGTCGTAGTTTTTTTTTTTTTTTAAGTGGCTCTGACAGGTTGGACTACTACATTTCAAGTTCTGCTAAAATCTTTACACATTTTACCCCAGTCTTAGGTTTTCAATTTTATTTCCTGGTTACAAATGATGACATCAGTCTAGGAAATGACCAAGACACCATCCTGTACAGGGCACCAAAACTCCACAATGTCACTGATTTTTATATTTAACAGAAAAAAATACATGTGAACACCTTTATTTTGTTGAATCAACATTTAAAAGGGTCAAAAATGTATAGTTTCTTTTGAGTAAATGATGCATAAACTCCCTCGAGTGATGTCATCAATCTGTTCACTTCCTGTAATTTTCAACATATTTTTCAACTTTTCTCCACGAACAGCGACCCGATTGGTGTAAAACCATACTTTATATTTACAACAGATATTAATACACTGAATGAAGTCAAAACTAGAATATCAGAAAAACCTGTCATACGCACTTTAAATTGTACTGTTGCAATTGAAGGACAGGGGTCTAATGACAGTGAAGGTAAACCAAAAGCTAAAAACCAAATAATATCATAATTTCCAAGCCTTATTAGAAGTTCCAGTGGTCCAGTCAAAGTTATGTTAAATGCACCCACCTGATAATTAATAAATACCGTTTTAAAGGAGGCATACTGTGTTTTTTTTTTTAGGTCCTTATTGTTTAACTATAACATAAAAAGATCATTGTTTTACATTTTGTCCATTGTAAACCGCAATCTTGATAGACTTACTTCCTGTTTAAAACTGCAGAACTGATAAGCCCCGCCTCTTCCTCGTGACATTTCACCGTAACAAGCAGCAGATTGTTATTTACATGTTCTTATTTTTGAAAAGTGGCTACGTGACATTTTCAAAAGTGTCACTCTGTCCTAATTTTTCAAACAATTACACCAAGTATAAGGATGTGGGCGGAGATAGGGGGTAGGTGAAAACAGGGATTTGAGCCTCAGTTGCAGGACAATACAACACGCAGGAATCAATCAAAATACAACTCTCAGAAAACTAATGATGAGAAAACACAGTTGTAACAAGGCTAAAAGCTCATTGAGCTGATTTTGTGTAATATGTCCCCTTTAAAGCAACACTACGTCTCATTGTTGTGGTCAAACCTTTAAAACACCAGATTTTATGCATTATTTAGTGTTTAAACCTTCAAATAACATTAAAATTAGAAGTTACCTCACAATTACTCTCACACTCGAGTAGCAGTTTCCCCAAATACTTAAAGTAATTTCCTGGACCGCAACTACTTTGTATGTCGACTATTAACCCTTTAACATTAACCCTTTCTGACCCACCAGAGTGCAAGCATAAGCTCCCATTTCCATATCTATACTTACGGCAACTTCCAGAAAAGAGAACAATAAATATATAGTAATAATAGTTTTGCAAATGAAACTGGACAAAATTATCTTTAAAAAGCACACTCATGACCTCCTTCTGCAGTGTTTTTTTTCTGTCTCCTACGTTTACCAGAAAAATGTCCACCATAAAATCCACTGGTAAACAATGGAAATGTGATGTGGATAATGTAAACTATCATTTCAATATCTGTGTCTGTTTCATGAAAGAATATATTGATGAAATGACAACGGTTAATTGAAGTGGAACTATTGTTATGGACTACTATTGACCAATTCATAAATGTGTTCTTATATTATTGTATTTGTATTCAGTCTTTTATTAATATTTATACAACATCTGTCTCTCAAAATATATAACGGGTAATAACTTCAAATAACTTTCATCTGGTTGGAAAAAACATTAACACATTTTAGATTTAGAGAACAGGAACGTCAGCATTTGGGAAAAATATGCAAAAATATGGATCGTTTTTAATTTCTTTGTGATTAAGGTTATTTAAGTTTTTTGAAATTTTAAATATTTCCTTAAGATACTAAGATCCCTTGATAGTCCTAAAAACAACACTACAGCAGCAAAAACGTAAAATCCTGCTTAGTGGCCTTACTCTACGGCAGGAGTGAAGGGTTAACCACAACTTCAGGCTCCCACTCGTGTCATAATGTCCTTTTTGTGACAGTCCGTTGCAGTCACTCACCGCGTCTGTCGTGCGTCCCTCCGCCGGTTCCTCTGCCTCCGGTCCGGGCTCGGTTCAGCAGCAGCAGGGACACGTTGCCCTGGCGCTCCGGGCTGTGGACGCCGCTCCTGGGGCCCCCGGCCGAGGACGACAGCAGCTCCGTGGCGTCGTTTCTGAAGGCGAGGGCCGGGCAGCAGCTCCGGAGCAGCACGCAGAGGAGGAGCAGGCAGTCGTGGCCGTTCAGGTGCATGGCGCCGGTGCTTCGGTGCTCGGTGCTCGGTGCCGGTGGAGAGGACGTGGTGTTGCGCAGGAGCCGCTGCTGGAGGAGCCGTGTGCGCGCTCCCGTCCGGGCTTTTATAGCGGGCTTGGCTTTACGCGCATCATTGCAGGCACGCGCTCAGGTGCAGTTTCTGATTGGTTCACGGGGAAAACGTAAACGCCCACCACTTTAAACTTTTTGGCTTTGTTTTTAAGTTTATGCCAAATGTTGAGCTGCAGTGAGTTGGGCGTGAGAAAAACGAAAGAAAGAAAACGAAAGAGTCTGCGCAGAGGACGTGAGGAAGTGTGCAGCTGCAGATGGAGAATCTCAGGCTTAAAGCTGCTTCACTTGTGTCAACACAAACCTGCCTTCAGAGACAGACAAATGTACACAGTAACCCATTTCACCCAGTGGGCCTTTCAACGAGAAGGGCCCAGAGACCACACATTCACGCCCTTCTTCTTCTCTTGCTTTTTCTGGTCGTAAACATTGGTTGTGCGTCTCTGATGTCGTCCTCTGTCACTGGATCATGTTTTTGGAATGCACATGGCAGCTCCGGGGCGAGATACTGAAGAAGGGTTGCAGTGGATACACATTGTCATAATTGTGTGTCAGTTAAGTTCCATCACCACATCATAACTCTAATAGGAGGTTAAATATTTAATAGTTTTAAATTACATTTCTGAATGTAATTATGTACTTTATAGCTGCTTCATTGATATTTCAGCAGTTCTGCCAACACCCGGTTATCTTACCTGCCCCAAAACTCCAATTTAACCAAATGATCTGTTCCTAAACCTAATCCTAACCCTAACTGTGAAAAAAGATATTCTGTAAAATAAGCTTTTGCTTGCCACTGAATGCAAAGTGGTGGTCTGTGGCATGAAGCGATATTTCTGAAGAAATCATTTTTTGTAGTAATCATTATTCGACTAAGTAAGCATCCAACACTAACACCAACTCAAAGAAAGCAGAAGAAGAGGGGGCTACGTGTGGTGACTGGTGTGGCTGCTCTTCAAATGCACCTTTTAAAGGTTCTCTAGGTCGCTTAAAGGGCCTCTATGTAACTTTTCTGGTAGAGGGTCCACCACCTGTTTGTCTGGAAATGGTATTGCTTTGCCTGGAATCGTCCACAGTATGGCAGTTAAACTTGTCTATTTCCAATTTTCCATGGAGACAAACAAGTGACACCACCAGTTACAGGTCAGCTCTGTGCAGAGGCGATCTGCTTACAGTGAGAATGCATGTTTGTCATGGTATTTCTGATATAAAATAATAAAGATACACTTGTAATGTGCGTCACAGCTCTACACAGCTCTACACTGTTGTTGGTGTTCATTCACCAGCACGGGAGCAGCACCATCAGACTGCACCCAGCGCTGCTCCCGTGCTGCTCCCGTGCTGCTCCCGTGCTGCTCCCGTGCTGCTCCCGTGCTGCTCCCGTGCTGCTCCCGTCCTGCTCCCGTCCTGCTCCCGTCCTGCTCCCGTGCTGCTCCCGTGCTGCTCCTGTGCTGCTCAGGCGCTGCTCCTGTCCTGCTCCCGTGCTGCTCCCGTGCTGCTCCCGTGCTGCTCCCGTGCTGCTCCTGTGCTGCTCAGGCGCTGCTCCTGTCCTGCTCCCGTGCTGCTCCCGTGCTGCTCCCGTGCTGCTCCCGTGCTGCTCCTGTGCTGCTCAGGCGCTGCTCCTGTCCTGCTCCCGTGCTGCTCCCGTCCTGCTCCCGTGCTGCTCCCGTGCTGCTCCTGTGCTGCTCAGGCGCTGCTCCTGTCCTGCTCCCGTGCTGCTCCCGTGCTGCTCCCGTGCTACTCCGGCGCTGCTCCCGTGCTGCTCCCGTGCTGCTCAGGCGCTGCTCCCGTGCTGCTCCCGTGCTGCTCCCGTGCTGCTCCCGTGCTACTCCGGCGCTGCTCCCGTGCTGCTCCCGTGCTGCTCAGGCGCTGCTCCCGTGCTGCTCCCGTGCTGCTCCCGTGCTGCTCCCGTGCTGCTCCCGTGCTGCTCCCGTGCTGCTCCCGTGCTGCTCCCGTCCTGCTCCCGTCCTGCTCCCGTCCTGCTCCCGTGCTGCTCCCGTGCTGCTCCCGTGCTGCTCCTGTGCTGCTTCCGTCTCTTGGAGGGTGTCCTTGTGGTGGGCAGCTCACATTAGGGCCGGAGCTCCGCGATGCTGTTTTGGTCACAGGCTTTGATCCCACATGACCACATGTTCTGACTTAATGTATTAATATATTAACTGAGGTTGGTGAGCAGGACCACACCTCTATTTCCCAGAAGTCTTCTTATACCATCGTATAAGAAGCAAGCAGGAGGAGGCTCTTTCGAGTCAAGTGCGAGTCAGGTTTGTGGAGAGGCAAGCCCTCTCATTGTGGGGATGTGTTTTTAGTGCAGTAAAAGCATCCACAATGAAAACATGCTTTTATTTTAGTCTATTTTTGGCTAAAAAGTTACATACCGAGATGCAGGTTAAATTTCCACTAAATGTTGTACTATCATGTCAGTGGGCATGACAGTTAATCCTCACGGTCCAGCCCCTCTAATGTGTTTGGTCGCAACAGGAAGGGCATCTGAAATACTGAAATAAAAAGGCTATACCTAAGGACTATGAGATTAGTTAGAACTTAAAACTTAAGCATAGCTTTCTAAAAGTCACCTGCATGATTCCATGGAAATAGAAAGTTCAAACCATACTTAAACTATCAAACAACATTACCATGGAGACAAGCAGGAGGAGGGGTCTCAAGGTCAAGTAAGAGTCAGGTTTGTGGAGTGGCACGATGGTTGATGTTTTAAGTGCAACAAAAATGAACCACTTTGAAAAACGCTCATATTAGAGGCTGTTTTTTGACTGAAAGCTACGCAGCCGGGCTTTAAAGGTGCGCTGTGTAACTTTTTTAGGGGAAAAGCTGCTTGTCTCCATGGAGATGTTATTGCTTTGCCACATAGTTATTAAACATACAGGTCCAAGTTGCCAAGTTACAGGTCAGATCAATGGAGAAATGACCCGCTCACAGTAAAAACATAAAAAGGTATGTTTAAGTAGTGTGTGCCCTACATTTGTTGTCCTCATTGTCCGTCTTAACAACAGCTGTAATCCAAGTGGGCCGCTGGAGCTTCCTGTGTCTGACGGGCCATGAATGCAGCAGGTGTTGAGTGGGTTTTTTGTTTAGCCTCAAACAGAAGCGGCGCAGGTTCACTGGCTCCACTTCCGAACGGGACAAGGGAAAACTGTTGACACTTGGAGGTGAGAGAACCCCCATCAGCCCCAGGTGACACGGCCCTGCCCCTAACACTCATGGGAAATATACTTTTAAGAGTGGTTTCATCCAGGCGGACTTTTCATTTTGAGTAAAAAGGGAGCAATATTAAATCATTATTCAATTGTTTTGAGTGTGAAAAATGTGAAAATCGATCATACTTTTAAGAAAGAAAGCAAAGAAGCTGCTAAAAGGTTGTTAAAAAAAACACGCTATTTTGTTGTTGTAGTGCATTGTCAATTATTATTATATTGTCTTGTTTTAATTGTACTAACATCCATAATCCTCTAAAAGATTGTTAAACCTGTAAAAATCTACTTCAAGGAACATTATTTAAAAATCTAATTCAATTTCAACTTCTTCTAAAATGTGAAACCTTTCCAAACACCTACATAAATGCTCACGTACCCCCGATTCCCCCACACCCCTGTTTGGGAATTTATTAAGTTTTAATCTCTTTTTCTTGCAATAAATGAATTGAGTAAAGTCCTTCAGAGACTAAATATAATTATTCATGACACCTGAGGGCCACATCAGTCTCATCAAAATCATTGCTCACATATTAACCAAGTTGTTAAAAAATAAAACTTGTGATTATAATTTGCAGTTAGTGTATGTTCTTAATACGTTTGGAGATGTTTGTCAAATTGCTCTGGTAGTTACAGCACAAACAAACACTTCTTCTTCTTCTTCTTGTGGATTTTTATTGGCGGTTGGCAAACAACTTAAAGGTGCATTACCGCCACCAACTGATAAGGAGTGTGAACTGGAATGTATTACCCAAGAATCGAAAATAAAATAATAATAACAATAGTAAAATAAAATATCAAAAATAATCTGAATCTGGATGCCGGATCTGTGGCAAAAGTGGGCGGAATAAGGAGAATAAACCAGAAGCTCTGCAGGATGTCCATACGTATGATAAAAAATAAAAAACTGAAAAGAAGCTCCGTCTCTTTCAATTGATCAAGTATTTATTTTACATGTGCACAAGTAAAAATGATCTCTCCCTGACAAAAACGATCTCGCCACGATTCCAAAAAGCAAAAAGAAGAGAAGGACCATTGATAAAACAAATCCTTATAAACCCTAACGGCGAGGAACGTTCAGGCCAACCAGAGTGTGTATATGCAAGAAAACAATAAAAGCCAAAATTACTGGGATAAATGAGTTTGAGTATACAAAATGATGCATTTGGGGTCGACCAAAAAGGTTTGTCTGGGGCCCAGGTTTTAGTCCTACGCCCCTGGCTGTTGATGTAATTGGTTCAAACCTCTCCTGATTCCTAATGGTCCACACAGGGCCTGGTTCAGCTGCAGAACAGAGGACTGTGCACTTTGTTGCTGCAGTTACTTGGAATTTAACACACACTTGTGGAAGTAAACATTACTCTGATTTTTGTTGTCTCAGCGCTAACTCATCCTTTGATGTGTATTTACTGAGGCAGCTCTCACTAAAGCTAAATATACTGTTTACAATTCTAGAATGCTAAGCTGTTTATTTTTAAAACTTTGGTGTTCTAAAATGTAATGTTCAGTTCTATTCAAACAAAATAATTACTTCAATTCTTAAAGGAGACATACTTAATCAACTTTAATGAGCTTTTAACGTTTTATTGAATCATTAGTTTACTCAAAGTGTGTTTGAGTTCATCCAGTTTTGTCCTGCAACTGAGGCTCCAGTGCTCTGAAAATTCCTGTTTTCACCTGCCCCCTATCCCCGCCCACATCCTTGTACTTAGTTGTGATTATTTGAAAAATAAAATAAAAAAATAAAAGTGTCCAACATCAGCCCTATTCAATTTAAGGCCCGGGGGCCAAATCAGGCCCTCCGAGGTATATGATCCGGCCCCCAACCCATCTGCAAAAATCTAGAAAATATTTGATCTCTTGTTATAGACTTAGTCCTGGTTTTAGACCTGGTTTAGTTCTGGTTTAGTCCTGGTTGAGCACTAGTTGAGTCATGGTTTAGTCCTTGTTTAGACCTGGTTTGGACCTGGTTTTGTCTTGGTTTAGTCCTGGTTTAGACCTGGTTTAGACCTGGTTTAATCCTGATTTAGACCTGGTTTAGCCCTGTGTTAGATCTGGTTTATACCTGGGTTAGTCCTGGTTTGGTCTTGTGTTGGATCTTGTTTAGACCTGGTTTAGACCTGGTCCTTGTTTAGACCTGGTCCTGGTTTAGTCCTGGTTTAGACCTGGTTTAGACCTGGTCCTGGTTTAGACCTGGTCCTGGTTTAGTCCTGGTTGAGACCTGGTCCTGGTTTAGACCTGGTCCTGGTTTAGACCTGGTCCTTGTTTAGTCCTGGTTTAGTCCTGGTTTAGACCTGGTTTAGACCTGGTCCTGGTTTAGTCCTGGTTTAGTCCTGGTTTAGACCTGGTCCTTGTTTAGACCTGGTCCTGGTTTAGTCCTGGTCCTGGTTGAGACCTGGTTCTGGTTTAGACCTGGTCCTGGTTTAGACCTGGTCCTGGTTTAGACCTGGTCCTGGTTTAGTCCTGGTTTAGACCTGGTCCTGATTTAGTCCTGGTTTAGACCTGGTCCTGGTTTCGTCCTGGTTTAGACCTGGTCCTGATTTAGTCCTGGTTTAAACCTGGTCCTGGTTTAGACCTGGTTCTGGTTTAGACCTGGTCCTGGTTTAGACCTGGTCCTGGTTTAGACCTGGTCCTGGTTTAATCCTGGTTTAGACCTGGTCCTGGTTTAGACCTGGTCCTGGTTTAGTCCTGGTTTAGACCTGGTTTAGACCTGGTCCTGGTTTAGTCCTAGTTTGGACCTGGTCCTGGTTTAGTCCTGGTTTAGACCTGGTCCTGGTTTAGTCCTGGTTTAGACCTGATTTCTGGACCGGAAGACAAAACAATCTGAAAAATCTGTCCGTTGGTCAAACCCAGCTGAACAGCCCTGGTGGACACACAGTGGTCCTGCCTCTTCATCAGACTCTCTGGAGGAGAGAGCCGTCTGCAGAACTCACAGAACTACGGTTTCTGTGATGAATATTGGTCAGTTCTGTCTGACACACTTATGTTGGACTAATAAATATATACTTACATTAAACATGGATCTCACGTTAAACAGCAAAATGGACTTGATTATTCCATTTCTTGCCTGTGATGGTGATCTTTAAACAGCTCAAGCGGCTAGTGTTAGCGACTTGACATTTTATTTATTTTTATTCATAATAATGGGTCGACGGTGCCGTGTTGTGTCCAGTTAAAGACCTGTCACTGTTCGCTGTTGGCAGACTGGATTAGCTGGACACTCATGTTAAACCAAGGAACTACTCACACATTCACACCACATTCACCTTATTCTGCCCCATACATTTGTGCATCTTTGTGTGGCTGAATGCAGTTTTCACGTAAATTATTTGTGCAAAATGTTTTATGTCCTCGTGCAACAGAAAGTCAGAAAACTAATACAACTACTCATTTTACTAAAACACTGAATACTAAAATTATGTTTAAGATTCTACTAAAAATGTATTATTTTTATCCCAGTTTGGCAGTCTTTAAAATGTTACTTCCTGGTTGTAAATCATGACATCACTCTAGGAAATTCTGTAACGGTTACCTAGCAACTATGTTATAAACTGGGACAAAACTCTAAATATATGACAACACCTTTATTTATATCTTGATCTTGATTTGAAGAATCATTTTCTAGGTTGTAAATTGTCCCTAGTGTGTCTCCCTAGTGTGACATCTTCATGTTTTGCAACTCTGCTCTACTTCCTGTAAATTTCAACATATTTTTAAACTTTTCTTCACAAACCGACACTTTGTTGGTGTAAAACTATCATAAATATTTACAACAGGTTTTATTCCGTCAAATAAAGTCAAAACTAGACAATCATAAAAACCCTGTCATGACAGGTTGGAGCACTCATTTAACTAAAATGCACGTAAGCTAAATATATCTTAACAAATTTGACCCCCGTTTTTAATTTGACTTCCTGGTTGTAAATGATGACATCGCACTAGAACCATCCTGTCCAGCTCACCAAAACTCCTTCAATATCAGATTTTTTTATTTGACAAAGAAAAATTCATACGAACACCTTTATTTTGTTGAATCAATGTTTAAAGAGTCAAAAAGTAGTTTAATTTTTGCAAATTCAGCATAACCTTTGTCTTCCTAGTGTGATGTCATCAATTTGTTTACTTCCTGTATTTTTCAACAGATTTTTCAACTTTTGTCCACAAATCATTACCTGAATGGTCTAAAACTATCATTTATATGTACAACAGGTAAAAATACACTGAATAAAATCAAAATCAGAAAATCATAAAAACTTGCCATACGCACTTTAAGTAGGATTAAACCGTTGACCTCGGATCAAAAGCTAAGCACTTTACCTGAGTATGGCCCCAAGAGGCATTATGGGAACTTATCAGGAAGCACAAAAAAGGCATGACGCCGCCCAGAAATATTGGACTGAAATCAACAAAGCGCTACAGACAGTTTTTGTCATTGACATTTTGACGTCTCACTTGATTTCAGAACTGTGAATGCCTTAAAACCCCTGCCGTGGACACAGTCAGCAGATATCTCTGGAGAGGCTTCTGGCAGCAGGGAATAAGGCAGTCACCACAAATGGATGACACAAACCACACCTAATATTACAGACTGGACCGACAATAATGGAGAATAGAAAAATGGAAACAATTACATTCCGACTTAATTTGAAAATGGACACATTTGACAGACTAACTGGGACAAATCCTTGGGACTAAATGTGCCATCATTTTCTTTGTTTTTCAAATGTTGTCTTTTACCCTCTGTGCCATCTCTGGTCTTGTTCTATTGTTTTTTGTGTTAGTTAATTGTTGTAAAAAAAAAAAAAAAAAAAGTATAGTTCTAAAATGTCACATTGCCACTTTCAAAAATAAAAACGTAATGTAAATGACAATCTGCTGCTTGTTAAGGTGAACTGTCACAGAAGGCTTGTCAGTTCTGCAGGTCCAGTCAATGGACCTGTTTCTATTATTTGGATTGGATTATTTGGTTTTGGATCGATATTGCTGTTTACAATGAACAAAATGTAAAATGATCTAATTATGTACTAGATAAATTCTAAGAAGAAGAAAAAACCCACACACACAATACGTCTCCTTTAACTATTCAATATAAGAATTTTAAGATCAATTGGATTCATTTAAAAATGTCAAACTCTGGTATAGAGGTTAGGTACATGTTCCAGATCAATACATGGTAAAGTGAAACAATGCCCTCTGCTGGTCATACACCTGTACTTCAACTCACAATAAAAGCATTTCCATACATGTGTGTTTTAGCTCATCTATCGTTAATTCTTGTCCCATTAAAAACACATGAAGGTGAATGTTCATTTTATTGTTAGAAATATACAACTTAAGGCCATGATATTCGAGGAAAAGATGTGTTTTGTGCCGTTCCTCATCGTACCACAAGCTATTATTTATTTATGACTTATATTATACTTATCTTACATTATGTCTGGTCAAATCCTGAGCATTAACAACAGTTCTATTCGAAGTCAAAAATATTCTTTTTGGTCATTGCTATCCAGCTCCGCCTTTAATCCACAACAAAGTACAAAGACAAACAAAGGCTGTGATTGGCTATTTCCACACATTTTGCTACGGATTTTTTAAGGCAGAATTAGCACACTGCAAAACCTACGAGAGTTTAATGACTTGAGATGTTTTAGGTTATCTTCTGTTTTACTGTAAATGTAAAATGTTTGATCCGTTTATATATTAAATCTATATTGAACTTGTTTTAAAAAGGTATTAGTAGTGTAAAGATTCTCGTTTTATTTTTAAAGTTGCTGAGGTTAAAGATAAACCCTTCAAATACAGAAAATCACCTAGAAATGTGAGCGTGCTGGCGGAGGTTTGGACTCAAGAGGCTCAAAAGGCACTGCGTCGCCAGAGGGGGTGCTATTGCGCATAACTTTTCAGATTCAGGAGTTTGTATCCCACCCATGGAGCTATTAACATAACTGGATAAAGTATTGCTAGCTTAAACTCGTAAGTTGGACAAGTGGCGGTATTACAGAAAAAACCTAGTCTTAAAAGCAGCTCTTTAATATTTTGTTTTGTTTGGTTATAGAAGCTTTTAATTTAATATTTTATAATTTCCCGCTAACAGGCTTAGTGACGCTCATTATCTCTGAGTTACTACACCTCTCTGCTCAAATCAAGTCAAAATAACTCAGATATTCTTTTTTTTTTTGCAGTGCATCAGCCCACAGACATTCATAACAACTGAATAATAATAATATATAAAATGACACATCCTCGGTTTCCACGGTGACAGTCTCAAAAGTTAATAAATATAGTCTGGACTCCATGGTGTTATTGTTTTTGTTGATGGTGGGATGTTTAGTTGTCCGCAGCAGCGATGGGCTCACAGTTTGCGTTCTCAGCCGCTGATTCTTCTGTTCCTTCAGTGTTGCTCTTCACACACAGACCCTCCATAGACCCTGTGGCCTCCTCGACTGCGTTAGCATTTTCTAGAAGAAGAAAATCATTTTTTAAAGTTAAGATTCAGTTCACAGGACATTCTAGACATGCCCAAGAGCGTTGGCATTTGAGAGAACCCTAATTAAAATGTAATTGGGAAGTTGTATTTAATTTTTTTTTTTTTAAAGTTAAAGTTGACTTCTTTTTTTTTAAGTTGTGGAGCTAGAACTGACCCCTGTGGACCTCCTCTGCTGATCGTTACCCTTTTAGTGATGTAGTTCCAGTGATGCTGTAACTGCGATGGGATTATGATCATATAAAGGCGTCAATCCTCAGAGAGTTGGACAACGTTGAGCACATAATGAAGTAAAAATGGACTGATTAAGATATGGTTGAAATGTTTGCTGAGTATTCAGACAAAAATAATTGCAGCCATTGCCATTTGTTATCCAAGCATTAAAATAGCAAATCCCAGTTGTTTGTGAATAATCTCACTGCCCAAACAGGCACTTGTTTATAATTCCAGAATAAATTTTCCCACTCATCTTTATTGCCTTTTAAAATATACCAGTGGAGTTTTAAAGCTTGGCTGTAAAATCTATCATTCTGATCAAATGAATAGTCTAATGATTAAAACTAAAACAAAGAGTGTGTTGGTGTGAACAGGGGACAATGGTTAGAAATTAGCCCAGGGCTACAATCCAGCGTGTTCACAGCATTTGTATGTATGTTCATTAACATGCACTGTCCCGACCAAATAAATGAATAAAATAAGTTACAAACTGATTAGTTAATAATTAAAGGAGCACTATGTGACTTTTCTAGTGGAGGGCCTGTCACCTGCTTGTCTCCATTTAGAAATTATTGCTCTACTCAGAATATTTCTAAATATGGTTTCATTATAGTTACAGGTCCGATTAGTTGAGGCACTCACAGTAAGAATTAGTGTTTTTAAAGGTATTTTTAGCAACAAAAATATGTGAAATTGAACAAATGCCAGATTTAATGCTATACTACATAATATTCCAGACAAAGCGATAACATCTCCATGGCGAGAAGCATGAAGCCGACTCTCCTCCAGAAAAGTTACTTGTGCCCTATAAATGAGTCCAATGTGGAGCTCTGAGGCGCATTCAAACATTTATTACATTTTTTTGTCATTATAAATATGATATTTCCTCAGAACCATATGTACGTGGGTTTGTTTAAGTTCCAGAAATGTTCAGCAGATCATGATACGTTACCGTTGTTCTGCTGCTGCCTGAGCTTGGCTGCCTCCGCCTCGTGCTTCTCCCTCTGCTCCTGGAGCTTTTTACACACTTTCTTATGACTGAACCAGTGCAGTTTCTGACACGCCTGGTTACAGTAGATCACCTGAAGAAAAGACATTATTAGATTTTATTATTCATTTGTGTCTTGTCCACATGTAACAAACCATTTTACCTTGGAAACAAAAAGTATTAAAATTAAGTGAAAACCATGCTTCTGAATGTTCTCCATGGAGATAAATACAGTTTTAGCCATACCGTGCATTATTAAAGCTAAAATACCTATTTCCATGGAGACAAGCTGGAGGAGGGCAAGTACTAGTAAGGTCTGTGGAGATGCAAGCCCACTCACATCAAGGACGCAGGTTTTGTACGTCTTTTAGTGCAACAAAACATCCAAATTGTCGAATGTTTGTTGGTTAAGACTTTCAGTATATTTTCCCCGTTTAATACATGTTTATTCAAGGACATAAAATGTAAATGAAACCTTCATGGGCAAGTACCGGTTACAAAAAGCAGGCGAGATTTAAAAATTAAACTTTGTAAAGAACTTCCTGTAAAGCCTAAATCTAGTTTGGTGCTTTAAAAATAACCTTGAACATAGCCAATCAAGTTCAGTTCAAATGACTTTACTATTTACAAGAAAATACATCCATTAGAAAGTAAACATATCTCTTGTTCAAATATCTTAAAATATTCGCTATTTAAATGATAGATTAAAAAAGGATCATTGCCATTATGTTTAACAAAATACAGAATGGTGTTTACTGAGCTAAATTCCCATTACTGATTTGCTGCTAGTGCGTGTATTACCATTTTACAGACGGAACACCTCTTCTCGGCGCCCTTCTCTCCACACGAGGTGCAGAACTCTGTGTCCATGAACCCCACCTGTCCTGTGATGGCCTGGGTCAGCACCGACAGCGCTGTGGGGTCATTTCCCTAAAAGAAAAAAAACACCACAGCGAAGGCAAGTCAGTCACTGTTATTATTATAAACGGTTAATATTGATACATTGTGTGTTTCTCAATGTCTTGTACTGTTTGATATCCAGTGTTTGTCATGGTTTATATAAGTTCAGTCTCTTACAGAACGGTCAAGTACCTCATTAGCATTTGACTGCTTTTGCTAAGGCGTTATTTATTTGCCTCTCAATAAAAAAAAAATCAGACTCTGTTGGAGCACTTCACAAATGTATAAATGAAGTTAAGAACTGGATGTTGCTGAATTTTCTAAATCTGAATGACAAAAAGGCTGAAATTGTCATATTTGGTGATTGCCCTGATTCCAGGGTGATTCCATCTTAGACTCTTGAGCAAAGTCAAGTCCTATTTTCCCCCAAATCAGATGGAAATAGTAGTTCCCACATTGATAACGTCACGCCTGGAAAACTGTAACTCACTGTACTTTGGCCTTGACCAGTCTGCAGACTACAGCTGGTCCAAAATGCAGCAGCGGGTCTGCTCAGAGGGACAAGACGCAGGGACCACATCACCCCTGTGCTGTCCTCGCTCCACTGTGACCTGTTGTCTTCAGGATCCAGTTTAAGATTTGACTGTTTGTCTACAAGTCTCTAAACAATCTAGCCCCTTCTTACTTATCTGAAATGGTTGTTCGGCACACTCCGGGTAGATCACTGAAGTCAGCTGACCAACTGCTCCTGGACTGTCCCAGGTCTAGATCAAAATCTAGAGACAGCTTTTTCTGTTGCTGGTCCTCAACTATGGGACTCTCTTCCCCTACACATAGGAGCTACTTCTGTTCACAGTTTCAAATCGTTGATAATAACTCATTTCTTCACACTGGCTTTTAATCCAAACTAAGATGGACATTTTTCTTGCACCTACTTGTTTTTACTTGTCATTAAATTATTTTCTCTGTGTTCTGTTTTTGAATGTGTGCAGCACTTTGGGGCAGTGTATCTGTTTGTAAATGTGCTATATAAATAATTTTGACCTTTGATGAGGTTATGGTACACTGAGGGAAGATTGTATATTTGTATCTTAGATCCCCATTTCTATTTGAGACACGATACCAACCCCCCCATTGATCACTATGGGGAACGTAATTCGGATGAAATGTTTTCCTTTATCGCCTTGCATCTAACGTTTGAACTGAAAGGAATATGTAGGTCTACGCATGTAATGTAGGTGTTTTCATGACGTACGATCTCCACAGGGGCGATGCTGCGGACCAGCTGCTGCAGTAGAGTGGCATCACAATAAGGGAACTTTCGAATGGACTCTCTGAGGAACTTCTCCTGGAAAACTGGGAATCCGTCTGTGTCTCTGCCCTTCAGCAAACTGCAGGGGGAAAAAACAAATGTGTGAACAATACAGATCACATGAATCAATGTGTGTAATTGTGCATGGAGGTTTTTCGGTTAATATGCTGTAGTCAGTAGCGAGCCTCTATCTAATGCTGAAAGCACCATTTTATAAGAATAATTTTTGGTCCGTGGGCTGTAGATGAGAGAGGAAAGGCCAATTGTTGGGACTGAAAATGTACTATCCAATTAATAAACTGATAGATTATCCCTTCTACCTTGTCACCTGGTCAGTATATTGATTTAACTCTAAAATACATAATGTCAGTCAGTTAAAACAAGCTATACAATTAAGGAATAATATCATGATTTTTTAAATATTATGATTATCTTTTAAAATGCTTGAGTACCTTAAATTTGGCATCTCATGTTTTAGAACTAAAAAAACATATTTGCAAAAACAAAATGAACATCTGTATTTGGTTCTGTTTGTCCTGGTGCCAAACACTGGCTGCATAGTTCTTACACAAGCATACACACGTGTTTCCAAAAATGGGATTTAAGCTAGTTACAGTGATGGAGTTTAGACAGCAGAAATGCTCAGAGCAAGTCTTGTGATGGTTTAAGGACTTAAAACAGCAGAAGATTTTCAGATAAGTGACATCTACAATCGGAAAAACATCATCGATCGAGGGAGTTCAGCTGGGTGTTTTTGATGGTCAGAGTCTAACCAGCATTGTTAGAACATGGTTAAAAGCTCTGAAGCATTTATGTTCCCTTTAAGAGGACTGAATAGCACTGCTGACTTCGACAGAAGCTATGAGTGAATCTGAAAACTCACTTAATCTGAGGTGAGGGAAAGGTTGATTTTGTTCAAAATTATAGATGACAAATTAAGTTCCAGGCACACCAAAATCTGATATCTATTTCTGGAGTTATTGAATGTAGTGTAAAAATGAACATCTTTCTGACTGTTCACACCTGTGCAGGTTTTGTCAAGGAAGATTATGCAAAAAAGGGCAAACTAATGACGCAAAGACAAGCATGAAAGATTGAGAGTGTTATTTTAAAATTCATTGTGTTGGTCCTGAATACAACAGTTTCTCTAAAAATCCACTAATTGATCCGATTTCTTTTCTGCATGTAAACACGTACCAAAAAAAAGATATCCAATTAGTGAGTTATCTGATCTTTTCTGGCCATATAAATGCACACACTGAAATCAAACAATTCTAATGAGACGGCTCTGTCTGGATGAGCGGCTACTGAAACGTGACCTCAGCTTGTCCTTTATCCCTGTTAGCCCGTGGTAACAGCTGTGAGGTGGACCCACCACTTGATGAGGCCGTCCAGCTTGTCGTCGCGGTCCCGCAGGAAGGAGGCGCACTTGTGGAGCACGCAGCTGATGTAGTGCATCTTCATGGCCAGCACCTCGTTCATGTCCTGCTGCTTGATGCACTTCTCACAGATCAGCTCCATCACCCTCCGACACTTGTCCAGAGCCTCGGCCTCCGCTAGCAGGGGGTTCTCCTTCACCAGCAGCACCATCTGGAGCCAAACAACACAGGGCACTTTCAGAATATTTGGGGCAATAGTCAACATTTGATTCTAAGCAAGGCTGAAACAACCATCATTTAATTGCAACTAATCTATTATTGAGATAATCATCAAATAATTTGGGAATCCCACAGTCGTTATCTGAACATTAAACTTCAAAACATGCCATGAGCTGAGAGAAGACATTTTATGACGCAGCAAAAGCAAAAATTACATCAAAATGACGATGTACATTTAGTGTTCAATGTAAACAGTGAATTGATTAATCAAAAGCATAATAGCTAGATTGCGTCGATTTGTAAAATAATAGAGCAGTGAGTTGCAGCCATAATTCGAAGACAACACTTGGGCGAAGTATTATTGCTACAAGCGATAAACAAAATAAAAAAGAATAGCAAAGTCTCTGAGGAAGATGTACAGAAAACTGCTAAAGAAAAAATATAAACATTGAGAAACTAAGTTGCAAAGTGCACCTTTTAACAAAAGCAGCTGTGCAACAAATTGATAGAAACATTTAAAGATGATGATGGAATTAAGAAAGTAAGGCTTTCAGTGGTTTAGTAAGGTTTCAGAGGTAAGCAGACCCAGACTCCTGGGTTTACCTTGACGGGGTTGAGGTTGGTGCTCATGATGACCTTGTGCAATGGACCGGCCAGTTTAGGGGGCAGTTTGGGCTCCTTCTCCAGCCCCTGGGGTCTGGTGTAGTAGTCCAGTCTGGCTCTGGAGAAGAAGTTGTTGATCACCGTCACACAGTCATGCTGACCTGACGACAACGGAGAAACGGAGACACTTTTTAAATAGATTATCAACTAAATCAAAAGGTTCAAATAAGGTTTCTAGATAGAGAATATTTACAAATTATAAAGTGTGTTATTGATGAAAATGAGAAATTCGTCTTTTTGGATGTTTTTTGAGTCCATATAGTTCACATTACGGTTATGATTATCAAAATACAACTATGACAAGTTTCGATTAGTTAATTTATCGTAAGGCAATTTCAAACTGGTGTCCTTACTGCTTTTTCAATATATGTTTGCATATTTCTTTCACTCATCAAACTCTAAGGAAACCATGAGGCTCAAAAGAATGATTTCCTTCTGCCAAATCAACATAAACATAGTGTTACTAATGACTTCTAACTCCTACCTACAAAAGCTGCCATTTGTGCAGCCGTCCTGCCCACAGAGTTGACCACGTCTGTTTCTGCTCCGGCGTCCAGCATCATCGCTGTGATATCAGTCTTTCCTAGAGGCAGAGACAAAGATGGAGGGGAAAAAACATTGAGATTTAGAGGGCCAACAACTGTTATTTGACTTTCATAGGTGTGGATAACCTTTAGTACCTGACAGGCCGGCAAACATGAGTGCAGTATAGCCGTGCTCATGCTGGTTACAGTTCACGTTGGCTCCATGTTGAAGCAGAAGTTTGCACATGTCGGCTTTTCCTTTGTAGGCGGCGTGCATCAGAGGAGTCATCCCGTACTGGACAGAAAACAACAGCTTACACTACAACACCTACACTTTGTTTAACGGACACAGGAAGAGTAGACACATTATTGTTTACTAGTGATAAAGGCCACTGTATGGTTTTGAGAAGCAGAAGAGACACCCAAATCAAACGAAACACAGAAGTGCAGAATTATAACATTAGGCCCTTGTTAGATTACATGTTTCTGTCCTTTTATTTATATATATATATATATATATATATATATATATATATATATATATATATATATATATATATATATATATATATATATATATATAATCATATTCCTCTTTTGCAGATTTCCAAATATAACATTATTTGTTTTAAATAACATCTAATAATTAAGCCACAAAATATATCTGTGAATCATGATAAATCTGATTCGTTTTTGCAGCCCTCAGCTACAATCTGTTAGACAATCTTGTAAATACAATGGTGCTTGAAAGTCAAGCACTTTTGCCTCATGTTTTTGACAATGAGCCTTCAGAAGCTCTTCAGAAGGTGAAGCACTAACGACTGCTCTGTCTTACACAGAAGCCACACAATGGGCTCCCGGCATTTTACACAAAAGCAACTGTTATTATATGTTTACATAGTGTTCACAGACAACAAAACAAGGGGATGTATATGTGGTATATATATCAAAAATAAGAATGTATCTATAATGTAACAATAACCAAAATACTGTGATATAGTACAGTCAATAGTTTCACAAAAGTATTGAATTATCAAGGCATTTTAAAGAAAAAAGTATAATTTCTCAGAACGAGTCTAGTGATGACTTATGGACTTAAAACAGTGCAAGCCATATCACAGGTCATTTTTGACGCTCTGAGGGGAGAATATTTTCTAACCAGGATTCGTCAAACTAGCTAAATGCAACTTTTTGATGATGGAACAATGTTAGAGTATGGTTAAAAGCTCAAGAAAGTAATTTTTGCATTATAATCCTTTAAAAAATAAACCGCAAATTTAAAGACTGTAAAGAAATCTTAAGAATCGCTATATTTATCAGAAGTCGCAATTAGATATTTTGAGCAAAATCATTCAGCCTCACACTATAGAATGATGACTGTATTAACCAATAGAAGTGACCAAACCGTTTATCGTTCCACGGGTCTTTTATTTACTTTCACATTGTACTGAAAATGCATCTCCATTGTAGGACATGTCCGACGTTTAGGACATGTTGCTGTAAATGCAAAGCTTGTGAGCTGTATTGTCTAAATTTTGGGGGGTAAAAGACAAACAGGGCAAGGAAAAAATACATGTTTGAAATAGAAGGTAATACAAAAACATACGATAATAATAATTAATGGTAATACCTCTTCAGCTTGAAAGAGTAGAATAGATCTTAACATGATGTTATTACACTTTTATGACTCTTGATCTACAAACTATAGAAGCAACTATAGTTTTGTAATTCAAAGGTGATGGATGCAATTCACCCTTTTCTTTTACCTCATCCAGACAGTTGACCCGCACATCTTTGCATCCCAGCAGTCGTGATGCCTCTTGGACGTTTCCTAAAAATAAACAATACGAGACACACTATTTAGCCAAGCTTTCAATTCTCAAGTCTATGAGCCGTTAGTGTGATGATGAGAGACGTTGTGTATCACTAGGCCACTAGCTAGATAATTCGAAAAGTAAATAATAAACACACATTCATGGTTTTCAAATTCAAATTTCAGAATGGAGCCAACAGGAGGCAAAAGTGAAGTGGAAATAATCAAATACAGTTTTGAGGCAAAATATTTATTTTAATTTCATTTTTTGTAATAGAAAAGCAAACCCCTTTGGACTTTTTTCCTCTTGCTGTGCCCAACTTTAGTATGTATAAAAAGAGTATTATTGTTTATCTGCAGATGCATTATACTTTTAGTGAAGCTAAAATACAATTTGAGGCTAGAGAATAGAGAATTTTTCTGTTGTTTGTATTAAAAAGTATACTAACTGAAATTCTAAATTGTCGTTTATTATTTGTTTACAAGCCTTACAAACATTAGCACTTAGGACTGACGTCTACCAATCGTCGTACTTGTATTATGGTTTACCTAATTTTGCCTCCATTCTGGAATTTTGTAATGACAGTACATTTTAAAGGGACTGTAATAACAATAAAACATAACCCAAGTCTATTCCAAATCTCCATTGATGCTAACAGGTGCTAGCTAACCCTGTGTGCTCCTCAGGGATTAGCCTTAGCACAAGAGGCTTAGCTTACCTCCAGTAATAACCTCGAACAACTCTTTTTCACTCGAGGACAAGTCTCCTTTCTTGGGGGCCGACATGTTACAGACAAAAGAGTGTGAATTAAATGAGAAAAAAGCGCGACTAGAGCGTTATTTAGGAGGTATTCGGCTCGCGTGCAGTGACAGCGTGGCGCATGCGCTTCGCCGCTGCAGGAGACAGGGTGCTCCACTGGACTGAACCATTCCACTGTCAGAGGGGGGCAGCCGCGTCCCACAGAGTATATATTAAATAACGTTAAATTAAGGTATTGAAAAAGCCATAAAATTATTAAAGTGCACGTATATATTACACCCTGTACTGTCATAACAGAAACGAGTTCCCAGAAAATTCATTCTATTAATCCTACAACAATCATTAAACTAAAAGTTTCAACATGAACAAACTAATATTAAAATGGTTTTCTTTGAAAGAGAGAGAACTATCAAGAAATTGATAGAAGGTCCATTGGACTCAAGGGTAGCGTGAGGGCATATTGGTGTATTTATATATATAATTGTTTACTTTTATACTATTTTATCTGTGCACTACCTAGCTTGACCTATCTTACTATTTTTTACGATTTTAAATGCTGCCACCACTTTTTTTTACTTTAAAAATCTGATCTTGCTTAGTATATATATATATATATATATATATATATATATATATATATATATATATATATATATATATATATATATATATATATATATATATATATATATATGAATGTGTGTGTGTGTGTGTGTGTGTGTGTGTGTGTGTGTGTGTGTGTGTGTGTGTGTGTGTGTGCGTGCGTGCGTGTGTGTGCGTGCGTGCGTGCGTGTGTGTGTATAGTTGGTTAGTTGGCAATAATAGAATGTGTCAAACCCTGTTTTAATATTTTGCCTACTGTGAAAAACAAAACAAATAACTGGAAAACATTGGTCTGCTACATCTGTGCCTACAGCCAGCTTCTCTTTCAGTCCTGTTCTCTATCACGTGGTGGCGTGAACTAAAACTCATAAGCCTATTTGTTATCGATTTGTCGCCATCAAGTGGTGATGAAGTCAAAAACCTGAGCTTACATGTGCTATGACAATTTGCTCTCAATTTAACGATTTGGCCAATCAGAAACAGCCATCAATTAAGCGTATAATTCATCAGGACAGTTGGAAAGAAATATTATATAACTATTATAAATACATTAAATATTATACATAGTTTCCAGTTGGATTTTGCCTACAGAAGTCCAGATTTTAGAATGAAATAGCACAATGTCAAGTAGGCCAACTCTAAAATACTCTACTAAATTATAAGAGTGTGAATCTTAGGTGTGATAAGACATGCATTCCCACTTTGATTTAGATTTTTTTTTTTTTTTCATTCAAAACCTCAACACAAACCATACACAAATTAGGGAACTCAGATATTATGTTGAGAATTTATTAAAATGCTTTTATTCACATGTTTTGCTGAACAGCAGTTTTAGACAAATATAATTATACATAAATATAATTAAAGAGCAGGAGACAAAAATATGGAGAAAGAAGGAGATGGAGGAAGTGCTGAAGACAAAGAATGAATGCAAAAGAAGAACAAGAAAACAATGAAGCATAAAGACACCCAAAAAGAGACTAACACTAAACAGACAAGAACAAAAGAGGAAGCAAACACATTTTTTGTTGGTGCCCATTAGTTAAAAAAGGTTTTATAATCAAACTTACAAAAATGCGTGTAAATGTATGTCTTCAGATGTAAAGTAATGTCCTTTATCAATGTTTAAAAAAAAAAATTAAAAATAAAATAAATTAAAAAAAATCCATGATGATGACTTTCTTTCAACCAACAGCACATTAAATCGTCCAACAGCTGAAAGAAATGCAGCCCATACCTTAATATTGCAGCAAATTGTATTATTGTCTATCCCTCATTTCCATCATGTAGTGCATGAGATCAATTGAAAATGCAAGAAAAGCCTGATGGGGAAAAATTGGAGAGTAACAAGAAAAAAAGGCAAAAATGAGCAAATAATAAAGATCTGCTACCAACTCAAGAAAAGGGCTCATTGGAAGGGCCCTATATTATTTATTTGCCCATGTCATTTCATCTGGCAGATACAATTTATAGTACATAGCATTGTTGGTTCTTTTGACGTGACAAAGAGAAACAGCACAGTTTTCCTTAAATGTGGTCATCACCCGTCACCAAACATGAATGTCCTACGTCACATCCAAGCACCTTCATTTCCAATATATTCTGCAATTATTTTGTCCTTAGACATATTTTTATCAGACACTTTGGTACAGCTTTTAAATTTGACACTCAGCGAGTTCCATTGCTGTTCACCAAAAACAGACAAACTGGAGTTGTCTAGATTTTATGAACAATCTGTTTGTGTGTCCTCTGACGCCTAATGTGCTCATAATTCTGATTGATTTTTTCTTTAGGAGAAAAAGAGGCCTGAAGGGCTTCAAAAACAAGAAACTTCAAAGGCCTCGTCTCCTTGAACGCCACAGAACTGCAGCTTGGACTTTACAAGAGACTCAAACATGGGTTTGGAAGAAAATTTTTTGAAGAAACTTTTATTCTGATGAGAACGAAATGTAACCTTGATGGTCCTGATGGTTTCCAACGTTACTGGAACGACAAGCAGATCCACCTGAGATGTTTTCCACGCTCCACAGGGAGGGGGCGCCATAATGATCTTTTTCCTTCAGTGGAACAATGGAGCTCCAGGTGGTGCAAGGGCCCCTGGCTCTGTGCAGATGTTGCAGAGAGCATCCCTCATGACTGAGGGCCTCGTCTGTGGAACCACTGGGTTTTTCAACAGTGTTTCATTCTGTTCTGTTCATCAACTATACAGAATGGACGGTTAAAGCAGTATCATTGCTTACTATAAACTTTATTAAACATACAGCGGCCTCAGTGCACTTACAAGCCCGACCTCTTCGTGAGTGTGCGCCACCTAAATCAGTCCCCCCAGGTACAAGGCACGAAACAACATTGTAACATGTAACAAACAGGACAACGCTACAGTTCACAAAGCCCCAGGACAAAGGACTTCTTCAGGAGAAGAACATCACTCTCTGGTCCTGTGTGTTCTCCTGATTGAAATCCAACTGAGAAGTTTCCAAAAATGGACATCAGTTCCAGACAGTAGAAGCCCCTCATGAGGCCGTCTTTACCACTTGAATAAATGTTCCCTCTCACCTCCTGGAACACTTGCATCAAGCATGCAAAGTGAATTTTTGAAGTGATCAACAATAAAGGTGGAGCTACTCATTACTGAGTTCATGTTTGGGTTTTTTGTTTTCAGTTTGTTTTTTGAGGTGTGGTCCTTAACTTTAGATCAGCTAGAGAGCAGCCTTTTTCAGTTTAATTATTGTTTTCAATAAAATGTTTAGGCAAACTTTTTTTTTTGTCTTACTGTACTTCCATTTCTTGTTGCTTATTGAAGCTCTACTTGGAACCTTGTTAAGATCCAATCATGCAAAATGTGACTTTTGCCATTTATTCAACTGGTCTTAAACTTTTGATCAGGACTGTATCTTTAGCTTTATTACTAACACTTTTCTTTTACGGTACTTTACTTTTTGTATAATTTATATGGAATTTTCAAAATAAAGTTAAATCCAAAATAAGTCCTTTAAAAAGCCTATACTTTGTTTTGTCCCAGTTTAAAGTACTTCCTTTCACCATTTCTTCTTCTATGCATGTTAGTACCTCTGTTAAAGTGACACTGGCCCCCTGATCCCATTTGGATTTTGACATTAACAGTTCATGATTTCTGGTGTCAAATGCTTTGCACAATTCAACATACACTCACAGTATATTATTTCCTTTAAGTTGCATTTACAATTTTTCTAGTCAATGTGGTTAGGTCTAGGTCAGTAGTATTTTTGTGCTCTATAATTTCTCTAAAAGATTCCTCATAGAGATGCATCTTACTCAGACAGTCATCTATGGATGTGCACTGCACACATTGACTGGTATACTGTATATAGCATTCTCTGTTCCAATTCAATTTTCAGTGCACAAATAAACTGAAACAAGCCTGAACATTACCACACAACATTTCAAAAAGAGATGGCCTGCTACTTTGTACCTGATTGCAACAGGAAATGTTGCTTCTAAAGTTTCAGAATAAAAAAATACAAAAAACAAACAAACAAAAACAAAATGAAGGCACTACTGACTCTTTGCACCAACGACACATGATCACGTGAATGGACCATCTTGAAAAGCAGGAACGCAGCATTGCAGGAAGCAAATCTGTCAAACACTCACACTGACTGCAATTTTTAGTGACGGCTACTTCTAATGCATGTTCAGTTCAGTTGTCGATGAAAGCGGGACATGTTTTTGGATGCTCAAAAAGAACCATTTTGGAGAATGTCCACAGGTACATTTTTCCCTTTTTTGGATTTTGGTTCAAAACAGAAAATCTTACAAACAAACCAATGATGACCCCCCCCCACACACACACACACTCGCTGACACACACACGCACACACACACACACACACACACACACACACACACACACACACACACACACACACACACACACACACACACACACACACACACACACACACGCACACACACACACACACGCTCACACACACACACGCACGCACGCACACACACACACACGCTCACATACACACACGCTCACACACACACGCACACACACACACACACACACACACGCTCACACACACACACACACACACTGATCCTCCATATCTTAACCTTATTTACTATTGACTATTTGACTTTAGAGCAGTGCGTGACACATGGAGATGGAAAGATGATACAACACTTTAGAGACAGATCACTTTTACACCCCATTTATTTCTGTGGAATTTTCCAAGCAAGGAAAGAACATCGCCATGGAGACAAGCAGGTGGCGTGCCCTCCACCAGGTCAAGTAACAAGTCAGGTCTGTGGAGAGACACGCCCCTCACAGCAAGCACACATGCTTTTAGAGCACTTACATCACCTGTAATTTAATAAATGCTTTAGAGCAGTGATTCTTAACCATAGGGCCGGGGCCCAAAGTAGGGCCGCGAGCACCTCCTTGAGGGCCGCATAATCACTAAAATATTATACATTTAATGTGAGATTGGGCCTCAAGTTACTTTATACGGGAAAAGTCGGGCCTCAAGGTAAAAAAGGTTAAGAACCCCTGCTTTAGAGCTTTCAACTATTTCAAACCAAATCTGAAACATGTTGCTGATCTAATGATAAAGGAATTGTGTCATGATTTGTGGTGATTTTTGTTCCTGCTTGACACTTTTAAACACAAGTGTCCCATTATTCGTGCTTTTAAATGATGCTTTGTGGAGGAAAAACAGATGCAATGTTATTTAATCGATGTTAAGATGTCAGTTGTGTAATTTTGCACACTCAGCGGTTGCAACATTTGAGGAAACTTGTGATATTTATCTATCTCTTCTCATTGCACCATTCTTGTGTGTATCAGACTGGACTTCTCTTGAACTCTAAATGTGCCACAGTTCAACTTTCACAATTTTGCATACATTTTATTTTTTGGTTTATAAGGGTTTATAACTGGTAAAAGACCACCAATTTTTTTTTTAATCTCTAATTAAATACCTTTTTAGTACAACACATTTTTATAAAAATGCCTAATTGTTCCTTTGTGTGAAAAAAAGCAGTTTTCCCCCAAAAACAGAATTTCCTGCACAATTTTCTCTTTTTATTTTTATAATAATTAAAGCCTGTATTGATTTAATTTCTAACATCATATACTTCAGAACTGAATGGGTGGTTCAACACTTCCCCCATGTCTTTGTATTTTTAGGTAGTTTTGCACAATTTTTGGATGATTTTCTGTTACATACCTTAGTTTGATTAATTATTAGTTATTTTCTAAAAATCTATTTGAAATTTTGTAATGCCCATTATTACAGGATTTACAAATGTGCTCCCCAGTTGTTGTTGGTGCTGTTGTTACTGCACTGACACCTTGTTAGAGCGACACTTTCAGACTGAGAAGTCATTCATTGCACATAATGGGACATGATCGTCTCCAAAGTGCGCCCTCCTCTCCTGCAGAGCAGAAGCTGCAGAGGGGCGCGTCTGCTCTGGAACATTTGAACGGCTCAAAACGTATGCCTTTGGCGCGTCTGCAATGACCAGATCTGGTCTGGTCTGGTCAGAAGCACCGCAGTAAAATATGAAGTGAGGGAGATACAAGCGCGTCCTCCCCCTTTGCCTCTCTGCGCACAGGAAAGCTCCTGTTTCTGGACTGGTTAACCTGCTCCCAGCACCACCTTTCCTCTCCTCACAGCCCCATCCACAAGTCTCTCCTTTTGTCCATAACTTGCCGACAAAACATTCAAAAGAGCATTCATGTTGTCCAGTGTGACGCTCCACCGTGCCCGCGCTCCAGTGAGCAGTTTCCTTTACAATGCACTTTTAAGAAAACAGAATCGTGAGATCCTGTGAAAACTTCTCAGGATCGCGGATTACTTTTTTATTCCCTCACCTATACAACACTGCGGTCTCTGCGATTCTTTAAGCTCTTGGGTGCTGAAGATAATTTGTTTATTCAGATTCAGAATTTTAATGCCGGTGAAGGAAGTTTTCATCCCCTGAAAAAAAGATGTTTGAATTGTTTCTATTGTGAATAGCAGCTGCAAAACTTTGCATATTACAGTTACAATAAAAAAACAAACCAAAAACCAGAACATTAACCTCTTAAATATTCAATGCAAATATTTACAGGCCCTGAATTCAGAGTGTATAATTGGAAGTGTAAAAATTCACACACTCTTTCGAACAAAGGTCAAGGCAACCAAGGCTTTAGTAATCCATCTATGTTTAAGTGATTCTGGCAGCAATTTGCTAAATGTCCTTCCCTCTCTGATCCCCATTTCACACGACACTGTCCTGTCTAATAAAACGTACGGGCCAAAAGATTAAGCTTTCAATATTTAAAGGTGAATTTGAGTTAATTCACCAACCTTTCATATTCAATCCTAGCCTGATTTCCATGCAGAATTCATCAAATTCTGCATGGAAATCAGGCTAGGAGCAACGTAGAATGCTGTTGTTCATAAATGCTTGCACAAGGTCTTGGACCACCACCACTCTTCGAACAGTTACTCTTCTTCTTTTCTCTTCATTCCTTGAGCCACTTGGTGACTATGATGGGAAGACCTGGAGTCCAGAATTCAGAGGCTGGATATCTTCTGGTGAGGAATCAAATCCACTGTTCTGGAGAAATTATAAAATATAATAGATATATTAATTCATTCATTCATTCATTCATTTTCTACCACTTATTCCCGTTCCCGGGGTTGCGGGTGACTGGAGCCTATCTCAGTGACTTTGGCCAGGGTACACCCTGGACAGTGGGCAACTTGTCGCAGCTGACACAGAGACATGGACAGACAAACAGACAACCATTCACTCTCACATTCATACACTATGGGCAATTTAGAGTTGTCAATTACCCTACACAGTCATGTCTTTGGACGGTGGGAGGAGCCGGAGAACCCGGAGAGAACCCATATTTGTGTGTGTGTGTGTGTGTGTGTGTGTGTGTGTGTGTGTGTGTGTGTGTGTGTGTGTGTGTGTGTGTGTGTGTGTGTGTGTGTGTGTGTGTGTGTGTGTGTGTGTGTGTGTGTGTGTGCGTGTGTGTGTGTGTGTGTGTGCGTGCGTGTAGATAAAGAGCAGAGGAAGGCCGTTGTGGTTGATGTGGCGATACCAAGTGATGGCAACATCAGGAGAAAAGAACATGAGAAACTGGAGAAATGCCAAGGGCTCAGAGAAGAGCTGGAGAAGGCCTGGAAGGTGAAGACCAAAGTGGTGCCTGTGGTGATCGGAGCACTCGGGGCAGTGACCCCCAAACTGGAGGAGCTGCAGCAGATCCCTGGAGGAACATCTCAGTCCAGAAGAGTGCAGTACTAGGAACAGCTAAGATACTGAACCCTCAAGCTCCCTGGCCTCTGGTAGAGGACCCGAGCTCAGAGATGGATGAGACCACCGGCGGAGGGCGAGAAGGGAATTATTTTTTATTTTACATATATATTGCAAGGTCCAGACTTACTTCCTCATTGGATTTAGGCTCTTATACTTTTTGCAAGCTCGGGTCCCACTTTTGCAAAGTCATTGTTAAATTCACATTTTATTGTAGATTTTTTGGTTTGTTTTTACATGCCCACTGTAATCTCTTTGTTATTCAGGGTTTTAAATTGAGTGACAGTGGTGAAAGGCAAATCTCTGGCATGTTTAAATATCTACAACTGATGGCTAAGAGAGAGAGACAACCCCGACACAAAACCACTGGCCCTACAGGTCTCTGGTCATCTGGAAACTGCAACAAAGAGAATCTCCTCTGTGAAAGGAAGCCCCCAAACCGTCACTAGGGACTTTTTCTTCTCACAACAGAATATTAAAATTTGATCTTCTGACATCTAAAGATCTCGCTACATTGTTGACTTGACATCCGCAGCTGCATTTGGGCAGAACATGTACATTTTGACCTTCACCAAGTCTAATGCACTGACTTTCCATAATGTGTGGAGGCTGGGTTTTCATTCTCTTGGGATCTAATATTTGGAACACATTTACATGCCACATGCAAATACCTGCACATCCAATGTGCACTTGAGAAAAACACAGATCAAATTTATTCAAATCAATTCAAATCAAACTTTATTTACCAAGTACTTTTCATTAACACTAGTAAAACAAAGTGTTTTTCAGGCCATTAAAAACAGTAAGCATCACCATAAAAAAAATCAAAAAGTATTAAAATACTTGTTTAAATATTTAAAAATTTTAACTTTAAGTGTAGAAAGTAATAGTCATTCACACATATTCTGAGAATGAGTAGTGTTAATTTGTGATCTTTATAATGGATTGTCTTGATTTTTTGGTCATCATCAATTTTCTTGATCATTTATATTAGCCTGATTTAGTTTGCTCAAAGGCAGGGCTTGGAACTCTAAAAGTGTAAGCAAGATCCATCCATAAATGTGCTAAAAACGACTATAACAAAATGCTTTTACTTTTCAGTTCAGTTCAAAAGTGTAATGGAGTAGAAAGTACATATACCTGCTTTCATATGTAGTGAAGTAAAAGTAAAAGGTATCTATATTTTTACTTAAGTACAGTATAAAATCCAATCCCACATAATATAAATGAAACACCAACAAACACTACAACACTACAAAATCTAGGTAAAAACTACACTAACTAGAATAGATAAATACATAAACAAACTATAAGAGCAACACGTAACTGTACTGCTGAGTACATATGAATCTTTATTCAATATTAATATTAATCAAAGCTAAAAAGGTGGGTCTTGAGCCTGCTCTTAAAAACCTGAATGTTCTCTGCGGACCTGAGCTCCTCTGGCAGGCTGCTCCATGGATTTTGGGTCCATGGAGCTACGAGGAGGGCTGGCCTGAGCAGCTACTGGCTGCAGACGCAATTACACACATTTTTATGTACACAATACTTTATTATGCTAGGTATGCTAAGCTATCATGTAGTTATAATGATTGTTACTAGAGGCAGAATTGCTCAGAGCGAGTCTGGCGATGATTTATGGACATAAAAGCCAAAAAGAATGTAACCCACCCAAGTTTTTCAAATTTTTTTGAAAGTGTGTTGAAGAGTGTTTGTTTTATTTTGTTTAATGGAGCAGTACTAGTTTTGCCCAGTAGAGGGTGCTGTAGGTTTTGCTACAAATGCACCGCCATTTTGTGAAAAGCTTGGAAACCACATGTAAGGTAAAAGGAGTAAAATGTGGTAAAATATGACTTAAATGTGTTAGTAACAACTCGCTTTTGGTTCTTAGAGCAAAATCATATTGCAAGAGGTACTGGAGAAGAATATTTGTCCAGTTTTTTGTTTGTTCTTGTTCTCCTGTGAGTGTTTGATGATATGATGTAATGCTAAGCTAATTTCAGCGAACTTACTTACATCGAGGTTGATTTCATGATACTGGTAGAATTTATTTGTTTGATTCGACATGATTTTGTTAACATGTATAAAAACCAATCTGAGAAAATGTGTGACTTTGTACAAATTAGAACATATTTACAGAAACATGATTATTAAAGGGGTATTACACGACCATGTGCACTGATAGTGCTGCATGTTAATAGTGCACACAGTGTAAGAACCTGCAAGCCACTGTACTGCATTTAACTGTAGTCTGATTGATTTAAAAGGGTTCTGTTTATTTGAATTGAATTAAGAGGTGATATTAATGTTGCCCTGCCTATGCAGGTTGTTTTTTTTGTTGACCTGATTCAGCTCAGGACTTTTCTTCAGTGTGGGGCTGGAGTCGCTGGATCCACAAGCCAGGGAAGCCCTGGATGCCTCATCATCTCGTCCATGGTCGATCTGGTCTTCATCGAAACAACCAATCTAACTAAGCTAAGATCTTGTGCACAACAACAACTCAAACTCACACTACCCGGATAGATGTAAAACTTTTTTTTTCCTTCAGAGCTCTGAACTTGAATTTTTTTCTTGAGAGACAATTTATTTTGGGATATCTGATTTATTAAGGACTGAATTACAAATGGGTGATCTATTCATATTTTCAGGTGATACTTCATTGAATGTGTTCAATAAATGCCGGCTGTGTTAACGGTTTTTCCTATAAACTGTGGTTCTAATTATTACACCTTCATTCCTCCTTTAGAACCTAGATTCCTGGGCATGTGTATCACTAGATTACAGTACTTCACTTGATATAGGTTACAAGAAGATTCTATGAGCCATGTCTGTAATGGCAGTTGATTAATTTGAACGTTGTCACATCTTGTATGCATGAGGCATCCGGGAGCCTTTCTGATTAGGTCAAGCAATAACCAGTGATGTGAAGATGTATTTTGATGTATTGTATTGTTGTCTTTTGGTGTCCTGCATAAACAGTTGACCATTTGTTTCAGAGTCTTGAGACTCGATAATATCCTGTTCTGTATCTGAATGTGAAAGGCAGAAAGTTCACGCTTAGGCAACTGAGTGTGAACTTTCTGCCCCTCTCTTGGCCAGCCAACTCTCTCAGGAGACACAGATGCTCTTATAATCACACCAGCCAGGGCACCGTGTGGTGACACTTTGAGGAGCTGACCAATTTGTATCACAATGCATTTCCTGACCTCCTGTGAATCATCTGACTACCTCATTTGATTGGCTATCGGACCTTTGTGAGCCTGCCCACACCTGAATCTATGTATTGTTTGACTGTTGGACTGTGAGACACGTCAACTAGGGAGAGAACCTCTGTGAGGGACAGACGTCCTTTGTTCACCTTGGTACCAGTGAATAAAGCCAAACTTATGGATCCAGACTCATTCTCTTTGCATTTTTATGGATAACCATTTTTAGAAATCCACAAAGTTCAATGTTTTCTCTGTCAGCAGAAATAAACAGAAGGGAAATAACATGTTCACAATAGCTTCAGAAAGTGGTGCCATTAAACAACTCGTGATTGTTGTCACTTGAAAGAACTTTAAACCATAAGATGAATATGGCAGGTTTGTGGAGCTGATCCCAAACTAATAAAAAACAGTGAATCTCCCATAGACTTCCATAGGCCCTGCTCACCATCTGAGAT
The DNA here is from genome assembly GCA_019453435.1 of Rhinogobius similis. Classification (NCBI taxonomy): domain Eukaryota; kingdom Metazoa; phylum Chordata; class Actinopteri; order Gobiiformes; family Gobiidae; genus Rhinogobius; species Rhinogobius similis. The sequence continues at coordinate 5,017,489 of CM033626.1, forward strand.
TATGATTTAGAAGACCTTCTATAACATGAACGCAGCCTATTGTCAAATTTTAGACAAAACTCCTTTATTCGTGTAGTAATACATAAGACCAGTTATATCTCAGCTCGGATCTGCATATAATATATGCAATTTTAACAAATTTAGACAAAAATTATTTAAAATACCAGCTGCTCACTGACTTCCTCTTGATAAACAACTCATTTGATGTTTTCCAGTCAGGTTTTAGACCTCATCACAGCACTGAGACTGCTCTTATCAAGGTCACAAATGACATCCGCCTGAACACTGACACGGGCAAAGCCTCAGTCTTAATTCTATTCAGTGCTGCTGCGAGCCATTTGGGTGCCCTAAGCAGAAACGCTCTGTGGTGTACCCTTCCAATCCTTTTCAAACGTGAAAAAATATAATAGTGGTTTGATGTTTGTACTACAGCCTTGTGATGACTGTTACAATACTTATTTTTATATGTTTAATTTAATATTGTATGAATCGTATGAAGTATAACATTAATAGTAACTCATAACATAACATAACAGATCGAAGCTCTAGAGAACGCTACAGGCTGCAACCTATAGACGTGTTCTGTTGCATTTATAAAAACATGAGTTAGACATTTGTAAGAATTTGAAGTACTGAGAAGTTGCGTGAGATTGAGGAGATCGGTGCAGCGTCTGCAGTGATGCGGGCGCTGTATCGGACCATTGTGGTGAAGAAAGAGCTGAGCCGAAAGGCTTTGTTTGCAGTTTAGCTGCTGCACAAATTGTTTATTCTGTCAGTCCAAACTACCTGGTCCAGCTGGTGCCCTTCAGAGCACTTGGTGCTTAGATCTGAGTGCTGCTTTTGACACTGTCGATCATGGGATCCTCTTACAGAGACGAGTGGGTGAGCATCACTGGCACCACACTAAATTGGTTGTAGTCCTCTCTGGAAGACAGGACGTACTTTGTTGAGATTGATAACTGTGTCTCAGACCACATGAGCTTGACCTATGAGGTGCCCCAAGGGTCAATCCTGGGACCCCTTCTGTTCAACTTCTACATGCTGCCCTTAGGTCAGTTAATACACAGAACTAATGTGTCTTATCACAACTTTGCAGACGACACTCAGATCTATGTCTCACTGACGGCAGGTGAATATGGACCAGTGAATTCACTGTCACTGCATCCAACAGATCAGAGTGTGGATGCAAAACAACTTTCTCCAGCTGAACTCTCGGACTCTAAAGACCCCATGTTTAGTCCTGACTCTGGCACCAGCAGGAGGCCGGTCCATGTTTAGTCCTGACTCTGGCACCAGCAGGAGGCCGGTCCATGTTTAGTCCTGACTCTGGCACCAGCAGGAGGCCGGTCCATGTTTAGTCCTGACTCTGGCACCAGCAGGAGGCCGGTCCATATTTAGTCCTGGCTCTGGCACCAGCAGGAGGCCGGTCCATATTTAGTCCTGACTCTGGCACCAGCAGGAGGCCGGTCCATATTTAGTCCTGGCTCTGGCACCAGCAGGAGGTCAGCTGGTTCATGTTCATGTGTTGAAAAATGTGATCTCTCCTGCCACGCCCTGGAGCACACTACTTTTCATAGGCTTTTACATTCAGATAGATTTTCATAAGTTTTTCATCTTATGGGTGATTGATGCAGGCAAATAAAGAGTCTCCTGCTGTAGCGAGAGAAGAACAGTGAAGAGATGATCAAGGTGTTTTTTCAATAGGCATTTGTATTTCCTTACACTTTACATGATGGTTGGAGTTTTTTACATTTGTCTTTTAACAGGTAAGTAATTCATATTTTTACAGTTCCATAACTCAGCAGTACTCTCTGTTGTTATTATAAACATATAAAGGGCAATGCAAGACGAAGAAGTAGTTCATTTATTTTAATATATTGCAATATATGATTTCTTTGGGCAGGGCTTGTGTCAAAGTAAAAGCCATAGCCACACCAGGGCACTAAATGATTATATTACATTTTTGAGATTTGAGATTTGGAAAAAAAAAGACTAAATTTGAAAAAGGAACAATTTCATAAACTTCAAACTAAATAGGACTTTGTGTTTAAGTTTGGTTCTATAATATTTCTTTCTTTTGTTGCACTTTTTAATATGTGGGGAACTACCAGCTAAGCTTTTTTTGTTTTCTCTCTCAACATATAGGCTTTTATGTGTAAACAACAAACAAACTTGTCCAATCTGCTCCCAAAGATGTTTTATTATTACATTTAATCCACTTCATCCATAGATTTCTCTGGGACATTGTAACTTCAAAGGCCGTTTTCTTAAAATGCATTTTTCTCCCTCGAGACATAAAGATCAGCCTTAAAGTAGCTCCAACACCAAACTGTACAATCTGTAACTGAATAAGATTTTGATGGAACATACAGAAGGATTTGTTGATATTTCATTCTAAGCCTGAGTTGAGGTTTGTATCTATGTACAAAATGAACCAAGAAACTTAAACATGGTTCTGTCAATTTTTCAGATTGAAATGTCCCAAATACATGCAATTTGGGTTATTTTTACACATGATGATGCTGATGATTCATGGTTCATGTTCCACATGAAAACATTACATGAAGACATTAGAAAAAAAGTGTTAACATGTATTCATGACTTTTAAACTTTTACTTTGTTTTGTATAATTTGTTTATTTTTTTTCCAGTTTTTTCTGGCATTGTTAATCCAGGCTTTACAAAATGTATCTTTTTACTGGTTTTACTTCCACAGGTTCTTTTTACCTCTGCTCCTGTTTATCCAAACCTCAGTACCTCCTCTCAACATCACCAAAGACATATGTAACCCCCGTTACAAATACACTCAGTAATAACAGAGCATTTCATGACAATATAAAAGGTCACTAAATATTAATTAAGTTGATGAAAAATGTGATTAAAACAGCTAAAACAAACAGCTAATGATAAAAATATAAATAGTATTCACATACACAATTCATAGTTTCCATAATTCTGTTTTAAAAAAGACATTGTTAACTTTTTGTTGTCGATAAAGTTTTTCAAAATGCCCCTCCCCCACCCATGAGGCTGCGTAGCGGAGAGAGAGCGCCCTGTTTACAGCAGAGCAAACAAGCCCGCAGAGCAAAGCAGCTAATAGCAGAAAACTACGGAGAAATATTAAAGATATCAGCTCAAACCTGTTGTCTAGTCAGACCGGAGGAGGGGTGTGAGCCAAATAGGAGTTTACGCCATTACGAGACGAGTTTTGGTGAGTTTTATTTTGTATTTTGCCTTCTTTCGTAAAGTGCACTTTGCCGTGGTTAAACGAGGCAATTAAGACCAATTTAAAGTAGTCAAAGACGATTGAAAACCGAATATTTCTGTTATTTGTAATTTTATTTGACACTGTTTAAGGCGAAATGTATTTTATTTTATGTGTTTTGGGTGCTTTTCTTGAGAAACATGCTAATTTTGTAGTAGAGCTGAAAAAAGAGCAGCCGCCATTTTACGTTTTTTCAAAGTCACGTAGCCATGTGAGACGGCTCCGTTTTCATTCGGAGTAGTTTTATTTTTGTATGGACTAAATGTATTCTCTTCGTGGCCTGTCCTGCAGGCCAGGTTTTCGTTTCCCCCGGGAAGGAGTTGAGAGAAGGTTCCAGAAGCTGACCCTTTCTGATCTATGGATGGCGAGCCTACCCAGAGAGCGTGGTTGTAAGGACTGCCTGTAGAGCGCCACGTGGTTCTTTCTTCATCACTACAAACTCACTGCCAAGGTTGCGGTAGGAGATTGAACACTTTTCCTGTGGATTCAATAGACTTTAAAGGAGCACTCGTGCGAACAACTGGATACATTGTTAAAAGACTTTAGAGGTGTTTGTTAAGCTTTTGGACAATTAGATAAAGCTGTTCTTATTCTGCTTTGCATTCATTGTAATATTTCATTTGATTATTGATATTGTGTAACCTTAAAGGGTACCTATGGTGTGAATTTAAAGTAACACATTTGATTTGATAAGTGAACAGGGTCAATGCAGTGAACTTAAAACAGAGCTTAACCTAAGACTAAGCCAGTAAAATTTAAGTTACAACTTGAACCCTTTAAACCAAATGACCGGTCATCTTAACTAAAATTAGAGTGAAACAGATAATAACTTGAAACTTAAACCTTTTATTTGAACTTAAACCAAAAGGTAAAGGTTGAAACCATTAAAAGGGGTGTCTTAAAGGTATCTTAAGTACCAATTGTCTTTGTTATATGTTGTTTGTCAACTGTTCAGTAAATTGCCGGCTTTTCCATTTAAACTTGTTCTGTCTCTGGCTCTTCTATATTAGTCACCACTCCATTCGAACCTATATCTGGTCCAGTAGCTCGATCTCCTCTGCCTAGCAGCATAGGTGCTACAAATCTTTGGCGAGCCAGCCAGGAGTGGTTCGTATATATTTTGTGCCCAGATTTGACTGAAATAGAGCAAACATGGAAGCCATGGAACAGAGTAACGTTAAGATACCTAACTCACTTCTTATTAGTGGCTTAACTGGCACTGACATTGATGAGGAGCTTTTTGACTTTCTTAAACAGTATGGGTCCATTCAGACAGTAGTACCTGTAGATCCCCCTCATTCGGAGCAGGGCAAGCAGGCCATCGCTGAGTACACATCTGGTGCATCAGTACAGGCACTCTCTAATTTGCTGCCCCACAGATACTCACCCAAAAACAAACCTGACATACTTTACCTTGTTGAGGCTTTAAGTTCAGTTTACACCCCTGTAGTTAGCAAGACTGCTACCTAGACTTATCTGACTGAACTGAGAGACATAGCAAAACTGACAGGCAAAGACTTTGCAGACGTTCTGAGAGAAGAACTATCCTCCATTAGTCAAGCTGTTGACCCTGACGAACATGACTCAAACGACATTCAGGACTTGCTCCAAGTCCCTGACTCAAATATCCCTCTCAGTCCACTGCAAGAGAACCCAACGACTGTTGAACCAAACCCCCAACTGATCCAAACTCCTGTGGAGAGTCCCCTACAAATGTCAATCAATGCAAAGACTCCCACCCTAAAACATTCTGATGTCAATCCACCAGAGCTTCAAAAAGTAATAGTGGAACATGTACTGAGAACTGAAGATCTCAATGCACAAATGAACACTCCTTTTAGACTGAGACTTTTCTCCGGACGTTGTCCTCGCCCAAACAACGAGGTTGACTATGAAAGCTGGCGCTCAAGTGTTGAACTTCTTCTCAAAGACACTAAGCAACCTGATCCATGCAAATCCAGAAGGCTCTTGGAGAGTCTCTCTTCACCTGCTGTTGATCTGGTAAAGCACTTACCTACCGAATCACCTCCTTCAACATACTTGAAAATCCTTGATTCTGCCTTTGGTACGGTCGAAGATGGAGACGACCTTTTTGCCAAATATCTGAACACCATGCAAAATCATGGTGAAGAGCCTTCGGCTTACCTTCAACGACTCCAAGTCATGCTGAACACGACATTCATAAGGGGTGGTGTCCCTGCAGGTGAACTTGACAAACAGCTGTTAAAGCAATTCATAAGAGGCTGTTGGGACAATGACCTGATTGCGGAGCTCCAGCTTGAACAAAAGAGACAAATGCCCCCTACCTTTGCAGAACTCCTCCTGATGCTCCGTACTGCTGAAAAAAGGCGCACATCCAAAATGTCACGCATGAAACAGCACTTGAACACACCAAAGCCAAAAGTGTTCTCTCACTATCAAGGCGCCGTTCTCTCACTATCAAGGCGCCGAGTCCAGAACAACACTTGTCAAACACTGTCGATCCCTTGTCCGAAATTAAAGATCTAAAAAAGCAAATCGCGAACCTGCAGTCCCATCTTGCATCTTTAAAGAACAAAAAAGACTCAGAAACCACTAAAGACAAGTCAAGACCCGCGAGTTTGACTAAGCCAAAAGACTCTCCTGAAAGCTTAAAACATCGAAAGCCACAGTCTTCAGAACAAAAATCCAATAATCATTCAAGCAACCGTCCAAAGCCGTGGTACTGCTTCAGATGTGGGGAGGATGGCCATATCAGGCCTGAATGCGAAAATGAGCCAAACTCTCCCCTTGTTGCTGAAAAAAGAAAACTGTTAAAAGAAAAGCAGATAGCATGGGACAAAGCAAGTGGCCGAGAACACAATCCTTTAAACTAGACGCAGCTCCAGTCATGGGACAGATTGGAGCTGAACTAAAGACGAAGCGTCCCAACAGAAAGAAACGTGCCTTGAACTTACACACTCAAGCTGAAAGGTCAATTTCCCTCCCAAAGGGCCTTGTCGGTGCGAAATGTACTGCTCAAGTAGCTATTGGTGATCAAATGTGCAGCTGTCTATTAGATACAGGTTCGCAAGTAACAACAATCTCCCAGTCATTTTACGAAGAAAAACTGTCCCACTTACCTGTCCGGAGTCTAAATGACCTATTAGAGGTGGAAGGTGCCAATGGCCAGAATGTCCCTTACCTTGGTTTTATCGAGACCGCCATCACATTCCCCAAGAGTTCATTGGGTGCAGACATCGAGGTGCCAACACTAGCCTTGATCATTCCCAACTTAAGTTCCAACTCACCTTCGCTGCTAATAGGCACAAACACCCTGGATATCCTGTATGAGCAGTATGGACTAGCCGTAGAGTCCAAAGAAAAACATTCACTTCCTTACGGTTATAAAGTTGTTCTCAAAACACTTGCTGCCAGGAAAAAGCATTCAGTTGAGACAAGCTTGGGTGAAGTCAGACTGCAAAGTACACATTGTGAAACTATTGGGGCTGGACAAACGAAAGTTCTGGAAGGATCAGTAACATGCAGAGTACCTGAAACTGGAAATTGGGTGACTGTTGAAGCACCAACAGCAACCTCCTTACCTGGTGGTCTTCTTGTCAAAGATGGGTTAGCAACACTCCCACCCAAGCTTCCTCGTTGCATACCAGTCATCCTAAAAAACGAATCCAATCACGCAATCACACTCACACCAAAGACAGTCATAGCAGAGATTCATGCTATTCAAAGTGTCCAGCCTGCTAACAACAAAACAGTGAGTCAAAACCCAGAGAACAAATCGAACCTTCAGTTTGATTTCAGCAATTCACCTGTCTCCAGTGAGTGGAAACAAAGAATAACTAATAAGTTAAACTCAATGCCAGAGGTATTTGCCCAGCACGAGCTTGATTTTGGTCGCACCGGAAAGATAAAACATCACATCACTCTGAGCGACCCCACACCTTTCAAACACAGGGCGAGGCCTATACACCCACAAGATTTAGAGGCAGTACGTAACCACCTGCAGCAACTCCTCGAAGCTGAAGTCATTCGCGAGTCTGAATCTCCCTTTTCGTCTCCGATTGTAGTCGTACGTAAAAAGAACGGAGATGTCAGATTATGTATTGACTACAGGAAGTTAAACCTGCAGACTGTAAAAGACTCTTACGCCTTACCCAACCTCGAGGAGTGTTTTTCAGCTCTGAACGGGTCCCGCTGGTTTTCAGTCTTAGACTTGAAATCAGGCTTCTATCAGATTGAAATGGAGGAGGCTGATAAACAAAAAACTGCATTCGTCTGTCCTCTTGGTTTCTTTGAGTTCAATAGGATGCCTCAAGGGATCACAAATGCCCCCAGCACGTTCCAGAGGCTCATGGAGCGTTGCGTGGGAGAGCTCAACCTGAAACAAGCCCTTGTATTCCTTGATGACCTAATAGTGTTCTCTTTGACATTGGAGGAACACGAAGAACGCCTCTTACAAGTCCTTGGTCGTTTGAAAGAGTATGGCCTTAAACTGTCGCCCGACAAGTGCAGGTTTTTTCAGAGTTCTGTAAAATACCTCGGTCACATCATTTCAGAAAAGGGAATCGAAACTGATCCAGATAAAATCTCGTCACTTAAAACCTGGCCAAAACCAAACAACTTGAAAGAAATGCGGACCTTCTTGGGATTTTGTGGTTATTACCGCAGATTTATAAAAGACTACTCAAAAATCATGCGACCTCTCAACCAACTCACTGGCGGATATCCGCCTCAGCGGAAAAATACAAGTGCCAAAGCTGACACGGCCCAATACCACAACCCCAAAGACCCATTTGGAACTAGGTGGACCGTGGATTGTCAAACAGCATTTGACACCATCATTGAAAAACTAACAAGCGCCCCAGTGCTCGGGTTCGCTGACCCCAAACTTCCTTTTACCTTACATACAGACGCAAGCACTTCAGGGCTAGGGGCTGCCCTTTACCAGACTCAGCAAAATCAAAAACGTGTCATCGCCTACGCAAGTCGCGGGTTGTCAAAGTGTGAAACAAAATACCCCGCACACAAATTAGAGTTCCTTGCTCTCAAATGGGCAGTCACGGAAAAATTTCAAGACTACCTTTACGGACGCCCATTCCTTGTGATCACTGACAGCAACCCATTAACATATGTCCTGACCACCGCAAAACTCGACGCTACGAGTTATAGATGGTTGGCTGCACTGTCCACATTTGACTTCCAACTGCAATACAGGGCAGGAAAACAAAATCAGGATGCGGACGGACTGTCCAGACGCCCGCATAGCGCACAACCAGATGACATGCTGTCGAAAAAAGAGTTAGAAAGGATACAACAATTCACACAAAGACACTTACCTGACACAAACTGTGCAAACCTTGTTGACCAGAGTACGATATAAGCTATCTGTGAAAAGCACTTTGTCCATCAGTCCTCAGATGACATACCAGCAGGGCACACTGCCAATAGTCCTCTGGTTCTGTCTCTTGCTCTTTGTCCCCAAGCTGTCCCCCAAAGCTATGAAGAAGAGGAGCAGCTTGGAGGCTTACCAGTTGTTCCCCACTTCACGACATCAGACCTGAAAGAAAAACAACATGCAGATACAAGTATCCGAGAAATAATCAACCACCTTATGTTGGGAGAAAAGCCCCCACCAACTGCAAAAAATGAGCTCCCTGAACTTGGCTTGTTGCTAAGAGAGTGGAACAAGCTAATTCTCAAAGATGAGGTCCTCTATCGTACAAGACAAGAGAGTGCACAAGTACAGTACCAACTTGTTCTGCCACAAGACTTAAGACCCCTTGTCTTGAAGAGTTTACACGACGATATGGGGCACATGGGTGTCGATAGAACATTGGATCTTGTGAGAAAGCGGTTCTATTGGCCCAAGATGGCGTCAGATATTGAGCTCAAAGTCAAGACTTGTGAACGTTGCACACGTCGGAAAGCTCAGCCCGAGAAAGCAGCACCACTTGTGAACATTGTCGTCACCCGTCCGCTCGAATTGGTGTGCATCGACTTTTTGACTCTAGAGCCTGATTCAAGCAACACGAAAGATGTGTTAGTAATAACAGACCACTTCACTAAATATGCGTTAGCATTTCCAACTCCAAACCAAAAGGCGCGCACAGTTGCTCGATATCTGTGGGAAAACTTCATCTCACATTATGGGTTTCCTGAGAGACTTCATAGTGATCAGGGCCCAGACTTCGAGTCCCGCACAATAAAGGAGCTCTGTCAACTAGCTGGCATCCGAAAGGTTCGAACTACCCCTTACCATCCGAGAGGGAACCCTGTTGAGCGCTTCAACAGAACCCTTCTGAACATGCTTGGCACTCTAGAGAATCACAAGAAGACCCACTGGCGCGAACATGTCCGACCTTTAGTACATGCCTATAATTGTACTAAGAACGAGGTGACGGGGTTTACCCCATACGAACTAATGTTCGGTCGACAGCCCCGGCTCCCTGTAGACCTCGCATTTGGTCTGCCAGTTGACCACCAGCCAAGTTCCCACTCAGAGTACGTTCACAACCTCAAGTCACACCTCGAATCCAGCTACGAAATCGCAACTGAGATGGCACGGAAATCAGCTAGCCGCAACAAAGCAAGGTTTGACAAGCGTATCGTTGACTCCACCTTAAAAGAAGGCGACAGAGTGCTTGTCAGAAACGTTCGCATAAGAGGCAAGCACAAGTTAGCCGACAGGTGGGAGCATGAAGTTTACATCATTGTGAAGCAGTCAAACAACCTTCCAGTCTATGTCATAAAACCTGAAACAAAAGACGGTCCTCAAAGAACCCTTCATCGTGACTTATTACTTCCATGTGGTTTCCTTCCTGCCAACTCAGAGGAAGCAGAACAACCTGTGAAAGACAAAACAAAGAGATCGAAAACACGTCAACAAACAACAAGTGTTACACAAGAGTCCGATAGTGAAGATTCTGATTCTGGCTATTATAACTATTGTGACCTAGTAGTGGAAACCAAAGGCCCCTACTACTCACCTGAAACTGAGAAAACCGACGTTGTTGTTGAGCACAGTCCCTTGGAAATGCCCAAAGCTTTCCTTGAAACCAGAAAGAGTCAAAACTTACCTGATGAGACAAACCTACCGAAAGAGTCCTTACCTGAAATTGAATCTGTCGAAAGAAACCTTCCTGAACAGAGTCCAATCGACAGTGACAAAGAAATCCCAGTTGATACCTACCTTGAAGAAGCAAGCTTACCTCTCATTGATCCTGAAGAACAAGTTTCAACTGATGAGTCCCCTGAAATAAACAGTCAATCTAAAGACATTTCCGGTATCCCGGCAGAGACTGTTATTGACATAGACCAGGGCCCTGATGCCACTACCTTTAGTGACAGTATCACTGATTCCCTAAGACGCTCAACCAGACATAGGGAACCTGCTCAGAGACTGACTTATCCTGAATTTGGCAACCCACTAATTTCTGTGGTACAGTCCCTATTTCATGGCCTATCTATGGCATTCACTGACTCCTTAAATGCTCCCAAAATGTTACAGATAGAAACTGTGTGACACATGTACGAGGGCGTACATGAGAAAAGGAGGGGAGGATGTAACCCCCGTTACAAATACACTCAGTAATAACAGAGCATTTCATGACAATATAAAAGGTCAATAAATATTAATAAGTTGATGAAAAATGTGATTAAAACAGCTAAAACAAACAGCTAATGATAAAAATATAAATAGTATTTATATACACAATTCATAGTTTCCATAATTCTGTTTAAAAAAGACATTGTTAACTTTTTGTTGTCGATAAAGTTTTTCAAAATGCCCCTCCCCACCCATGAGGCTGCGTAGCGGAGAGAGAGCGCCCTGTTTACAGCAGAGCAAACAAGCCCGCAGAGCAAAGCAGCTAATAGCAGAAAACTACGGAGAAATATTAAAGATATCAGCTCAAACCTGTTGTCTAGTCAGACCGGAGGAGGGGTGTGAGCCAAATAGGAGTTTACGCCATTACGAGAGCGAGTTTTGGTGAGTTTTATTTTGTATTTTGCCTTCTTTTAGTAAAGTGCACTTTGCCGTGGTTAAACGAGGCAATTAAGACCAATTTAAAGTAGTCAAAGACGATTGAAAACCGAATATTTCTGTTATTTGTAATTTTATTTGACACTGTTTAAGGCGAAATGTATTTTATTTTATGTGTTTTGGGTGCTTTTCTTGAGAAACATGCTAATTTTGTAGTAGAGCTGAAAAAAGAGCAGCCGCCATTTTACGTTTTTCAAAGTCACGTAGCCATGTGAGACGGCTCCGTTTTCATTCGGAGTAGTTTTATTTTCGTATGGACTAAATGTATTCTCTTCGTGGCCTGTCCTGCAGGCCAGGTTTTCGTTTCCCCCGGGAAGGAGTTGAGAGAAGGTTCCAGAAGCTGACCCTTCCTGATCTATGGATGGCAAGCCTACCCAGAGAGCGTGGTTGTAAGGACTGCCTGTAGAGCGCCACGTGGTTCTTTCTTCATCACTACAAACTCACTGCCAAGGTTGCGGTAGGAGATTGAACACTTTTCCTGTGGATTCAATAGACTTTAAAGGAGCACTCGTGCGAACAACTGGATACATTGTTAAAAGAGAGGTGTTTGTTAAGCTTTTGGACAATTAGATAAAGCTGTTCTTATTCTGCTTTGCATTCATTGTAATATTTCATTTGATTATTGATATTGTGTAACCTTAAAGGGTACCTATGGTGTGAATTTAAAGTAACACATTTGATTTGATAAGTGAACAGGGTCAATGCAGTGAACTTAAAACAGAGCTTAACCTAAGACTAAGCCAGTAAAATTTAAGTTACAACTTGAACCCTTTAAACCAAATGACCGGTCATCTTAACTAAAATTAGAGTGAAACAGATAATAACTTGAAACTTAAACCTTTTATTTGAACTTAAACCAAAAGGTAAAGGTTGAAACCATTAAAAGGGGTGTCTTAAAGGTATCTTAAGTACCAATTGTCTTTGTTATATGTTGTTTGTCAACTGTTCAGTAAATTGCCGGCTTTTCCATTTAAACTTGTTCTGTCTCTGGCTCTTCTATATTAGTCACCACTCCATTCGAACCTATATCTGGTCCAGTAGCTCGATCTCTTCTGCCTAGCAGCATAGGTGCTACACATACCTCGAGGCTCAGAGCTTCTGCAGAGAGCACTGTGTGGACCTGGTCACTGTGCAGGACATGAGGGAGATGAAGGCTCTGTGGGAGATGTTTCAGGGCCAGTATGAAGACGCCCTGTGGATTGGGCTTTATAAAGGGACACATCTGAATTGGCAGTGGTCTCTGGCAGGCAAGCGTTTCTACAAAGAGGGAGAGAAGACCTATTTTAACTTTCAAACACAAAATACATATAACTGTGGAAGCTTCCAAAATGGACTTTTCTTCATGAGTGAATGTATCGTTGCAAGATTTGCCCTTTGTTTTGACGGTAAGTCACACTTCAACTGGAGTAGTCGAGTATGAAGAATTGGTTAAATGGCAGGAGGTGACTGGAGGAACCTGCTGTGTCCTTAGGCAAGACACTTCACCCACATTGCCTAGTATGAAAGTGGTGTGTGAAGAGTTGGTGGTGGTCAGATAGCGCAGATTGGCAGTCTCGTCCCAGGGGCAGCTCTGGCTACAACTGTAGCTTACTATTACTGAGTGTGGAGTGAATGAATAATGCACTCTAGACCAAAGAAACAAGATCAGTGTCTGTGCTGCATGCCTTCCTCCACCACAGTCAGACTGCTTTCAACCAGGCTGCACCTTTGACTTTTTAAAAGAATCTGAAAAGCAAACAGGTCTGAAACAAACCTTATGGCCTTAAAGCTTGAAATGTATCAGAATGCAGTCACACCTGTCAGAAACTTCCACTTCTCCAACTTGATCTGCACTAATAACCACAACCCAAGAATCTTATGTAAGGTAATTAAGTGAACGCTCATTCCCCTTTTCTTTATTTGATCAGTTTCAACCACTCACCCTCTCTGCCTCATGCTTCCATTGTCTTATTGCTCCAGGATTACTGAAGGACATTTTTCCTTTACTGGGACTCTTCTCTTATTGTTTTGAACATGCTATCATACAACTCTGCTAAAAAGCACTCCCTTGATCCCCAATCATTTGAACTACAGACCATCAAAATTAAACTTTCTGTCTAGTTTCTGTCAAGTTTTTTAATAATCAATTACACCACAACTTATTTCTTTTACAAATTCAAATTCAATTTTCAATAAATTCCATTCATGTTTTAGATCAAAATATAGTCATATCATTCTCAGTAAGCATTAATAACTCAAGCTGGTCTCACCCATATCTTATATAGGGAGTTCCACAAGGTTCTGTGTTGGGTCCACTTCTTTTGTCAATGTATTCACTCCCATTAGGCACTTAACTGAACTCACACACTGTCTCTTTCCACTTCTATGCGGACTACACTCAATCTACTTAACCACATTGTAATGAAGACTGGACTCAATGCATCACGGCATCTTAGACATCTGTCAGAGAAATCAGAAGTGATTTTATTGGTCCTTATAATTCTGTGAACAACTCTCTCTTTAGGATCTGTTTCACAATCTGAAAATATCTGCAAACAATCTAGGTGTTGTGTTGTGTTTGATTCTGAGTCGTCCTTTAAAGGCCAGATAAATAATGTGGTCCAAACATGTTTTTATTATCTAAAGCATTATTGCAATTCACTGTACACTGATCTCTCAAAATCCTTCCTTTTAAAGCTTTTAATGGTTTGGTACCACAATATTTATCTGACCGCCTCATCCCGTATGTCCCGTCTGAACCCTACTGACCGTTTTTTCCTGTACTGAAATGACCGGGCCTTTACTGTGTGGGCTCCCTCCATCTGGAACTTCCTCCCTCCTGCTCTCATTGTCATGTCTCAATACTTTTTAGAAACATTTGAAAACTGACTTTGACAATGATTGATTTGTTTTTTGTCTTTGGCTTATTGAATTTGATGTTTTCTGTATTATGTCTGCTTATGTGGGTTTTTTTTTTAAGTTTTTTTTTTGTCTTAATTAATCTGCTCCAGGAAAAAAATGGAATTTTAACTATAGAATATATAAATAAATGCTATAGATATAAAGATATATATATTACAGAGTCTGCTCTCCCATTTCTAAAGATAGTTTCCTCAACTTTTTCTTTTTTCCCCCCTTTGCTAAAGAGCGCAGATCAGGCCTGGAGCAGTATGCACTCATCTCTAATTACATGAAGTGGATTGAGGCCCGTGATCACTGCAGGACACATTACACCGACCTGGCCAGTGTGAGGAACGAGGCAGAAAGTCAAATGATCCAAAAAGTGTCTGAGGGGAAGGAGGTCTATGTGGGCCTCTTCAGAGACCCTTGGGTTTGGTCCAGTAACGAAGCCTCCTCATTCAGAAACTGGATAAAAAGCAGCGAGGTCTTTACCAGTGAGAATCCAACTTGTGTGACCATGTTAAAGAGCGAGTCTGGGCGATGGAGCGACCGTCCGTGTGACCAGCCACTGCCTTTCCTCTGTAAATGTGAGTAAATAACAATCACCAAGTAAATGGCAAAAGACTTACAATTGTACATCTTGATGTGATTACACTTAGGTTCAGAATCTGCCCTAAGTTTCCAAGTGGCCCTGAGCTCAGCTTCTGGACTGGATATGAGTGATCCAGTCGTGCAACAAAGCATCCTCCGTGAGGTGAGCTGCCTCACTCTTCAGATCACCTAAACAGAGCTAAATCTTGTATTCCATTTCAGAAAGCAAAACGATATCCGCTACTTTTCCACATTTCCAGCAGTTCAACGATGTTAAAATGACATTCTGTCTCTCCTCAGATCAGAGAAAGGTTCAATGGGCTGAACAGCACCTCTGTGTACTGGAGAAAACCATCTGATGGAATAGTCTTCAAAAGAAGACAACCTTAACCCATCCTTATTGAGGTTTGAGGCAAATTTTGAGGCAAATATGGACTAAGATTAATAGGGCACAACAAACGGTGTTAAACTTAAAGTAAAACTTCAAGAGCTTCAATGTGTTGATTTGTGCTACAGAGAAAAAAAAGTTCCTAACATGTCAGAAAATCACATGCACCACGTACAAGAGTTGCCAAAATATATATACGCATGACAGCAGTTTTTATTTGTAAAGTTTTCTTGCCAGTGCTAAATTACTAGAAGTCCCTCATTGTCTCTCAGTCCCTGCTCTCACTTCATCAGTTCTTTGACCTGCTGTAGACTGGACTGAAGAGTGGTCTGACTGTGACTGTGATGACCTCTCATAGTGTGTGTTCTCTACACTCTAACGATCTATGCTGTTGTTCACTCTTTCCTTTTCAGCCCAAACCAATGAGGAGACCAGTAGCTACTAGTGAGCCAACTTAACATAGAAAAAGGAAAAACTATATATGTATTAAGGTTTCATAGTGGGTTAATAAAGTGCCTCTGATTACAAGTTATTTTCCTGTTTCGTTTTTGGACCAATCATGTCTCCTTCTCAGCTCTGCAGTCTTTCCACATGTGCGTCTCACAAAGCAGGCTGACTGTTCATGTTGTTTAAACCCACGCACTGCCTGCGACACCATGGATGCAGACAGGGTGCACCAGTTTCCAAGCAAACTGGTTCAGACCTTTAGTTTTGTTTGTACTCGACATGCACAGATACACACTGAGATGCATTTGCAAGCACTTAAACATTTGCTGAACAAAACTTGCTTCAATATCTGTTCTAGGCATTTTGTGGCCCTAAATAAAATTTTGGTTGTGGCTTACCATTTCACAAAAACTGTTCAATAATCAGAGACAGACTGGGGTGAAAAAGTGATTTATTTATCAGCATTTACATGTTTTTAAAATGTAGTCATATGTAAAGGGGGATTCAGGGCTCCTCACCCAAGAAAATTTCAATAAAATCACATGTAATTTCTGGTATTCCGGTGCATTTTATTGTAACTCATTATTTGAAAGGCAACATTACAGGCTACTTACTTATTCCAGGTTTTATCGCTTTAATAAAGTAATAAAAGTCAAAAATAATGAAATAAAAAGGTGGACTTGACTGTAAGAGCTACCTATCTGTTTTAGTGGTACTACTATTATAACAAGAATCAGGGGCGTGGCACCAAATTCTGGACCCCAGGAAGGGCTGGGTGATTTGTTATTAAAAATGGAATGTTGAGCTGGTCCCTGTGACAATTTGCTATTTTTGTGAAATTGTCATATTGTGTTTCACTGTTTGTCTCTTTAATGCAGCTGTCTGTTCAAACACACTTCTTCTCCTGTTGTTTAGCCTCTGAAGCCTCTGAGCAGATGACTTTATTTACCTCTTAAAGGCCAGAGCTGCACAATTAAACCAAATCAACACAAAAACACAATTTTAATGGATGCGATTTGCAAATCACAAAGAATGCAGTTTTTGAAGTGCAATCATTACTTCCACAAACATCAAAATGTCTTGCTTTGACTTGAATAAAAACTACTAACACTGTAGTTTGGATTTGTACAAACATGATCTGAAACAAGAAACAAAAGCACGACCAAAAACGATAAAAATGTGTCAAAAACAACAAAAACGTAGCTACAAACAACAAACATGACTCAATGCGCCAAAACGCAACCAAAAATTACAACAACGCATTTAAATATGACAAAGACAACTGAACGTGACAAAAAAAATGGCACAAGTCAGAAAAACCCTCATTAGATATTTTTACTAAATCGTGGCAGCTCTATTATAGACAGTATATAGAAAAATATAAAGTGAACACGAATCGTGATAAAATCGAAATCACCCAGTGTGATGTCAAAACATATTATTACTATAAGCAAATGCAAATTACAATCTCTATAGTTTTATTTGTTAACACCTCGAACAGTGAGTTTCCTCTGTTGTGATGGGGCCCTTAGATCTCATTGTATTTAGTCTTTCAAGGACTTTAAAAAGCATCTGGAAAATAAACAGGTCTGAAACAAAAATAAATTAAAGTGTAGAAAAAGTGTGTGGGGGGTGAATCCCATGCTTTTGAGGGCCCTTCCTTTACCCGGGCCCCAGGGAAAGCAGTCGATAACGCAGTGATTGTAAAATAGTGCTTTGGAGTCCATGATGAACCCTTATAGGACCTTAAATTATTCTAAATTTCTACTCACCGAAGTGTCTAGACTGAAGGAACAACTGCAGAGTCTCAGAGAAACTCAAACAGACACCAAGCCAAGAGGATTCAGACAAAAACTAAGAAAAAACTCTTCATGGTCATTGTTTGGTTTTATTAACGCAAAGGTAAAAAGCACTAAAACGAGTCCTACAAAAAGCTGAGACAGACAAAAAAGTGGCTGAGGGCTGTCCTGGACTATCAGAGGCAGCATCTTTTACACGTTATACAGTGATGTGCTGTTGTTAACTGTTTGACTTAACATCTACAGTTATGTTTCCAGTGGCACACGTCTGTTTTTAGGGTCATTAGTACAAATGATCTAAAAATAGTCCACATCTGTATGAACACATGTTAATACAGATGTTAATATCATGAGCTTGGGGTGCACGGTGGCAGAGCGGCTAGAGCTTCTGCCTCTCAATAAGGAGATCGTGGGTTTGAATCCCAGACCACCCCAACATCACACGATCTCTCTGGGTGGAGTCTGCATGTCCTCCCCGTGTTACCGTGGGTTCTCTCCGGGTTCTCCGGCTCCTCCCACCGTCCAAAGACATGACTGTGGAGGTAAATTGAGAACTCTAAATTGTCCTTGAATGAATGTGAGAGTGAATGGTTGTCTGTCAATGTCTCTGTCTCTCTGTGTCAGCCCTGCAACGAGTTGGCCACTGTCCAGGGTGTACCCCGCCTAAGGCCCAAAGTCACTGGGATAGGCTCCAGTCACCCGTGACTCCTGACGGGAATAAGCGGTAGAAAATGAATGAATCATGAGCTTCAATCAGACAAATAGAAAAACATCACCGTAAACCACAGAGTAGCTTTGTGTTGACCCTTTGCACATGTCGTCATGCTCTTCAGAGGAACGCCCACATTGTCATGACGGACGGCAGAGGCGCTGTCTGTGCATCTAAAATCCATTAAAGTCCATTACTCAGCTGGTTTTGTTGATTTTCAAGTAAAGTGGTTATCTTGTGTTGTGCGGTTGGCTGCACTAACAGCGGGGTATAAACCTAATGTAACTTTATATGTAAATGTTGATGAGGACAAAAGACAGCGATCATTGGTAACCATGAAACAGAAGAACTGGAAGCACTCAAAGTACTCAGGATTTAGACTGAGCACTTTAAGGTGAGTCAATGCCAATGTTACAAAACGATCATGAATATCTGAAACGATCGCCATTACATGCCGTGGTGCGTCTTTAGACATTTACAAAGAGCAAAGAACAAAGTGAATGAAAATGAACTTGTATAATGTACGATCAAACTTATGCATTATACATATAGTCACAAACTACTTGTTCAGAATATGTTTTATTCAGGCAAACGCAAGTGAAAAGCATGATTTATTTGTGACTTTGCGCAGTGGCCCGCCCCTGCCTGCCCCTCACTTTAAAGGGAATATTTTCTTCAGTAACTTTTTTGAGCTTTTAATCATGTTCTTATAATGTTCTGTTATCATACAAAACATACCTGGAGTTGCATTCCACTGCATTCACGGTGTTCTGAGGAATTAATTAAAAAACCCTCCCCTCTCCGTGCGTCAGACACACATGCTGCCGAGCTCCATCTACCTCAGACGTATTTTCGGATCATCTACATCACTTATCAGAGAATCTTCTGCTGTTTTAAGTCCTTAAATTGAATTACTTTCTTTTTTTCTTGTTTCAAAACATGAGATGGCACATTTAAGGCACTCAAGAGCATGTTTAAAGGCTTATAGCAATATGTAAAATGCAGAATATTTTCACTTTAATGGAGTTCATTGATCATCTATCATTTAGAATCATCAAACGTTTCTCACCTCAGATTAAAAGAGTTTTATGCTTGATTCATTGATTCTGCAGAAATCAGCAATATTTTTCAGTCCCTTGGGTCAGCTTCCAGGCATACAATCTGTCTCTTTCTCTAACTTTGCTTTTTGATTTGTTGATGTGTTGTCAATGATGTTATATTTTGAATAACTGATTAAAAACATGCTTTATTAATAATATATTGTAAGAATATATTGTAAGAGCTGCTCAAATAACTTTTACAGACCAAAGCAGGAAGAATACGAGACATGACAAGGTGCATTTTATTCACATGAGTTGATGCAGCTATGATTAGAACACAATTGTAATGTTACTGTTAGAATGAAATTGTATTAGAAATGTTATATAACTATTGCAAGCGGTGGAAGAATAGAAACTGCAGCCAAATAGTCCCCAACAGCGAGTTGAGCAGACTTTAAATCATCATTTTCTGCTCACATCATCCCCAGCTATGCCAAACACAAGGCTTTCTGATAATGACTCTTGTTGACGCTCATTTAGCAGGATTCAAAATGCACGGGCAAGTTTTGGCTGCAGCCCAGAGTGATTTGACTGGACTGGATCGTTGGTGCGTAATTACAGTTAGGGGGGACAGCGTTACGGTTCTGCAGACGACACTTCACCGTACGGAAGTTAGTGTTGCTCCTGAAGGTGTTGTGTCCCGTTTGCGTCCCCTGTCCGTTGCAGACGTTGATGACATCGTCCATTGGCGTTATGTCTGTGGTGTATCCCAGGATGACGTTGTTGCAGGGTTTACAGTACGTCAAATGCATCTGCACCTTATTCATCACGCTGTTGCAGTCGAAAGCCCTGTTTCGGTTGGTATACGTGTGCATTTTTTTGAAATTCTTGAACGCCGGCGGGTCGACACTGTGAGCCGTAGCTAGCAGTAGTGAAGCTAGCACCAGACAGAAGAGTGGGGCATTCATGGTTCTCTGCAAAAAAGACCAAATTACTAAAGTCTTGATATGAATTGTAATTTTTTTCAAAGGAATTGAGCTGAAAAATATTGAAATGTATTGTTGGCTATTCCAGCAAAGCCACAATTTCATTAGCAAGGAATGAAATGTGCATGAATAATAATATGATTTAAACTTTTTTTTTGTTTAGTTTTGCATTCTTGTCAAAATAAGTCAAGCATAAAAGAATGTTTTTCCTCATGCAGCCCACAGTGGACTGGAGTGAGGGCTTACCATGTAGTTCTCTGCAGCAGAAGTCTGCAGCACTGACTGAGCTCTGCACTTTTATGTTCACATGCCCCTCCCTCCCTGAAACCACAGGCAATGTCCCAAAATTCAACAGTTACAGGCCCTATACCAAAACAGGTTTAAACTGGCCAATGTTACGCAACTATGCTCTGGCAGAAAGATTTTATTATATAACTGTCCTGATTTAAACTAAAGTAAATGGTTGTAATACAACTGGTTACAACAGCGATTTCAAACAGAAGTGTGGCATGTCAAGCTTTTAATATTAATTTTGTTATTTTCTGGATGCCTTCTTTCACATACATTATAGTCATGTTCCCCCTGGTTCTCTTTGAAGCGGAATGGTCCGACAGTCTCTATAAACACTCGATCGTTGTGCAAATTTCTTTTGCAAACTGCGTATTTTAACTATGTTGGCATTTTGTAAGTGCAAACACAGTTAATGACCTTTCAGAAGGACAAACCAGTGCAGCAGTGACAGGATCAGAAGGCGCACTCATGTCTCTTGAAGCCTCCCAAATCTGTTGAAGTTCATGAAAAAATATGATTCTTGAAGTGCTCCATGAGCAGCTCAAACCAGTCCAGTCTCTGACCATAGCAGGGGCTCTGTGGTTAGAACTTTCGCTTCACAGCAAGTAAGTCCTGGGTTTGCATGTTCTTCCCGTGCCTGCATATGTTTCCTTTGGGCACTCCGGTTTCCCCTACCACTAAAAACAAGTATAATAGAGCTCTGGTGTGGATGACAGGGTGTTCTGAATGAGATGAGACAACGCATGGAGTTTAGGCCAAGGCTACAATCGGGCGTGTTTACAGCATGTGTATCATGTGTGTTCATTAACATGCACTGTCCGCTCCAACACACACTACAATGTGTTTATTCACAAGACTATTTACAACAACTTATCATAATTCTGATGAATATGTCTAACCTGAACTATAGACACGTAATTAATTGTTTTACTCCATCATCACCAACAACAAAACCAAGATTAACTGCGGTAAAATTCTTTGTCATGGCATAGCTTTGCATCTTTTATCAGGATCCAAAATGCACTGGCAAATTCTGGCTACAACTAAATGTGATTTGACTGGCCTGGACTGTCCCGGTGCAGCTGCAGTGAGGAGGGCCTGTGCCTCTGCAGGCGGCACTTCACTGTATGGAAGTTCCTCGGCTCTTGTACTTGTTGTACAATAATTCATGAGACACAATTATTATGTTACGACCAGCCTACCAAGGGGAGTAAGGGAAGTAACAAAACACCAAGATTTAAAATGGTAACTAAAATTGTAATTTAATATTTGACAAAAATAGGGTAAAAGGGGTAACAAAGGGTGTCCACATTTTGGGGGGAATAATTAAAGCAAATAACAAATAATAGATTGCAAAAGAAACAATACATACAATACCATATCTGTCCTAGACAATGTGGGTGAAGTGTCTGCTGTAGAGCCACAGCACCTCCTGGACTTGCTGAGGTTCTGATGTCAGTGATTGTCAATCAGTATGATTTATTGCATACTATTAAAATATGTCATCGTTATTAGCCTTTAAACATGCTCGAGTGCATTAAATTTGCCATCTCATGTTTTGAAACAAAAAAAATAAGTATAATGCTCTAAATACACAAGTTTCTCTGCTGTCTGAGCTGACACTCACTGAATGCATCCAGCCAGCAGATGGCACCCAGTGCTATGCACAATTTAGTTATGTCATCACTTTAACGGAAAAATATTCTGCATTTTGCATATTGCTGTTAGCCTTTAAACAACAGGTCCTCCAAATAAAAACAACCTATTTGATCGTTTGTTTAGAGCCCAAATAACAACCAAACGAGGCGTATGGTCGTGTGCTTAAACAGCGCCCCTGCTGGTCATGTCTAAATGACACTCATTACAAGCTAATAAGACGAGGAAACAGGACTTACCACGAATTTTGGAGATTTCAGGCTTGCTCCATGTCTGAAAAGATGTCCT
Organism: Rhinogobius similis; assembly: GCA_019453435.1. Lineage (NCBI taxonomy): Eukaryota > Metazoa > Chordata > Actinopteri > Gobiiformes > Gobiidae > Rhinogobius > Rhinogobius similis. Next base: position 5,039,848 of record CM033626.1, read on the forward strand.
GCTTTCATCGACAACTGAACTGAACATGCATTAGAAGTAGCCGTCACAAAAAATTGCAGTCAGTGTGAGTGTTTGACAGATTTGCTTCCTGCAATGCTGCGTTCCTGCTTTTCAAGATGGTGCATTCATGTGATCATGTGTCGTTGGTGCAAAGGGTCAGTAGTGCCTTCATTTTTTTTTTTTTTTTTTTTACTCTGAAATTTTAGAAGCAACATTTCCTGTTGCATTCAGGTACAAAGTAGCAGGCCATCTCTTTTTGAAATGTTGTGTGGTAATGTTCAGGCTTGTTTCAGTTTATTTGTGCACTGAAAATTGAATTGGAACTGAAAATGTGTGCAGTGCACATCCATAGATGACTGTCTGAGTAAGATGCATCTCCATGAGGAAAATTTTAGAGAAATTATGGAGCACAAAAATACTACTGTGAGTGTATGTTGAATACCAGAAATCATGAACTGTTAATGTCAAAATCCAAATGGGATCAGGGGGCCAGTGTCACTTTAACAGAGGTACTAACATGCATAGAAGAAGAAATGGTGAAAGTAAGTAGTTTAAACTGGGACAAAACAAAGTATAGGCTTTTTAAAGGACTTATTTTGGATTTAACTTTATTTTGGAAATTCCATATAAATTATACAAAAAGTTAAGTAAAAGAAACATGCTAGTAATAAAGCTAAAGATAGGGTGACCAGATTTTCAAAACTCAAAACTGGGACACTGTAATTTCACTGAAGAAGACAACACATTTTCAATGGAAACTAACTTTATTCCTTGTTTATTTGCAGTCAAAACAGTTCACACAGCTTACATTCTTTTGTTCCTTTTTCATGAAATGTATTATAACAGTACTATTTTACTGTAACACACAGTTTAAAGTGTCAAACTAAACAGTAAAAAATGTAGTAATATTTCAATCAAAACTATAACACAACGAAACACTGAACAGTAGTTTATTCTGAATTTAGTATTTTAAGCTGGAGTGTACCTTTTTAAGTAGATTATGCTTTTCAATAACCCTTCAGTGCCTTCAGAGTGTTAAGTACCATGCGGTTTCTCTCATCAGTCCAAGTGTTGTTCATAAGAGAGAAAATGCGCTCTACAGGGGCATTTGTGCCAGAAAGACACATGGCAAACTGGCAGATTTTTGTATGGCACATGGCCTTGGTTGAAATCATAGAACTATTATAAAACCTGGAAGATGAACCCAAAATGGCCGTCTTGTTTATCTCTATGGAGTGTGCTCATTTGCGCATGACTCCAAAAAAATTTCTTACTTCCTCATTTACTTCCTGATACGGAGGCTGCCATCTTTGCTTTAGGGCGCCACGTGACGACAATCCCCCATGATGCTTTGAGCGACGTGAACGACCAGCAGCTTGCAAGTTTTTGTGTTAACGTTAGCTTGTGTGATTGTAGTTGTGTTCTTCATGTTAGACACACGTGAAAGCGTCTGAAATGAAATAAAATACAACTTACAGGTATCGCTAGTCGAGCCTTTTCCACGTGCTTCTGTTTGTATCGTCCGACGCTCGTTCATGCGGCTCGCACATGTTTGTGTGACATCACTTCATATAAAAACGGTAATTTCTGTGATTTTAGAAACGGTAGAAAAGAACATTTCCTTCTATTTTATTTAAATATCAATAATAATTCAGTCCTGTCTGCAATTATAATGTGAAATTTTAGAAAAAGGCTGGTTCCAAGAGGCTGCAATATCTCGCACGGCCACAAATCAATCTCGGACCACAGACAGAGGGGCGTGCCTTATCCAGTTCTTTTAATACATCCATGGTTGAAATGGGTTAACATTACATGGGTTAACACAACCGTGCTCCATTCTTCAATCTTCTCAGATGTGTAGGTTTTGACGCAGGTGACTTCATCAAACAGCTCTGTTTCATTAATATATATCTTTGGCAGTTTAGAGGAAACATACCTCAGTGACGACTCAAACTCATCCCACTCTGGGATGTGTTCTAGCAGTGTCCAGGAGAGGCACTTTACTTCACAGAATGTAGACCCCCACCCCTGTACATATGAGATGCAGCAGTAATTGAAGCTCAGGACACCTTGCTTGAATACCTCCTCTTGATGGCGCTCTTTGAAGTTCATCAAAAGATTCTTTACCTGAATAATATACAATTTATATACATAATTATACATAAATGCTTAAATATTGTAAGAAGCTTATTGTGGACTATGTGCGCTGCACATCCGAGTCCAACCAGGTTGTTGGTGGAAGTTTGATCCAGTTTGCAGAATACGTTGTTTTGCCCTTTTGCCAAATGCATTGAGGCTGCGCTACACTTCATTAAACAGAAGGGTTGACGTCTCACCTGGTAGTGATGTAAAGTCCAGCATCTTAACTTTCACTCCCTCAGTTAAGTTAAAGTAGCGGATCACAATAAGGAAAAGTTTCACTGCCTTGTGGTTTGATGTATCCGCTGCTTCAATCGGCTCTGCTTTGGTGCGAGCGCAGGTGAAACGCCGGTCATAAACTTTCAGCAGTAGATTACTGTGCAGTCCATGGAGCAAAAGCTGTGGTTGTGCCACACAAGGTGATAGGCAAAGGTGGCCTCATGAGCTGCATGTTTAAGTTCTTTTTCACCAACAACAGCGGCTTGAAAAAAACTGTTGACTGAGCTACTTCCCGCCTGTTCCCATCTCTTATGCTTGCTAGTTTTGACGTGAGCTTGTATGTTTTCCTCCATGAGAAACAGAAAACTCACACTTACAAAGTATACAAAACACAGCATATTCATTACCTGCTACGTGTCTGAGAAATGTGTTTTGCTCCAGAAGTTCTTTTGTTAATTTTGATTTTCTCCTCAGCATGTTGAAGACAAAAGCATGTAAGCTAAGTTATGACATACTTTACATTTTATTTGCAAACATCTAATGTTAAGGCCATAGACCAATCAGCATTGAGTTACAAACATGTGGAGGACAGCTGAGCTTTTTAATTGGTTGCAATGGCTACTATGGCAACTGCTGTGATTGACATGTACTCTGACCAACGAGATCACATTTTAAACACGGCACTGCAGGCGTTTTGGTTGTTTCTCTTTACCATTTGTGCCCCAGAAGACATCACAACTATGAAAAAGCGGGACAGACGGAACCAAGCCTGTGCAAAACAGGGACAAATGAATGATTGGGGGACATATCCACCGGGACACAGGACGTAACTCGCAAAATTGTGACCCAATCAAAAGTTTAAGACGAGTTGAATAAATGTCAAAACTCACATTTTGCATGATTGGATCTTAACAATGTTCCAAGTAGAGCTTCAATAATCAACAAGAAATGAACAAAAAAAAAACATTTTTGAACACAATAATTAAATTCAAATAGGCTGTTCTACTGCTGATCTAAAGTTAAGGACCACACCACAAAAAACAACCCCAAACCCCTCAAAACAGAAATAAAAAACCCAAACATGAACTCAGTAATGAGCAGGCCTACCTTTATTGTTGATCATTTAAAAATTAACTTTGCATGCTTGATGTAAGTGTTCCAGGAGGTGAGAGGCAACATTTATTCTAGTGGTAAAGACGGCCTCATGAGGGGCTTCTACTGTCTGGAACTGATGTCCATTTTTGGAAACTTCTCAGTTGGATTCAGATCAGGAGAACACACAGGACGGTCCAAAAGAGTGATGTTCTTTTCCTGAAGAAGTCCTTTGTCCTGGGGCTTTGTGAACTGTAGCGTTGTCCTGTTAAAAAAAACAGTTCTTCCACAGACGAGGCCCTCAGTCATGAGTGATGCTCTCTGCAACATCTGCACAGAGCCAGGGGCCCCTGCACCACCTGGAGCTCCATTGTTCCACTGAAGGAAAAAGATCATTATAGCGCCTCCTGTTCCCATTATGGCCCCCTTCCTGTGGCACATAGAAAACATCTCAGGTGGATCTGCTTGTCGTGCCAGAAACTTTGGAAAACTTTTGGGTCTTTCGCTTGACTTTTTTGTTCCATAACCCTCAGGATCTTTAAAGAAATTCCAAATGACTGTCTAACTGTGTCCCACCTCAGCAGTGATGGAGAGGCCCTGCTTATGCAGCTCAACAACTCCACCACGTTAAAAAAAGAGAGTGTTTTTTTTTCCTTTGCCATCAGAACGTTATGACAGTGTGAATACTTGACAGAAAATGACACTGAGTCCACATTTTTGCACAGGTTTGGGCTTTTAAAGGCATGTGGTCCTAAACTTTTGATCAGCTGCAGAAAAGCCTATTTCAGTTTAATTTGTGTTTTCAATTAAATGTTTATGCAAAATTTCACTTTTGCTATTTATTCTTGAACGTTTGACTGGGACTGTATATTTGATTGTACTTCATTACATACTGCTCCTTGACTCTCCTGTACTTCAGTTACTGCTCTGAAGTGAGCAGGGACTACAGATGAAAATTAGCCTCTACGGCTAACTCTGGCGCATTTACATGTTTTACTACCACATGCTCGTTAATGTGGGGGAACACTATGCCACAAATATAAGGCCTCTTTTTCTCCTAAAGAAAAAATCAATCAGAATTATGAGCACATTAGGCGTCAGAGACACACAAACAGATTGTTTATAAAATCTAGACAACTCCAGTTTGTCTGTTTTGGGTGAACAGCAATGGAACTCGTTGAGTGTCAAATTTAAAAGCTGTACCAAAGTGTCTGATAAAAATATGTCTAAGGACAAAATAATTGCAGAATATATTGGAAATGAAGGTGCTTGGATGTGACATAGGACCTGCTGATTTTGGGAATTCATATGTTTGGTGACCGGTGATGACCAAATTTAAGGAAAAAAATCTGCTAGATGAAATGACATGGGCAAATAAATAATATAGGGGCCTTTATTATTTGCCTATTTTTGCCTTTTTTGCTTGTTACTCTCCAATTTTCCCCATCAGGCTTTTCTTGTATTTTCAATTGATTCCCGGACCAGACCAACATCACACGATCTCTCTGGGTGGAGTCTGCATGTCCTCCCTGTGTTACTGTGGGTTCTCTCTGGGTTCTCCGGCTCCTCCCACTGTCCAAAGACATGCATCTGTTCCGTTTAATTTGTAACTCTAAATTGCTCGTAGTGAATGAATGTGACTGTGAATGCTTGTCTCTCCATGTCTCTGTGTTTCCTAATTTGTGTATGGTTTGAGGTTTTGAGTAAAAAAATAAAAAAAATAAAAGTGGGAATGCATGTCTAATCACTTTTAAGATTCACACTCCTATAAGTGTATTTTAAAGTGAACCCATATGACATCATGCTATTTCACTGTAAAGAATTGTAAACATTAAGTCTCACATTGAACTCAATTCACCTTATTCCGTCAGCCCACTTTTGCCTCTTTTTGCCACAGATACGCACTTCTGTTGTCAACACACTTCCGTTTGACGAGAACTCCGTTAAAGCTAATGTTGAACGAGGGAAAGGTCTTGCTTTAATGTTATATAAAGTAGATTGATTTGTGTAAAACGCTTAATGTACACCAGCAACAAGTCAACAATGCAATGATTTGCTGGGCGGCTTGAAAACGGCTTTTTAGTCCGTGTAGAACTTATTTTTCGTTGAGCTCATCTGCCCCATGTAAACAACAATGGAAACAAGATGGGGGCGCCCACAGCAACTTCCGGAATAAGATGAATAGTAGGCATTATCCAACTCAAGGAAATATTTATAATATTTAAATGTTTTTATAATATTTATATAATACTTCTTTCGAACTGTTCTGATGAATTTTATGTTTAATTGATAGCTGTTTCTGATTGGCCAAATCATTAAATCGAGAGCATGCACATTGTTCAGTCATAGCACATGTAAGCTCAGGTTTTTGACTTTCTTACCACTTTTATCAGACACGACAGTCTGCATGGAAGAGATCTAGAGCCCTCCAGCTTCCACAGAGGTCATACATCCAACAAAGGCATGGAAATAAAATAAAATAGAAAGAGTTTGCTTCACGGCCTCCACAGCCTCCACAGCACTTGAATGAATTCATGTTGGCATATAACGTCACTCTGCGTCCCCTTGTGCGTCCTATCTCTATTAAAATATCTCTGCCAAAAGAAGATGGCACAAAAATAGTAAATAGTCTATAAACAAACAATATGTTGCAGATATGCTTTCATCTCCCTTGTGTGTTGTAGTACCCGGCTTGTTTAGCCTTGGACCCGCCAACATGTCACTCAACTTCCTCCTTCAAGGTCCCTTTAACTCCCACCCAAGAGCCAGCATAGCAGGTGTCATGCCAGTCATGTCGTGCACAATAGAGTTGAGGACTAACCGGAACTCAAGCAACCACTTCTCTCAATCCTGATGGTGGTTTCCTACATCATGGTCCTCAGGGATCAACTGACTCTCTCTGGCATGTTGGGAGTGATAGGCAGTGGTGAGTTTCTGTGTCACACCACACGTCTCGCACATTTGAGACGTTTGGTCAGGGACCCCAGTCCCTGATCAAACACCAGGAACTTCAGAACCCCCACTGAGTGAATATCTATTTTTTCTAAATCCTGCAGCCTTTTGAGGGCTTTGCACCCTTGAGAATGAACAATTTGACCCATCTGCTGAAATATTCCACAACCACTATGAAAGTTAAAAAAATTCCATCATACAAATATCAATTGAACAGCCAGTTAGACATCTAGAACAGTCTCATTTTTCATGTGTTGTTGAAAATACTGTCCATGAGATAAGTACCAGTCTTACTTCATCTACATCTGCCGTGATGAGTTGCCCACCAGATTTTTAAAGTCTGTGTTGAGTAGAACTCAAACAGTCAACATGTTGCTTCAGTCTGGGACAGTCCCAAAGGCCTTAAAACTTCTAAAGAAGAGCAGTGTTGATGCTATGGTGATGAAAAATTATCGACCCATCTCAAAACTGCCATTTTTCGGAAAAGTCCTTGAAAAAGCTGTCTATCAACAGCCTACTCGCTTCCTCATGCAGAATAACTCTTTTGACGTTTTCCAGTCTGGTTTCAGATCACATCACAGCATTGAGACTGCTCTCATTAAAGTAACAAATGACATCTGCCTGAGCAGTGATTTGGGCAAAGTCTCAGTCTTAGTCCTGCTGGATCTCAGTGCAGCATTTGATACTGTCAATCATGGAATCCTGCTTCAGAGACCAGAGCACTGGGTGGGCATTACAGGCACTGCCCTGGATTGGTTCAGGTCCTATCTAGAATGAGAGGAAGAATTTTTTTGAGACTGGCAACTGTCTCTCAAATAACATGGCAGGTGCCCCAAGAGTCAATCCTGAGACCACTATTATTTAATCTATACATGCTGCCATTAGGGCAATAGATACATAACAGTGGTGTGTCCTATCACAATTATGCAGATGACACGCAGGTCTATGTCTCACTGACGGCGGGTGAATATGGACCAGTGGATTCAGTCTGTGAGTGCATCCAACGGATCAGTGTCTGGATGCAAGACAACTTCCTACAACTTCCTACAACTCAGACAGAAGTTATTGTCTTCGGTCCACAGAAACAAAGAGAAAGAGTGGTTGATTACCTCCAGTCTCTTTCTGTAAAACCTTCAGATTAAGTGAGAAACCTAGAATTACTTTTAGACCCGGATTTGAACTTTGACAGCCACATAAAATCAATAACATCAGCAGCGTTTTGCCATTTAAAAAACATTGCCAGGATTAAAAATATAGTGTCTAAAATTGATTTAGAGAGGCTTATTCATGCATTTGTTTCTAATAGGCTAGATTACTGCAACAGCCTGCTCACTGGCCTCTCCAAGCTGTGAAACAGTTGCAGAGCATTCAGAACGCTGCTGCTCGAGTCCAGACAGGTACCAGGAAATGCAACCACATTAGTCCTGTCCTCAGGTCCCTGTGGCTCAGAGAGTAGATTTTAAAGTAGCTCTGTTTGTATGCAAATCTCTTCATGGCCAAACACCAAAATAGATCTCGGACATGTTGGTACCATATGAACCCTCACGAGTTCTCGACTGGCCTCCTGCTGGTTCCCAGGTTTAGGACTAAACATGGGGAAGCAGCGTTTCAACATTACACTGCTAGGCTCTGGAAAAGCCTTCCTGAGGTTGTGAAATGGGCCCCTACTTTAATCATGTTTAAATCCAGGCTAAAAACATCTGTTTTTGGCTGTGCATATGACTGAAGGGATTTTATTTGCATTTTATTCTCTTTAATATATTCTAACATGACTATTTCTGTTTTTAATTTCTGGCATTATTATGTATTTTCTATTTTTTGGTCTTATCTGTTAATAATTGTGAATTACATTTTGTATTAGTGGTGCTATACAAAATAAAATTTGATTGATTGATTTAATTGCCTGAAAAACACTTTGTTCTACTAGTGTTAATGAAAAGTACTTGGTAAATTAAGTTTGATTTGAATTGATTTGAATTAACTTGATTTGTGTTTTTCTTAAGCGCACATTGGATGGGCAGGTATTTGCATGTGGCATGTAAATGTGAACCTGACTTTGCATCCAGTGGAACTTTTCAAATATTAGATCTCACGAGAATGAAAACTCGGCCTCAGCACATTATGGAAAGTCAGTGCATTGCTCTTGTATAACATAACATCAAAATGTATAACATGTTCTGCCCAAATGCAGCTGCTGATGGCAAGTCAACAATGTGATCTGGATGTCACAAGATGACATTTTAGTGTTCTGTTGTGAGAAGAAGCATTCAAATTTGTGGTTTTGTGTCGGGGTTGTCTTGGGTGCAAAGAGGATTGGGCGGTAGCCGAGGCCGGGTGCCTCGACGACCCAGTCCACGGACACAGCGTCTAGCTGTTGGTACATGAGATGTCACCTCTCACACTTCATGTGTTTGAGTTCACCCCAGTGAACAAGAGGGTCGCGTCCCTCCACCTTCGGGTGGGGGACAGGTCTCTCACTGTTGTTGTGGGACGAACAACAGTGCAGAGTACCAGAGTGTCCATGACACACAACCTTCGTTTGTGTGTCATGGACACTCGGGTAAAGAGAGGGGCGGAGCTGTCAACCGATCACCACCTGGTGGTGAGTTGGATCCGCTGGCAGCGGAGATAGCTAAAAAGACTGGGCAGACCCTATTTTCCAGTCATATTTTCAAAATATAGAAATAAATGAGACAATAATTCCATATATACATTGTGCCCATCATTATCATCATGAAGAAAAGTAAACTGTTCCATTGTGTGAAATGCTGCCGACCTTCACTTCAGCTCATCAAAATGTGTTTTCTTTATAAATCACACCCACACAAATCTACGGGTACAAAATATGGTTTGTGTTATGGATTCGTTAATGATGGACAAAGTGAAGCCTCGTGAAACAGCAAAGCATTTGAACCAAATGGTTCGAGACTTCAAAACACTTGGAAACACTTCTCCAGAGTGACATCTAGTGGTATGTTTTGATACTACATTATCCACAGTGGTTTGAACCAGATCCAATGTGCTATGAATGCCAATAAATGTATGAGTGTGCATTATTGATGCATTTTTGTTCCTAGAATAATATGAATGTAAAAGAATAAAATTAGATGAAAGCAGGGAAATGTATAAAATTTCGGTTTTATTAAAAAAATTGCCTACAATTTCCTCCAGTGGAGCATTGCAGTCTATTATATTTTATTTATTTGCGCTTTTATTATCCTACTTCTGAAAAGCAGTTCTTGACACAGTAGTCAATCATGCAATCATCGGGTCTCCAACTCAGTACTTCATGTCTAGAAATGCAGAGCACAAACGCTTCACCAATGTGACGCACATACACGTGTTTACCATCTGGTACTGTAGATACAGGAAGAAAAGTTGCACAATGCTGTACAAGTACAAGCACATTTGAACAGTGACTATGTGTGTGTCAGAAAAGCTCACAGTACCACTGCCACGGGAGTTCTGCTGAAGAACCCCTGAGACTGCTGCACCTGTCTGAACCTGTCTGCACCTGTCTGCACAGGAGCCACAGCTGAGCTCAGACCATGTTTTCTTATATTTACTCTCGTAGTAGTCCCTGCATATTTTATTATTTTTCAGTTTTATTTTATTGTATTTATTGTATTTATTCTATTTATTTAGAATGGACTTTCTAATCATCACCTTTACCATCAAAATAGTCTATTAATATTATTTTACAACTTTGTTCCAGTGTCTTCAAGGTTTTATTTCGAAGGCCTGTGATCATAGGCTCTATACTAGAACAGACAAGTTTTTTCTTTACAATAAAGATAGACACCACTGTGGACTTTTTCCACTTTCTTGGCACCACCATCACTCAGGACCTCAAGTAGAAGCTGACCAGCTCCATCATCAGTCAGGCCCAGCCGAGGATGTACTTCCTGCAGCAGCTGAGGAAAGCCAAGCTGCCAGAGCAGATGATGGTGCAGTTCTACACGGCCATCATCGAGTCCATCCTCACCTCCTCCATCACCGTGTGGTCCATCCTCACCTCCTCCATCACCGTGTGGTCCATCCTCACCTCCTCCATCATCATGTGGTCCATCCTCACCTCCTCCATCATCATGTGGTCCATCCACACCTCCTCCATCACCGTGTGAACCATCCTCACCTCCTCCATCACCGTGTGGTCCATCCTCACCTCCTCCATCATCATGTGGTCCATCCACACCTCCTCCATCACCGTGTGGTCCATCCTCACCTCCTCCATCACCGTGTGGTCCATCCTCACCTCCTCCATCATCATGTTGTCCATCCACACCTCCTCCATCACCGTGTGGTCCATCCTCACCTCCTCCATCACCGTGTGGTCCATCCTCACCTCCTCCATCATCGTGTTGTCCATCCACACCTCCTCCATCACCGTGTGGACCATCCTCACCTCCTCCATCACCGTGTGGTCCATCCTCACCTCCTCCATCATCATGTGGTCCATCCTCACCTCCTCCATCACCGTGTGGTCCATCCTCACCTCCTCCATCACCGTGTGGTCCATCCTCACCTCCTCCATCACCGTGTGGTCCATCCTCACCTCCTCCATCATCATGTGGTCCATCCACACCTCCTCCATCACCGTGTGGTCCATCCTCACCTCCTCCATCACCGTGTGGTCCATCCTCACCTCCTCCATCATCATGTGGTCCATCCACACCTCCTCCATCACCGTGTGGTCCATCCTCACCTCCTCCATCACCGTGTGGTCCATCCTCACCTCCTCCATCATCATGTGGTCCATCCACACCTCCTCCATCACCGTGTGGTCCATCCTCACCTCCTCCATCACCGTGTGGTCCATCCTCACCTCCTCCTCCAGGAGCCACAGCCAGGGACAAATACAGACTACAGCACATTGTGCCTCTGCTGAGAAGGTGATCGGCTACAGCCTTCCATCTGTCCAGGACCTGTGCGTCTCCAGGAGTCGGGAACGAGCAGGTCGGCTCACAGTGGACCCTTTTCACCTGGACGTGGACTATTTGTGTCACTCCGCTCAGGCAGAAGGCTACAGTCCGTCCAGACCAGATCCTCCCGCCACAAGAACAGTTTCTTTCCGTCTGCCGTTTGACTCATGAACACTTTAGAACACCTGCCACTTTAACACTCATATAGCAGCTATCTATTTGCACTGCCAATTTGCACTACTGCCTAACCAACTGTACATTTTCTGTATATAGTCTAATGTGTCTAATTTATTTTATTTTATTCTTAATTCTATACATGCCTTTAAAACAAAATATTTTCTACTATTTATTCATTGTTTTATGTTGCACATTACGCAAAAGCAAGTTCTATGTTTGTGAATTTTGTTCGCTGACAATGGCAATAAACCTTTTCTGATTCTGATTTTTAAAAAATCACTGATGTGGACATAGGCACAGTAGATGTGAATGATCATGCCCCTACACACCTGGAACAAAATAAAAAAAAACACATTTTGGAGGTTTAATGTAAGTCTGCAACCCTTTTCTTAAAACAAAAATAAAATAAAATCTTAAATGACACTGGGACTAATGTTGAGGAAAACAACAAGAGAAACCACTCCACCATCCAATGCAATGCAGCTAAAGCAGTATAAAACGGCAAAATTATTGTCATCACCTCAGACTCAAAGAAACAAAGGCAGATCAAACGAAACGATTTGCAGGAAAAATTAAAACAGTTGGAAATTAAACACGCCAAGAATCCTCAAAGGCTACAGAAAATGCCACCGACCAGCAGCGAAATTCATGAACTCACATCACAAGACATCATTTTTAAAATGCTTTTTGCGAAACAAAGATATTATGAAAGTGGATCAAACGTTTCTAAATTAAAAGCTTACAAATACAAATTTTCACCAAAATAAACGAATATAGGGAAGCAAAATATTTTCTGGATATTCTAGGACTTAGGACTGAAGAGCAAAATAAAAAGTGCTGAAAAGGTGCTGAAATAACAGTTAAAATGTCTTTGCCAGTAGTGACCAAGCTGTTCATCTGGTTGTTCCACAGCTCTTACTGTTTTACACTGTTTTGGCTAATGTATCTGTGGACGTTTTGCACACCGCCAACAAAAATGGTGGCTATCCATGGTGGTCATAGCATGAACTTCAACATAGTGCCCAAGACTAGAGTTACATTTGAATATACAGAACGTGCTTACTATTATACATTAGAGATGGGACGATACCATTTTGTCACAATTTCAATATAATTTCGATTTTCTTTGGCAGAAAACTTTTGCTCTTTTTTCTGTTAATTTGCTAAATAAAATAGACCTTTTCTGTAAATTAAACATTAATGTAGTCTATGGGCAATTAGGTCAGGACTTTGTTGTTTATTTGGTTTGGCTCTGGATTGACAGTTGGGTTGTTTTCTTTTAAATTGTGATGCTTTAGCGTTAGCACTGAGACACAAACACGTCCCTTTATAAAGACACAAGTGTCCTTTGGTGAAGTACTCGCTTGTTTTGTAAAGTCTTTAACATGTTTCAGAGACGTCCCTGAGCCAATTAGTTTGCCCGGTAAGTCCAATTACAGGAAAAACAACATAAGAAGGATATTCCACATTATTAAGCAGACCACCATTTTCAAGCAATATGGGAAAGAAAAAGGATCTCTCTAGTGCGTAAAATAGTTGAATGCTTTGGACAAGGTATGAAAACCTTAGATATTTCACGAAAACTTAAGTGTGATCATCGTACTATTAAGAGATTTGTAGCAGACCACACAATGATTTGTGCAGATAAAGGCACAATGAGGAAGGTTTCTGCCAGATAAATACATCGGATTAAGAAAGCAGCTGCTAAAATGCCATTACAAGCAGCAAACAGGTATTTGAAGCTGCTGGTGCCTCTGGAGTCCCGCAGACATCAGGGTGTAGGATCCTCCAGAGGCTGCAGTTATGCATAAAACTTCTATTGGGCCACCCTTAACCAATGCTCACAAGCAGAAACGGCCCAGTGGCCCAGAAATACATGAAGATTCATGTTCAAACAGTCTTGTTCACTGATGAGTGACGTCAACCCTGGATGGTCCAGATGGATGGAGTGGTGGATGGTTGGTGGACGGCCACCATGTCCCAACAAGGCTACAACGTCAGCAAGGAGGGGGCGGAGTCATGTTTTGGGCCAGAATCACGGAGAGATGGTCGGCCCCTTTAGGGTCCCTGAAGGTGTGAAAATGACCTCTGTAAAGTATGTGGAGTTTGTGACTGACCACTTTCTTCCATGGTACAAAAAGAAGAACCATGCTTTCTGTAACAAAATCATCGTCGTGACAATGTACCATCTCATGCTGCAAGGAATAACTCTGCATCATTGTCTGCTCTGGGCATAAAAGAAGAGAAACTCATGGTGTGGTCCCATCATCCCCTGACCTCAACCCAATTGTAAACCTTTGGAGCCTCAAGTCAAAGACCTATGAGGGAAGGAGGCAGTTCACATCCAAACATCAGTTCTGGAGGCTGTTCTGACATCCTGCAAAGAAATTCAGGCAGAAACTCTCCACAAATTTACAAGTTCAATGGATTCTAGAATTGTGAAGTTCCTATTAAATAAGGGCTCCTATGTTAAAATGTAACTTGACCTTTTCAGATGTTGTGATTGAAATAGCTTTTGATTTCAGTAAATATAACCTGTTAATGCTTCTAATTTAACAAATGACCATTTTCAATTCTTTACAACAATAACATGGTTTGAAACTCTTGTTCATAATAACTTAGAACAGTGTAAGTATTTAATGTGTGAAAAAAAAATACTGTTATCTTTGGGAGGTTTGGTCAATAACATTTGAATTGTACTCTAAAGGTTGATGACTTGGCTGATCTCTGCTTTCTTTTGCTGCCTGAGCTGCCCCTGTGAACCAGGGCTTGTCATTGTTATAAATCACCCTGGTCCAAACCATCCAAGGCAGTTCTGAAAATGTCTCGTTCTGTAGTGTCCAAACACACACAGAGCTCCTCCACTGCCTCGCTGGTCCACGTCTTGGAAGTCCTCACGACAGGATTGGAGAGCTTCAGCGCCTGTCTGTATGTGGAGATCAGGTGAATCATGGAGTGATCTGAAAAGCCTAAGGTGGTGTGAGGCACGGAGCAATAGGCGTTATTCACTGTAGTGTAACAGTGATCCAGCATGTTCTGGTCTCTGGTGGGGCATTTAATAAACTTCAATTAAACTCGAAGGAGTTCAGAATGCTGTGTTGGAGAAGAATTTTCAAACCAGCATTCATCAAACAAACATGAATCACACTAAATGCTACTCCAGGTATGTTTTTGATGACAGAACAATGTTAGAACAATTTTGCATAATATTTGTCCTTTGACTGAATTTAACCAAAACAGCGCAGATTCACGTGGATTCATGTGGGAATACTCGTTAAATCACCTGAAAACCAGTCCAGGTCACTGCGGTGTCCCCCGCAAGTCAAGTCAAGTTTGTATAATATATGTTATGCTCTGAGGCTGCTGGACGCCAGCCAGGTTCTGTAATCTTCTGTAAAATTAGCCAGACATTCTCAGAAATGATTGCAAAATACACCAATAAACTTGCACATGGGGTTCAGATGCCAGCAAGTGTGTCATCTCGTGGGGGAGGGTTTTCTGGGAAGAGCTATTGTAGAACTAATAAGAGGCACTGACTCTTGACTTTCAACTGCAGTGTCCACTGAAGCGTATTGTCTCCTTTCTAAGATTAAGGTAAGTGCATGTTTCATATATTATACGTGTCTTTACTCCATGAGAAATGCAGAAAAAAACAGAAGGCTTTTTTTGTAAGTTTGAACCATTCCTGTGCCATATTATTGGACTTACAGCTATTCCTTTTCATTTATAGAAAAATGATGCACATTTCAGTTTTGATTTTGCTCCTTGTGAAAACAGCGTCTGTTAGTACCCAACGTAAGAGAGAGCAATTCTTTACATTTGAGTAATTATCCTGTATTTCAGCAAACACTACATGTGTCTGTGCTTTGTGATTTTCAGTGAATTTGGCTCTGGGTGGAGAAGCGACCCAGATTGACACATATGATCGGCTTGGGGCTGCTTCCAACGGCATTGATGGGAATCGTGATTCTAACTACGGTCATAACTCATGCACCCACACAGCCTCGACCACTGACCCCTGGTGGAGAGTGGACCTACGGGAGTCCTACATGGTGACCTCCATCAGCATCACAAACAGAGGAGACTGCTGTGCACAGAGGCTGGACGGGGCTGAGATCCGAGTCGGGAACTCCTTAGAAAATAATGGAAACAACAATCCACTGTAGGTTTTCAAACTCAACAATATATGACATTTGAAATCTCACATGATAGTTCTTTGTCATAGGCCTTTACGTGTAAATAACTCTTCTCAATCAATTGTTATCTATATTTTCAGAGTGGCAATGGTTTCACGCATCCCAGCAGGCCGTTCAAAAACCTTCACTTTACCCAAACCTGCTGAAGGACGTTATGTCAATGTGTTTCTACGTGGGACAGACAAGTATTTGACTCTCTGTGAAGTGGAGGTCTTTGGGAACCCAAAAACAAATAGTACGTTTTTTTTTGTTTTGTTTTTGAATATTGAACATCAGCAGTTCAGAAGACCATTTTTTAAAGTGAAATTGTAGTTTTTCTTATAAATTTACTCTGAACAAACTGAAGAAACAATAGCAGGCATCTCATGAGACATTCTTTTACACATTCAAATCATTTTTACATTAAATGATTAGTTTGTTTTATGGAAATCCAACGTTTAATTTGGACAAATCATGATTTCAAAGGGGAAACATGACCGGACCTGAAGTTTAGTTGAGTTTAATCAAATTTTAACATTCATCATTCCTTCCAGGCCTAATATTGGGAAATAAAATGAATCATCAGATAGTCCTTTTAAAGGCACTGTACCTCATTTTTACGGCCTTAAAACTTTTTTTTTCTGCAGCAGTTCAAATTTGTTGCTTACTTTTCTGATGCATTCTGAGCATCCTTAGCACTTCAATGAGTTTCTAAGCTATTTTCAAAAATTTCTGAGACCAGTTGGAAATAAAATGCTCTATAATTGGACACAGAATGCACTCAGTGGTCTCATTCTGACATTAACACATCTGTACTGGAGAAAAACAAATTGTACTTAACTAAAATGTGTTGAGTACTTCTTATGCACTGATTTATGGACATCTTTGCTCTCCTTTCTTTGCATTTGCAGATTATTTCGATTGTTACCAACATCTGATGCAAATTGCATGTAAAAAAACTCTTGCAACATCATGCACCACCGTTATTATTAAGTTTAGAAAACAAAACAGACCCATTGTTCTGACTATATGTATTACGGAATCATGTTTTTGTATTTCAACAAACAGTACATGTGTCTGTGCTTTCTGATTTTCAGTGAATTTGGCTCTGGGTAGAGAAGCGACTCAGATTGACACATATGATCGGCTTGGGGCTGCTTCCAACGCCATTGATGGGAATCGTGATTCTAACTACGGTCATAAGTCATGCACCCACACAGCCACGACCACTGACCCCTGGTGGAGAGTGGACCTACGGGAGTCCTACATGGTGACCTCCATCAGCATCACAAACAGAGGAGACTGCTGTCCACAGAGGCTGGACGGGGCTCAGATCCGAGTCGGGAACTCCTTAGAAAATAATGGAAACAACAATCCACTGTAGGTTTATCATTTTTTGTTAGAGGCTTTAAGCTGAAATTGCATGCACTTTTAAAAATATATACTGTATACAGTGATCCCTCGTTTATCGCGGGAGTTGCGTTCCAAAAATAACACGCGAAAAGTGAAATCCGTGAAGTAGTCACAGCTTTATTTTTTATAATTTTACAATGCAATACTGAACTATGGAATGAAACCAAAAATCAAAACCTATTTTAAAGCCCAAAATGTGTTTAAAACAATAATTTTAATATAGTAATACAAGGTTGGAAACATTGTCACTGGCGTATTTCACGGTCTGTGCCTCTTCGTCCTGACTGTAGCGTCTGTTTCTACTGAAGGCGCAGGAGAAGAACATTGTTATGGGCAGTTGTTGGCGCTCTTTCTTTTTCTGAGCAAGAAGATTTTTATAAACGGATATTCCACCTTCGATCAAATTTGAGAACTGCAATGAACGACTCAAAGGGTCCCGTTCTTGTGCGTGCGCTGAAGTTCGGTGGATGCACTGTAAAAATATCCGCACTGTAAAAAAAATCCGTGAAGCAGCGAAGCCGTGAAAGATGAAACGCGATATAGCGAGGGATCCCTGTATGTGAATAATAATTATATGCAACCAGTGTTTTCACCAAATTGGTATATGTTTCCAGAGTGGCAGTGGTCTCACACATCCCATCACAACATTTAAAAACCTTCACTTTACCCAAACCTTCTGAAGGACGTTATGTCAATGTGTTTCTGCGTGGAACAGACAAGTATTTGACTCTCTGTGAAGTGGAGGTCTACGGGGTCAAAAAAGAAAATGGTAAGTCTTCAGCATTTTCCTCTTTTTTTGCTCTTACTGTTAATGGTTTGAAGGTTTGCTTTTTGTTGTTCACTGGCAAGGAGCACAACCTCAAGCATGGATGCAGATGAGAAACATTAAAAATACATGAGTGCAGTTATGGGGCTTCCAGCGATGAAGGGCAGGGACTTAGAAATTTGGGGGACCAAGGCAAAGTTAAGCACAGGCCTCTCCTCAAGTGGATTTTCTCTAACTTTTCTGTTGTATCTATTGGAGGTTCATAAATTTGGGATGGTAAGTGAACTATAGGAAAATTCTAATTCAGTGCCATATCTTACATGTTCTGAACAGCTTTAAAGACGGAGGGTTTGGGGGTCCTACACCAGAAGAATAGTTTAAAAATCAGACCATATTTTCCATGTGTTAGTGGTCCAGCTAATCTAAATACATGGTTTTCATTTGTAATTTTATAATGTCATATTTTATTTTTCTGTTCTATTTCCGTACAATCCCAGACTATATTGTTCGTCTTTTTCTTATTTAAAAGTACACTGCACTTCTTTACTGGGATATAGAGAATAGCAACTGTTTGTGCCTTACGTCTATTATGATCAGTAAGGGAATTTTAATGGGGGCCCCTTCTGGTTGGAGGCCCAAGGCAATTGTGGCCTGTTGCCTAATGGTAAGTCCACCACTGCTTCCAGGCCTCGATACTCCCGTCTAGGAGATAAGATGGAAGAAGGTTGCACTGGTATGTGTGTTCGGGAAGATTAAATAGAGTAGCCACCTGAAGGAGCGTGGATGAGGTGTGGTCCTGTTCCTGAACTTAACCTAACAAACTTATCTTCATTTCCAGGATTTCATATTATATCATCCATTCAGTACGCCCTTCAGATAAAACAAGGTCTCAGTCAATACATGTCTTTGTATTGGATAAAAAAAAAAAGTTTAGTCTTGGTTAGCCATGTGTGATGCAAACATACCAAAACCTATGAATAGTGATTGATAGAAAAGTTAACAGAGATTTGTTACTAATTATATTGTTTGCTTGACATGAGCTACTTTATTGCATATTTTCCTTTTTCCTGATTTTCAGTGAATTTGGCTCTGGGTGGAGACGCAACCCAGATTAGCACACTGAATGAATTCGGAGCTGCTTCAAATGCCATTGATGGGAAACCGGATCCTCGCTACAAGCATAAATCCTGTAGTCAGACAACCACAACTACTGACCCCTGGTGGAGGGTGGATCTGTGGAAGTCCTACATGGTGACCTCCATCACCATCACAAACAGAGGAGACTGCTGTGCTGAGAGACTGGACGGGGCTGAGATCCGTGTTGGCGACTACTTAGATAATAATGGAAACAGCAATCCACTGTAGGTTTCAACAGACTTTTAAACACATGACTACTGAAATCTTAGATTAG
Organism: Rhinogobius similis; assembly: GCA_019453435.1. NCBI lineage: Eukaryota > Metazoa > Chordata > Actinopteri > Gobiiformes > Gobiidae > Rhinogobius > Rhinogobius similis. The sequence continues at coordinate 5,059,114 of CM033626.1, forward strand.
ATTTTTTGTTGTAGGCCTTTAGCTGAAATCGCATGCTCTAAATCGATTGATATCTATATTTTCAGAGTGGCTACAATTTCACACATCTCAGCAGGCCAATCTCAAAATTTTACTTTACTCGAAGCTGCAGAAGGGCGTTATGTCAATGTTTTTCTACCAGGAACGAACAAGTATCTGTCTCTCTGTGAAGTGGAAGTCTACGGGAACCCAAAGGAAAAGTGTAAGATATACATTTTTTCCCCCAGCACTTTCACACCTTTTTATCAAGGATATTTCTGTTGTCAGTGTATAGTATTTTAGAAGAACATAACCTGCTGACATACTGTTCGCTCTGTTGATAAGCCACGGACTTTCATTCACGTGCCTGCTCCTCTCATGACTTTTGAGTTTAAAATTTTGTCTGTATCTGAACAGCAGTGCTGCACTCACACACGTGATTAAGTGCCACTTTAGCTTACGCTGTGCATGGCACTGTATCAAAGTCAGTGCTTTGTCAGGGGTGCTGAGCTTTTGCTTTTGTTTTTTCTCCTCAGTTAGGTCCTTCCTTAGTTGTTCATATGTGTTCCCGTCCTCTAACATTTGTTACATTTTTTGTTTGTATTGATCCGTGTCCATGAAGACAGTCATTCCTCCCTTGACTGAGTGTAATATTGTTATGGTTTTGTAAGGCTTGTTTCTCACCTTTTGTTGTTTCCTGATGGCAATTTTGCAGTTTTCATTCTCAAGAATTCTGCTACCTTAGCTCCGGTTTCTGTCCTTGGTCTTTTATGGACTGGCATGCTAACTCCATGGCCAAGGTGTATTCCTTGGGATACACCTTATTGGAAATTGGGGTGTTATCGCATCATTTAAACTTAGCACACTCAGTTTGGTGCATTTCAAGGAACGTTGTGAGATGGTTTTTAACCAATTTATTGTTCATTATTTCATGACTTTCTGTTTCCCTTCTTTTAAAGTTTAACTTTAACTTTTAACTTTAACTTAATTTTCAGTGCGTCGCATTTCGGTCATTTTAAATGTCTTTTCTGTCCCGTTTTCTAAATGTTTGCTTATATGTTTCTGTGTATTGTGCTCGATTAAATATTCTTGTTTAAAGCTATCTGTTTTAGATTGTATTTGTGCATCGTATCGTTTCTTTCAACAGTTGACATTGACATGTGCTACTTAATGTAGTTAAAAAAGTTGCTGCTTACTTGATCGTCCGTTTTTGACAACCATCCTCAATGTGTCTGTGCTTTGTGATTTTCAGTGAATCTGGCTCTGGCTGGAGAAGCGACTCAGATTGACACATATGATTGGCTTGGGGCTGCTTCCAATGCTATTGATGGGAATCCTGATTCTGTATATGGTCATAAGTCATGTTCCCACACAGCCACGACCACTGACCCCTGGTGGAGAGTGGACCTACGGGAGCCATACGTGGTGACCTCCATCACCATCACAAACAGAGAAGACTGCTGTCCACACAGGCTGGACGGGGCTGAGATCCGCGTCGGCAACTCCTTAGAAAATAATGGAAACAACAATCCATTGTAGGTCTAAAGGCCTTTGGATATTCTAACACACAAAGACCTATCCACATAATGTTGTACCTGTCTGTTTCAGAGTGGCTACAATTTCACACATACAGTTTACAGAGCATTCAGAAACATTTACCATCGCTGACCATGCGGAGGGACGTTATGTGAATGTTTTCCTCCCAGGAACAAACAAGTATTTGACCCTCTGTGAAGTAGAGGTTTATGGATACCAGCAAGAAGGTTTGATTCTATTAAAGCAATTTTTTAAAAGTCTCCATACTAAACATGCATGTCTTCTTTCAGGTGCTCCTAAGGAGTCTGGTAGAAGATGAACGAGCCTCGAACATGTGAGATGGTGATTCCCCTGCATTACGAACCGAATCAGAATCACTTTTAATTGTATTCGTTCCTAAGGGGAACTCTTTTTAAATGTATGTTCAAGTTGCTCCCATGGCTTGGAACTCCCTGCAGTGTCGGAGTTGAAGCTGAACAATTTGGTCTCAGATGTTGATTTGGTCTTTAAACGTTGATTTTGTTTTATTTTTCTTAAAAATCTCTAAAATGCACACATGTTTTGTCATTTGTGTACTGCTATATGTTGTCACATTGGAGATCTCAATGGGTTCTCACCAGGGGTGAAAGTAAGCCGGTACGGTCTGGTACTGCGTATCCCTGAAAGATCTGGTGGTGGTAAGCCGCACAGGTAGACACGGAAGCTACCCTACCTTACGCACAGAAAAGTAGTCCCACAGAAATTATTGATTCTAGACGCAAATTCTCACTTAAGCCACATAATTTAGCCAAATTGTGAGTTCAGTTATGAACTTTTTAGACATAATCTGCCGAACTCTCAGCACCAAGCTAACACAGCTCATTCATTTTGGATCTAACCTGCCCTGTCTCTCCGTGGGCAGCACGGAGTGCTTTCTGCATACACACAGAGTCCCCTTCCCTGGTTAATAACTGTACTGAAAGGTTGACAGGTGAAAAATAATGGACAGAGTAGCATTTGCCAAGGTTAAGTATAAATTCTCATATCAATTGCCTTGACCAAGGTTAAAATATAGGCCTATGCTTGTTCAGGTCTACTTTGCTCTATCTTGGTCAGAAGGTTTGCTGGATGTGAGTATTAATGTTAAAACCAACATGTTGTGTTTTATGTTATGAAACTGCTTTCACCCCTGGTTGGCACCTGGTTAAATAAAGATTAATAAGGAAGCACATATATAGTACTGTATAATCGGCATAATAATAAAAGTCATTACTTCTTGGAATTCCCTGGTGCTTTGTCATGCTCTAGCTTTTCTGCCTTTATATTAAAGTTTCTCATCTTTTTATGTTTAAATCTGTGTACTATTAGGAGCTTTGCTAGAAGTTCCAGTTGCCACGGGTTACCAGACAACACAGAGTCCGTCAGTTGATGCTGTCTCAGACCTGTTCCTTGAGTGTGTTATTCCTAAAGTGTGCATTTATGACAACAAAGCACATTTTCACACACACTTCAAATACAAGAATCTTAATCCCATCTCTGTCTGAGTTCATTTCCTCATCCAAGTCATCCCGGCTTTAAAACTGTGTCCTAGTCGACACCTAGGTTGAAGGTGGGAGTAACTACAAACAGTGCCTCGAATTTATGATAATTCTGACTTTACTTCTTAACATTAATGGTCCTTCGAACCAAATGTTCCTGCCTTTATCCTTTCTTAGATGGACGACCTGCATGAGTATCAAGTTGTAACCCAACAAATTTTGAGGATTATGAAGTTGCCTTTATCTATCTATCTATCTATCTATCTATCTATCTTAAAGGACACCTATTCTGCTACTGTGAGTTTTTTGAGCTTTTAACCATGTTCTAACAATGTTCCGCCATGAAAAACATACCTGGAGTTGCATTTAGCTGCATTCACGCTGTTTTGAGGAATACTGTAACTGCTAGCCTGACTGTAGCGTCTCTTAAAGTGATAACATAACTAAATTGTGTATAAAGCTAGGTGCCATCTACTGGCTGCAGACACTAAGTAAGTGCAAGGGCAAACCGCAGAGAAACATGTTCATGTACTTCATAATAAACTTTTTTTTTTTTTTAAACATAAGATGGCAAATTTAAGGTACTCAAGAGCATGTTTAAAGGCAAATACAAAAAAATGCTTAATATTTTTCCTTTAAAGCATTCCCCCCTTTAACATCAGAATGGACTGGTCCAAGAATGCGCCCTGAGTGGGAGGGGCCCTGCCTCTGCTGTTGTTACAGCGATGTTTAGGCAAGGCAAGGCAAGTTTATTTGTAGAGCACAATTCGTGCACAGGGCAATTCAAAGTGCTTTACATAAACAGGAAAAGTTGCATTAAAATCACAAAACACAAAAAAACACACAATCATTTTAAAATAAAGCGCTTTAAAAGAGAAGAGTGCAACAGAACAGAACTGTTTTTAGCGTGGATTTAAACATTGTCAGAGTGGAGGCCTGTCTCAAATCTTCAGGGAGACTGTTCCAGATTTTAGCTTACAACATGGGCATCAAATTCTTGCATTGATCATTATCAACTGGACTTTTTTTCTTCTTTGGAGAGTTGTGTGTGTCTGGTAAGAGGCAAGTGTCTGTACTTTACTACTGAGTCTGGAAAGAGGAGGAGACAGGGTTGTGCTTTGTCTCCCGTTTTGTTCACTATATTTCTGACTGTTCACACCTGTGCAGGTTTTGTCAAGGAAGATTATGCAAAAAGGGCAAACTAATGATGCAAAGACAAGCATGAAAGATTGAGAATGTTATTTTAAAATTCATTGTGTTCCCAAATACAGTTTCTCTAAAAATCCACTAATTGATCTGATTTCTTTTCTGCCAAAAATAACATCCAATTATTGAGATTCAGATTGTTATCCGATCTTTTCTGGCAAGATGAATGCACACACTGAAATCAAACAATTCTAATGAGACGGCTCTGTCTCATTAGAGACAGAGCCGTCTGGATGAGTGGCTACTGAAACGTGACCTCGGCTTGTCGTTTATCCCCGTTAGCCCGTGCTAACAGCTGTGAGTGGACCCACCACTTGATGAGGCCGTCCAGCTTGTCGTCGCGGTCCCGCAGGAAGGAGGCGCACTTGTGGAGCACGCAGCTGATGTAGTGCATCTTCATGGCCAGCACCTCGTTCATGTCCTGCTGCTTGATGCACTTCTCACAGATCAGCTCTATCACCCTCCGACACTTGTCCAGAGCCTCGGCCTCCGCTAGCAGGGGGTTCTCCCTCACCAGCAGCACCATCTGGAGCCAAACAACACAGGGCACTTTCAGAATACTTGGGGCAATAGTCAACATTTGATTCTAAGCAAGGCTGAAACAACCATCGTTTAATTGCAACTAATCTATTATTGAGATAATCATCAAATAATTTGGGAATCCCACAGTCGTTATCTGAACATTAAACTTCAAAAGATGCCATGAGCTGAGAGAAGACATTTTATGACGCAGCAAAGCAAAAATGACATCAAAATGACTATGAACATTTTGTGTTTTTTTGCCTTTTGCAATGTAAACAGCGAATTGATTAATCAAAAGCATAATAGCTAGATTGCTTTGATTTGTAAAATAATAGAGCAGTGAATATTTACAAATTACGAAGTGTATTATTGATGAAAATGAGAAATGTGTTTTTTTCTATGTTTTTTTGAGTCCATATAGTTCACATTACGGTTATGATTATCAAAATACAACTATGATTATTCTTTATAGGCGACAAGTCTCGATTAGTAAATTTATCATAAGGCAATTTCAAACTGGTGTCCTTACTGCTTTTTCAATATATCTTTGCATATTTCCTGCACTCAACGAACTCTAAGGAAACCATGAGGCTCAAAAGAATGATTTCCTTCTGCCAAATCAACATAAACATACTGTCACTAATGACTTCTAACTCCTACCTACAAAAGCTGCCATTTGTGCAGCCGTCCTGCCCACAGAGTTGACCACGTCTGTTTCTGCTCCGGCGTCCAGCATCATCGCCGTGATATCAGTCTTTCCTAGAAGCAGAGACAAGGACGGAGGACGTTGAGATTTAGAGGGCCAACAACTGTTATTTGATCACCTTTAGTACCTGACAGGCCGGCAAACATGAGTGCAGTATAGCCGTGCTCATGCTGGTTACAGTTCACGTTGGCTCCATGTTGAAGCAGAAGTTTGCACATATCGGCTTTTCCTTTGTAGGCGGCGTGCATCAGAGGAGTCATCCCGTACTGTATCCCGTATACTTCACAAAAGTATTGTGGACTGTCAAATTACAATCTTGTTGCAGCAATAGCTTTAAAAAACCAAAAAAACTACTATATAGACCATGATTCTTTGCTCCATTTTGTGGAGCAAAGAATCATGGTCAATAAGAGAAGAGTCCGAGTAAAGGAAAAATGTCCTTCAGTAATCCTGGAGCAATAATCAGAATCAGAATCAGAAAGCGGTTTATTGCTATTGTAAGTGAAATTCACAAACATAGGAATTTGCTTCGGCGTAGGTGCAACATACAGCAATGGATAAAGTAAAATATATATAATAAGGCATGCATAAAATAAAATTAGAATAAAATAAAATAGACTAAGATAGACTGACTGAGATTATATACAGAATGTACAGTTGGCAGTGCAATGTGCAAATGAGTAGTGCAAATAGATTGTTCTTATATAATATATAGTTAAAGTGGCAGGTGTTACAGAGTGTTCATAAGTCCAACGGCAGAGGGAAAGAAACTGTTCTTGTGACAGGAGGTTCTGGTCCGGATGGACCGTAGCCTCTTGCCCGAGGGGAGTGGCTCAAATAGTCCGTGTCCAGGTGAGAAGGGTCAGCTGTGATCCAACCTGCTCGTCTCCGTCCCCAATGGAAGCATGAGGCAGAGAGGGTTAGTGGTTGAAACTGATCAAATAAAGAAAAGGGGAATGACAGGTGTGACTGCATTCTGATATATTTCAAGCTTTACGACCATAGGTTTGTTTCAGACCTGTTTGCTTTCCAGATGCTTTTTAAAAGTCAAAGGTGCAGCCTGGTTGAAAGCAGTCTGACAGTGGTGGAGGAAGGCATGCAGCACAGACACTGATCTTGTTGCTTTGGTCTAGAGTGCATTATTCATTCACTCCACACTCAGTAATAGTAAGCTACAGTTGTAGCCAGAGCTGCCCCTGGGACGAGGCTGTCAATCTGCGCTATCTGACCACCACCAACTCTACACACACCACTTTCATACTAGGCAATGTGGGTGAAGTGTCTTGCCTAAGGACACAGCAGGTTCCTCCAGTCACCTCCTGCCATTTAACCAATTCTTCATACTCGACTACTCCAGTTGAAGTGTGACTTACCGTCAAAACAAAGGGCAAATCTTGCAGAGGTACATTCACTCATGAAGAAAAGTCCATTTCGGAAGCTTCCACAGTTATATGTATTTTGTGTTTGAAAGTTAAAATAGGACTTCTCTCCCTCTTTGTAGAAACGCTTGCCTGCCAGAGACCACTGCCAATTCAGATCTGTCCCTTTATAAAGCCCAATCCACAGGGCGTCTTCATACTGGCCCTGGAACATCTCCCACAGAGCCTGCATCTCCCTCATGTCCTGCACAGTGACCAGGTCCACACAGTGCTCTCTGCAGAAGCTCTGAGCCTCGAGGTATGTCTTTGGTGATGTTGAGAGGAGGTACTGAGGTTTGGATAAACAGGAGCAGAGGTAAAAAGAACCTGTGGAAGTAAAACCAGTAAAAAGATACATTTTGTAAAACCTGAATTAACAATGCCAGAAAAAACAGAAAAAAAAAAAATTATACAAAACAAAGTAAAAGTCATGAATACATGACTGAGTTACATACATACATGAGTTTAAAAGTCATGAATACATGTTAACACTTTTTTTCTAATGTCTTCATGTAATGTTTTTATGTGGAACATGAACCATGAATCATCACCATCATCATGTGTAGAAATAACCCAAATTGCATGTATTTGGGACATTTCAATCAGAAAAATTGACAGACCCAGGTTTAAGTTTCTTGGTTCAATTTGCACATAGATACAAACCTCAACTCAGGCTTAGAATGAAATATCAACAAATCCTTCTGTATGTTCCATCAAAATCTTGTTCAGTTCCAGATTGTACAGTTTGGTGTAGGAACTACTTTAAGGCTGATCTTTATGTCTCGAGGGAGAAAAATGCATTTTAAGAAAACGGCCTTTGAAGTTACATTGTCCCCGAGAAATCTATGGATGAAGTAGATTAAATGTAATAATAAAACATCTGTG